>NSJW01000796.1:0-362523 GCA_019955255.1 Castanospermum australe
TTTTTTTTTTTGCCTATTTTTCATTTGGTGCCAAACAAGTAGACAATTTATATATTGAGTTGCCTATTTTTTTTTTGGTGCCTATTTTTTTTTGCCTACTGTTATTTATATAACATGGAAGTCATTTTTAATACATGATTATATATTGAGTTGGACGTTATAAAAAGAAACTGAGTCGGATTTTAAAAATCAAATCAAATGTTACAAATTTATCAAAATTTAATGAATTAATGAGTTGATGATTAACATTCTCAATTAATTGTATAAACAATTATTAAAAATAATTATTATAAATGTCTGCATAATTCATGCACTCTAGAGAGTAAAGTATATTATATATATAACGCTGATAAAATATAGTTATTTTGATTTTCTTGTTATTCTCTCAATTTATGTAAAATTTTCACTATCACAATACAAAAGAGTTTTAATCTAAGCCTGTGACACATATTAATCTAGTGTCTATAATTAAATTAAGAATTATCAAGATGAGGAGCTACACTTGAATTAATGTAATAGTTTGTAGACTTTGTTACGCTGTGCATCCCTTTGTACTCTTGCAATCCAAGTTCTCAAATTTAAAATGATAAAGCAGGAATTTGAATATGGAATCAAATAGTCGTAAAAAAAAAAAGACTTAATGTCAGCTCTTGGACAAAAATCACATTAACTTTATTTTGAATTATACGATCGAAATTGAGACATTGACCACGTGAATGATATGATGATTAATTTTATATTTTTGGATTCCGGGTTTATGTTGGATTGGTAGATAGCACTTATCCTTCATCTTTTTTAAAAGAAATTTTTTGTATACTCGCACAACATAAAAATACAAGTTATTAAATTAAATGTATATTATTATTATTATTATTTAATAAAGTTTTAAAAATCTAGATCATTGAGTATACTTTTTTAAGCATTTTTCCTTTCTAAGATCACAACACGTTAAAAATCGGAATTAGCTCCCTTTCTTCCAATTTTTTACACATAATATGTCATTCTCTTAATAATTTTAGAAATATGTTTTTTTAAAAAAGAATAAATTAAAGATCTTTGTAATATGGATGTACAAAAATTCTAGAATTAAGTTAGTTTCAATAATAGTAAATACTTGTCTTTTTTTATGTTATAGGAATAACCTTTCAATTGCTAAATATAATAAAGCAATATGTTATCTCTTAAATGAGCTATTTTAGTGAGTAAAATGAAAATATGTAATCACTAATGAAAAAATTAAAGAATAAATTCTAATAAATTTATAGTTTGTTATTGTATTTTATTAAATTCTAAATTGTTTGATTTTTTAATTTAGTTGAATTAACAAGTATTTTATTTTAATTTCATTTTAAGAACAAGATATGGATATTTTAAGTGGAAAATAATTGTGAATTTGCAAGTGTTGTACTAGTACAATCCTTCAAAAAGGAGACTAGAAATAATGAGTAATGATAGATATCATGAAAGTTTATTTATGAAAATTTCACGAAACACTGAAACAATTAAAAGAAGATAAAGTATTTTTTTATTTTTTAATATTTAATTATTAAATCTCATATAATGAACGGGCCGATTTATCCTTCGTAACAGCAATTCATGAAGTTACTTTCGTGTAAAATATTAATGCTGAGAAACAATAAAGGTATAATATATAGCGGGTTGCATATGAAATATCAGGCCTTGACTTTGGGGACACATTTTCCCCTGTTGCCAAACTCACAACCGTGAGAGTGCTGCTGTCATTAGCTGCTGTCAAAGGCTGGAATTTGCTGCAATTAGACATTAACAATGCATTCTTAAATGGAGACTTGTTTGAAGAAGTATATATAGACCTTCCACTTGGCTATCCAAAACAGGGGAGCATGTTGCTTGCAAGCTAAAAAGTCCATTTATGGCCTCAGACAAGCACCAAGACAGTGGTTTACCAAGTTTTCAACAGACTTGCTGAAGTATGGCTTCAACCAGTTTGTGAGCAACTGTCTGTTTGTCCGTCATATTTGTCTAAAAACAACTTCAAATTTTCGATGAATCTAACTATTTTATCTTTTTGTAATTTCAGCAAATTTGTGTTGTGGTTTCGATGATAAATTGAAACATTATTACTAGCAAATGAGACTAATGAATCTCAAAAGTTTTTTTACTTTTAGATTCAGTTATTATTGGAATTTACGCTTTATAATTGATTTTTTTAAAAAAACATTTATTCAGTAATTTCAAATTTTATAATTAATTATTAGATACTTATTGATCCATAATTAGATAGCATATATAATATCTATCAAAGTACATTTATAGTAAGTGACCTTTTCTTTAAAAAAATATTGTTTTATTTAAAATTTAGAATTTAATTAACTCTAATATCTCAACAATTTATAATGAAAAATTGATATTAGACTTATTTTATATAAAAGATTCACGAATTTATAATGACTTAACTATTTGTCACATAATATGATGTGATTCATCTCATACATATGAGGCAACTAATTGCAGCATGCTTATTAGTATATACCGAGAAAAATTCTTTAATTTTAAGACTTTACAAGATAAATGAGATATTTTTCAAAAACTAAAAAAGGGATTTTACTCTATTACGTATGTGTGAAGTACATTCAGAGTGATTTGAATGAAATTTGATTTTGGAATCAAGTAATTATTAAGAGAATTTAATGTCACTTGAGTTAAAGCTCTTGAATTAAAGAATATTAATTAATATAACAAAATAAAGTTCAACATTTCCCTAAATATATCTCATACCAATTTTATTCTTTCGTGTTGCATCGGTTTTATGTTTTATATGTAACTAGCTAGTATATTGCACAAACATTGTAGTGAATTTAAGAACGAAATCTATTATAACATAAAGGACCAATTGAATTGCAGTAATTAATGAGTATTTTGAAAAGTAAAAGGTAAAAACTGTATAATAATAATAATAATAATAATAACTACTACCACTAAAAAGAAAGGTCGAACTTGAATAAATTACTCCCACATCTCAATTAGAAGTTGCTCATCTTTTAGCTCTTAATAATATGAAAGTAATGTAGCAACCAAATAACATATATCATATCTGAGAATGTGCGAAGTATAATACTACCAGCAAATATATAACTCCCCTTAAATATTTTCAGCTAGAAAAAGAAAAAAGTTCAATGCGCACGTAGACTGTGCAATATGACGGAAATATTAGAAAAATTTATCAGCCAAATAAAAAATAAATGCACATAACATAAAAGTTAAGATAAATGGCACTTAAAAAAATTGAAAACACGTAGTTGTGCATATCACACGCGCCTACACGCACATTTAATGAGTGTGGGAATTGGTAATAAAATTAAATGTGTATTTAAATTAAGGGAAATGCTAAGGATTCGTGAAATTTTTACGAATGATGAAAATCAGATGTGTCAACTGATTTGTTTTCCTTTTTAAAAATTTAAATATATAATAATTTTGTTAAATGATTTACAACCTTGTTTTCCTTTTCGTAAATGATTTCACGAAGACTTATTTGTAATAAATAGTAGTGCTCTGAAATTAATTTATCTTATGATTAAATCAATTTATAATTAAAATTTATTAAAAAAACTTTTCAAAAATCCTGTTAAATGGGTCCACCTGGCCTGGTTTTTTTTTTTTTTTTTACATGAACATGACCGTGTTTTCACTTTTACCATTAATGAACAATAATTTAATTTTCTTCGCTTCACTATTTCAAATTTTAAACTGGCAAACCATGCTCAATTTACTTCAAAGAAACAAGTCGTACCAACTAGCAACTCCTAGGAAATTCCACAAAAATAAATGGAAATTTTCATATTTTTTATTCCAGTGTAATCCTTGATCCTTTCTAGATAGATTGGAAGATTCTTTAAGCCAAGGAAAGTTAGCTTAGTGATTAAGAATAAGTTTTATCTTTGTTTGGTACACATTTTTGGAATATAAAAAAAAAAGATTTAAAAATTGGGCTCATTCCTTTTTGTGCATCAGTTTATCAGTGAAAATAAAAAAAATTTGAAATGATAAACTTTTTATAAGTCCTTACATTTTCACATCTTTTCTTTATCTAGAGGATTGGAAACTAGCAACTCATAGGAAATTCCACAAAAATAAATGGAAATTTTCATATTTTTTATTCCAATGTAATCCTTGATCCTTTCTAGATAGATTGGAAGATTCTTTAAGCCAAGGAAAGTTAGCTTAGTGATTAAGAATAAGTTTTATCTTTGTTTGGTACACATTTTTGGAATATAAAAAAAAAGATTTAAAAATTGGGCTCATTCCTTTTTGTGCATCAGTTTATCAGTGAAAATAAAAAAAATTTGAAATGATAAACTTTTTATAAGTCCTTACATTTTCACATCTTTTCTTTATCTAGAGGATTGGAAGCAAAATAAAAGTGTTAAAAAATAAAAGAGTAATAAAAAGTATAATAGATAGATAAAAAGAAAATAGCCCTCATGATGTCGAGAGTGTAGCCTTAAGATTGTTTTGGGAAGAACATAGTTTCAAATGACACAAAAATTTACCAAAGATACTCTAATATATCGTTAAAAAAAGGTTAAATTATATATTATATCTTTATAATTTATATTTATTTTTAATTTAATTTTTATATTTTTTTTTTTTCATACAAGTTCTTATGATTTTATACATTTTCAATTTAATCTCTTTCTGATACTTAGCGTTATAAACGCTGTCAACTTGTACATACATGATAAATAAAAATTAATCGCATCAGCATTCATATCAGTATTTATTTTACCACATATGTATAATTTAATAGAGATGGATCAAATTAAAAATATTTAGAATTATAAAAACTTGTTTAAAAAAAATAAAGATCAAATTAAAAATTAATTTAAAATATAAGGACTAAATATTTAATTCAGACAAAAAAAAAAGATTCTTTCAAGTTTTTCCACAATACACGACATCAAAGTTTTAACTATTTAAATCATATAAAAAAGTCGTTGCCAGTTTAAATGCTCCATAATGTTTTACATTCTATTAATCGATATAAGGGTATCGATCCTCACGGTGCGTGTCATTTATATACAATTGTAAATATGTAACAGTGCCATTGAACTAACTTAAATATTTTATCTATAGTAGAAGAATTTTAACAATTTTTAAACATGTGATATTATATAATATATTAATAATATAAAATTTTTGTTCAAATTGTGCCATAGGGGCCGGGTATGATATGTAATATATCTACAAGAGTCTGTTGATTCAATTATTAAAATATATTAACAAAAGTATAAACCTAAAAATCAAATCTAACTTAAAAAAAAAAGGCTTAAAATTTTAAGTAAAATAGATAATCAAATATTTTTTTTATTTTTGAGAGTATCTCTTGTGTACCGTGAAATAGAGACTTTTTTTAAAAATAATTACTTCAAGCCGAATCAAATCTCTATTATTAAAATCAAGAATTCAAATTCTTTCTACTTAGCCAACACCCATTCTTGACATAGATAATCAAATATGTATACGAAAGTAATTGCTGTCAAGGTTTCTTATACAGATTTAAATTTGAGGAAGTTTAGTTAAAACGTAGAGTACACAACAAGGTATCAACAGAATATGAAAAAGATGGAAATCAACCTCAGATGCAAGACAGAAAATAAAAAGAAATTTGGATTCACCAATTATATATCCCTCTAATTAAATATTGCCAATTGCTGTTATTTAGTTGAGGGATGAGATTAGAGATAAAAAAAAAAAATAAAACAGAAAATTTGAATTCACAAAATTCTCTCTTAAAGACAAATTTTGTTGTAACAGATAATAGACTCAAGTTCACCATCAACCTTATAAAACAATTACAAACTAAAATTTTATAATCTATAAAGATAAATAATTTTCAATTTCCAAAATAAATAATTAATCTTGATATCACATGCAGTGAAATTAAGGGCAAACTCCCTACGACTGCCATTGCATAATTACGTACGTTCCGCATAGCCACTTTGAAGGAGTCTAATTTGCAGACAAGAAACTGTTCCGGACTTGTGCCACACGAAAATTGAATTTCCAAGAGGCTTCACATCGGTCACCAAAACCAAAGAAAAAAAAAAAATTAATTGAGTCAACCCACCTCACCCTCAGGCAATTTAACGTGTCCAAACAGCGTATAGACATAACTCCCACACTGAAAGAAACAGCGTTTTTCTTTTCCCTTTCTCTTTAAAATATTCTAAGGAACAACGCCTTTGTTTCTTCCTCTTTTCTCTGACCCCTTCTTCCCATTCCTAACCCCATTTATTTAAACCCCTCCCTACTCTTTTCATCTCAATTCTCAAACCATCTCTCCCCTCACAAACACAAAATTACACACTCATTAACACACTTTCATATTTACTTCATATAACATACGTACGTAGTTGCGCATATTTACGCATAAATTCTCAGAGACATGGAGGCAAAGCCACGCACCCTAGAGATCACCGTCATATCTGGCGAAAACATCTGCGTTGATCGAAGTCCGGTGACGGAGAACGCGTACGTCGTCGTTCGGGCCGAGTCTCTCAACTGCTGCACCACTAGAATGGCGAAGGGAGATGGGAGCCTGCTCTCGTGGAACGAGAAGTTCTTGCTGGACGTGCCCATGCATGCCAGGTCCATAACGTTCGAGGTGCAGAGCAAGAGGTTCAAGGGAGCTCGACCCGTTGGGGTGGCGAGGATAGCGGTGTCGGATTTTCTGGGTGGGAAAGTGCCGGAGAGTTGCTTGCAGGTGTTGAGCTACGGGTTGAGGGATTGGGATGGCCGGCGGAACGGGGTTATCCATTTCTCCGTGAGGGCGGCGCTGCGGCAGCCAGAGCCGGAGGAGGATCGTCCGCTTTCGGGAGCGACACCTGCGAAGGGAACGACGGTGACTTCCGGTGGATCTAAGCATGAGGTTGTGGGGTTTCAGGTGGAGCAGAAAAATCCCGACGAAGTTGTCATTGGCATTCCAGTTTGGTGGAGTTACTCCAGCAATATTTGAAGATTTATTTATTTGAAGATTTTATTTATTTATTTTATTTATTTTTCTTTTGAGACGGAGATGGCATTTTCACCTTTTTTTTATTTTTAATTTTCTTTTATTTGCTTTTTCTTGGTTTTGCTCAACAAAGATGAGTGTTTGCTTTATACACAGCAATAAAATAGCGGAACAATATATATGGCTTTAAGACCAAATATTTTTTGTTGTTGTTAGGGCATGTGTGATGTCCAGATAGCATACTTTTTTCTTCTTTTTTTTTTTTGAAATACAGATAGCATACTTTATTCAGCGATTATTCGTCTTTAAATATATAGAGGTTTGTGTTTTTTAGACTATTATTGTACTATATTAATATAAAGAAATTAAGTTAGCAAACGATATATATATTGTTAATAACTAGTTGATCCAAAGGCAATGAAATGACAATTAAAGTAACTAATCTTGAACACTATAACCTAACTGGAAAGTAAATTGAATTGGAACTCTTGAATTATAGGGATCTTAGTTGTTATAAATGGATGAAAAAATTTGCCATCAGGCCTCATGTTCCCCCTGCCTTCATTCAACTTCAAATACCAAAATACATCAAAAGATTAAATGAAAAAATGTTAATGCATGTTTAGATTAGCTTATTTTGTTTTTAAAAAAGATTATATTTAAAATATTTAACAAAAAAACTTTTAAGTGAAAAACTAAAAGTGTAAAATATATAAGTTAATCTGAACATATATCTAATGGTTAACTTTCCTTGGGTGACTTTTATGTTGTTTATATTACATGCCCACATTATCATGTTGTTTAAGTATTAGCTAGTATCTTGAAGCATCTTTAAGGATTGATCGATTGTTGATTTTCATAATAAATATTTTGGAGTTCATCAAAATATAATCAATAATCAATAAATGTTTATAAACTCATATCAAAATATTGGTACTTAGAAGAAAAAAAAAAGAGTTAATATGCGTGATGTCCTACCTATTTTAGGCATTTTACTATGAATTTTTTAAAAATATAATTAAATAATTTATGTGTAATTAATAAATAAATATAATTGTATCAAAATTTATTATACTATGTAATTTATGAATTTCTAATAAAATAACAACAATAAAAATCGTATGTTATATGATAACAATAAATAATACTAGACATCATGTTAAAAGCAGAAAAAATGAGTACTTATATTTTAAATTTTGCTTTTTATTGATTTATTCCCCAGCGAAAGTTAAACCACATAGCCCCTTGAAATTCTTTAAATTCTAAAATCTTTTTTTATATTTAGTTATCTTCTCATCATATACAGGAACAAGATTGATTTATCTCTAATATCCTCAAATTCTTCTATTTTGAGTTCTAGGTTGCTCTCTGGTATAGAGTTGTAGGTCTTTCATTCTAAGAGCGTGATGAGTTCGAAGTGATGACAAAATATTAATACGAAGTGTCCAATAAGTTCGACATATTAGTTATAACCAACTCTACAATTGACGCGTGGTTAATAACTCAGCTGGGTCGTGGCTACTTGGGTAGTTTCTGCAAATACTCACCTTCAACACCTTTGTATTTTTTTAATGCCATTTTTAGTCGAGGATTTCCACCTACAAATTTCTCTTCAATTTATGAGTAATTTTCACCAATATCTTTTATTGACTTCCTCTCAACATAACTCAATCCCAAACAAAATTATTAGGCAAAAGTTCATGACTTAAGGGTATAATTAATGTTTTTAATTTTTTTATAATGGAGTGGGCAATGTTGTGATAAGATTTTTAGTTCAAGTCTAATCAATTTAATCATTTAAATCATCTAATTAAATCAGATAACGTCATAAAAATAATTTATACATAAAAATATAAAGTTCATAAAAAAATCACAAAATATAAAAAAAAATTAGATTTTTTTAAAAAAAAATTAATTGATCAATTGGTTTATGCAATTCAACCAGCTAATTCAAATAGTTTTATCGAGCTTTGATTAGTCCAAAATTTTGTCATAAATTTAATTACAAAATTAAATTATAACTAATTAAATATTTTATTTACAATTAAACTGTTTGGTCTGGGTGGGGACTGGGTCTATATAAAAATATTAAAAGTTTCAGCGATCTTGCAACTGAATTGCTAGGCAGTTCTTCACTTCATTAATTTGTAGCTATAGCATGTGGCTGTAGTGACGTGCATGCATCCTCATTATTCTCTCGTTCACACAGTATTCAATCGGTGTTGAGTAGATCAGATTCAGACACTACCGCACTGGTCAGTCAAGCTTTCCAACACGTAACGTGAGGGTAATGAGCTGACCGCCTTAACCCACTTTATATATGCTCTGCAGCTTTCCTTTGCAAGTTTGGTTCACCCATCTTCAATTCTCAAATTTTTGTACGTCCACTTTCTTTCTTTCTTAGTAAAAATCTCGGAAAGCTCTTACTACAATATAAAATGAACCAATTATATTT
The DNA here is from genome assembly GCA_019955255.1 of Castanospermum australe. Taxonomy (NCBI): domain Eukaryota; kingdom Viridiplantae; phylum Streptophyta; class Magnoliopsida; order Fabales; family Fabaceae; genus Castanospermum; species Castanospermum australe. Next base: position 9,450 of record NSJW01000796.1, read on the forward strand.
AGATTAATGGAATTTTTTCTTTTCTCTTAATAAATAGTTGTGAGAAAATGAGTGGTTACTTGCTATCTCAATAGCCAGCACTTTATCTTATATTTAGATGATGTATTAGGGAGGGAAAATGAGAGAAAGGAAAAATTTATCATAAACTTCTCTCTTATTTATAAATTTTATAAAAGAAATAAAAAGAAATGAGGATTTTAAAATAATTTTTAAAAATTTTCCCTTATTAATTTTTTTAAACATTTAAAGTTCCTTTAATTTAAAAGATTTTAGAAGATTTAAAACTTCTAAATAAGAAAAGAAAAATTTATTAATAAGCCTTTTATATTCTTTCCTTTCTCTCCAAACTCTCAATATGTAAGAGACTTAAGTTATGTTTTGATGGTGGATTAGGGATCGAAAATGAGGAAAGGAAGAAGTTTATCATATGTCTCTCCCTTATTTGAAAGTTTTATAAAAGAAAGAAAAAGAAATGAGAATTTTTAAGTAATCCTCCAAAACCCTCTCAAACTAATTTTTGTAAACATTTTAAAGTTTTTTTAATTAAAATTTTTTTAGAGAATTTAAAACATCCAAACAAAGAAAAAAAAATTTATTAGTAAATCTTCTATTCTCTTTCCTCTCCTTTTCTTTCATTTTTTTAAATCCCTTTCTTTTCCATTTCTTCCAAACTCTAATTCCCTCATTTTCATCCCTAATTCTCCATCAAAACATAGCATTAGAGAAGCTTATGGGTTACTTTCTAATTTTCAGCCATATTGCTAATCAGTAATTTGCTAACTGATAGATATTCCTAATGGAAGTAATTCGGCATATATATAGATAATCCCATGCCGAAAGTAAGTAAAATATGTGAGACTCTGGCTAGTTGGACCAAATTATGCACAGGATTTAATTTTAATACAACATAAGCTTTAAAGATTTTTAAATCATTGTTTAATGTGTTATATTATATTATATTATTGATTGTGTGTCATATCAATTATGTAAGTTATTATTATTTTTCATTGTCATTACTAAACTTAGTTTCTCTTCAATGTTAATAATTTTTAGTATATTAATAGTGATGACTATAAATGAAGTGTTGAACGGGCTGCAAATTAAGGACGTCAAAAAATGTCACCATAAAAACCACAGTAAATATAGTGGTCACTAGAAAATCATTACAAAATATGTGGTAAATATAAATGCGACGTTTTTAAAAACTGTCACAATTCAGTTAGAAGATGTCAAAAGTTGTTCGTCCATTTAAAAGAAAAAATGCTGTAATTTAGCACTTTTTTTTTAATGTGAAACACAAAAATAGCCCACACATTAGGTAAATTCTTATATATATTGTAAAAGTAATACTCAATGTTTTATATATTGTCTAAATTTCATCATTTATTAATTACAAATTCAAATATATTCATATATACCATCATGTGTTATATTTTGAATGATTTAATATACTCTTTTCTCAGATTTCTTAAGAATTTTTTTCTTACACGGTGCAGTTGTGGCTAAGAATATCTCTTCATTGAATTGCTTATTGGTACCGCAATTTTAGAGTGAAGACCGTGGCATGGGAAAATTGTCCCGAAAGCCACACGTACTCCACGCAAAAAACTTTTAATTAATTGGTCGGTGTAACGTTCCCATCGAGTTTCATAAACGTGTCGACCTTACGAAACGCCCGTATGGGAAGGTGCCGCCTAAACTTTTCCGCGGAGCGGCAAAGTCAAAGTTCAAGTCCAAGTCAAAAGTCCACACACTTGGTACCATAAACAAGAATCATCTTCCTTAATTTCTCCTTCATTCCCTCCAACGTTCCCAACCCATTCATATTTATACCACCCTTCTCCCCTCTTCTTCCCTCACTACTCCCTCTTCACAAATCAGCGAAATCACAAACCCAAAACACACATTTACACTTCCATCTCTTAATTTGCGCACTTTCCTTTTCGATATGGGGGCAAGCTCACGCTCATGCTCACGCACGCTTGAGATCACGGTCATATCCGGCGAAAATCTTCACGTCGATAGCAACCCGGTGACGGAGGACGCATACGTCGTCGTTCGGAGCGAGTCCATCAGCTGCTGCGCCACGAGCATGGCCAAAGAAGGTGGCACTCCCAGCCTGCTCTCGTGGAACGAGAAGTTCTTGCTGGACGTGCCCATGCATGCCAGGTCCATCACGTTCGAGGTGCAGAGCAAGAGGTTCAAGGGAGCTCGACCCGTTGGGGTGGCGAGGATAGCGGTGTCGGATTTTCTGGGTGGGAAAGTGCCGGAGAGTCGCTTGCAGGTGTTGAGCTACGGGTTGAGGGATTGGGATGGCCGGCGGAACGGGGTTATCCATTTCTCCGTGACGGCGGTGCCGCGGCAGCCAGAGCCGGAGGAGGATCGTTCGCTTTCGGGAGCGACACCGGCGAAGGGAACGACGGTGACTTCCGGTGGATCTAAGCAAGAGGTTGTGGGGTTTCAGGTGGAGCAGAAAAATCCCGACGAAGTTGTCATTGGCATTCCAGTTTGGTGGAGTTACTCCAGCAATATTTGAAGATTTTATTTATTTATTTATTTATTTTTCTTTTGAGACGGAGATGGCATTTTCACCTTTAAACGTTGGTAACTGGGATTCCAGCAGTTTGGTTAAACCACCAAGGAAATCAAAACATTTGAAAGGGTAAAAAGAAAGGATTCTCCAAAAAAGGAATATGAAAAACAGAAAAAATATTTCAACAACATTATTGGTTCAATACTCTTATATCACATTATTCATCTTGTAACATATCAATTATGTTACCATGTTTCTCATATAGGGAAATAATAGCAGCTCATATAACACATTTAATGGTAATAAAAAAATTGTTTTTTGTATTTAAAATTATTTATTATTATTATTATTATTATTATTATTATTATTATTATTATTATCTGAAAAAATATGTCTGCCTTCCGTTTCTTACGAGATATGTGTACCAAACACTTGTCAAATGCCATTATTACTATCGTCTTCCTCACTCGAGTACTCATTGACCCAATCATGGTATTATATACTTTTTTTAATGACAAAATTATAGTATTATATACTAAAAATTATTGGTGATTAACACTTCAAATAATAATAGCGTTTGCCACCTTAGGATCTGTATCTAGATTTAGATTGATGATGATGTAGGGTAGTAATATTTGCAATATTTTATTATACTTACTTTTATACTTTTTTAGTATTTGCATATAAGAGTGGTAAGAAAAATGAGTCTTATATGAAATAAATGGAATCTTCCCAGAGACAAAAATATTAATTAAGAAAATTTATGTGCAACTTAACAGTGAAAAACAAGCTTATAAACTGAACTGGGGAAATGCACGATGAAAGCTTCATCATCATCATCACCCCGTTTTTCAGAATGTTTCTTCCTTTGTTTAAAAGAGAATCTAGTCTAACTAAAATTGTAGAAAAGTAATTAAATTACAAGGTCTATTGAAATGATATATAACTCTAGGTTCTGGCTATAAGGCAATAAATTGTATTACATATAAATATAAAATTGAAAATAATATATAATTCACAGACACAAACATATAAATCAACAAATTGTATTCGATAATATAAAATTTAATAATAATACAATATTATTCACATGTCAAGTTCTTCTAGCCCATCTTTTGTTGGGTCAAGTTCAGCTCACTGCTAACGAGTTTCACGAGAATGAAAATTTTCCGCAAATTCAGTCCCGCTTTAAACGTTGAGCATCGGAATATTTTTTTGCAAGTATCTCTCATTATTCTTGATCATTCATATTAAATTCAGATTTTTAAACATCTCAATTGAGTGTTAAATACAATCTTGCACCTCAGATTTAGTCCAAAATAATTGATAAATTGATGATTGAAGAAAGATTATAGTTTAAAATATATATTTGGTTACTATAGTTTACACAAGTATATTTTTTCTGATTTTTTTTTGTTAAAGAGTCTTCATATTTTCAGATATTATTAGAATGATTCCTACTATCGAGCCTTAAGTTATAACTTCCTCAATTTGTGTTTCATGTGATAATGGATGCTTAGGCGATAGGCTCTTTCTTCATGACAGTTGAAGAAAATTTTTTAAACAGGTTATATATTTAGTTTTTGTTTGTTTTTTTTAATTTGGTCCTGTAATTTTCTATTATTTTTAATTTCATCCCAATACTAATGATGTGCTAATGACACAGACAATGACATAAAAAATGTCTAATCATCTGTTTATCACATGAAATGTAAACTGACTAATTATAACAATTGACAGTAATAAGGTTTGCAAATATGATCGCTCATTTATAAAGAAAAAAAAAAATAAGAGATCAAATTAAAAATAGACATAAATTATAGAAGCCGAAAATATAATTAAACTAAGATTCTATTTATATTATCAGGTTCAGAAATAATTTATATACCATTTGACGGTGTAAAATTTTCCTAAAATTAATTTTATAATGAGTTTTGAATAAATTGTCATGTATCTACTACTTGAGAGTCTAAATCATGAATTATAAATTTATTGGTAACGATTTCATGGTGTTTTTTTTTTCATTTACTATATTTAAAATTTAAAAAAAAAGAATTTGTTTTTTTAGAGTATAACTTAGATTTACAATTTACTATTATATAACTGAATTCTTTTCTCTTATGCTTTATAATCAGAATATCTAAATTCATGCAGATATAATTTTTGGATGGAGGTAAGCCACATGTAAATTGAATTTGGACTGAGTTTAATTTGGCTTGGAGTTGTAGGTTGCGCCAAGGAAAGATGTTGAAGCAACAGGGACCAGGAAAGATGTTTCACAGTCATCGTTATATAAAAAATACAAGCCGCTTTGCAACATCCAGCACCAGTGGTCTAGTGGTAGAATGGTACCCTGCCAGATACACACACCCGGGTTCGACTCCCGGCTAGTGCACCCGGTTGGAGCAATGAGGATCTCCTGCACGCCCGTGATTGTGGGTCAATCACCTTCATCTGAAAATCTGGATGAGAATATGTGCATCTGAGCTCTTTCCTTCTTTTTGCTTTTTGTTCCCTTAAATTTTTTTGTCAAAAGATAAAAATATAAAGTTTGTTGAATGTTTTGTTTGTTAGTAATAAATATTACATGCATGAGCTAAACCCTTTTCTCCTTTGAAAGTTTCATGCATACTTTGAAGGTTGGATACCAAATCAAACATGTTCCACGATGCCTATTAGTAATAAATATTACATGCATGAAGTAACCCTTTTGTCCTTTGAAAATTTCAAGCATACTTTTTAAGTTTGGATACCAAATCAAACACGTTCCACAATGCCTTTGAATGCAATACCGGTATTACCTACCATTGTGCCAAACGTTGGGGCCTTCGGGGGTCGTTTAGTTGTTATTGCTTGAGATTTTCCAAGAAGATGGATGTTGTTAGAAGGCCAATGGGCTCTTCTCAATGGCAAGCAGCCATGCTAATGCTATGGTAATTGCCATGATGACACAACGCTGCCGCACGTATGCTGCAAGGCAAGTTCCACCATTGACATGGTCAATGTCTCGGTCAATCTCTGTGGTCAAGCTTTGTACTATTCAAGAGGCCCATGTTGCGTGCTTTGTGTTGGTTTTTCCTCCAGGACTTTGGGAAAAGTCAATGGGGAAGTTCCCTTTTAATTTTTAATTCGCTTCTGTCCATCATATTTTACGTCACTTACCCCAAAAAAAGGAGCCAATTGATCATAACATTAACCTCGATCATAACATTAACCTCGATCATGTTCATTGATTTTTGAGTTAAGCATGAAGTATGAACCCGGAAGTCGTAACTCTTAAAGAAGAATCATTTTCGGGATGTAATTACTGGAGTTTTAACTCGGGTTATGGTTGAGATGTTCGAGTCTTACAACTGAGTACATGTCCTCAGACTACAAAATTATTACAAAGCAAAACAATATTAGAAAATAAAACTTGTTGTAAAGTTTATAATTCTTTAATTTAATAGAGACCCATCGTCTAAAATACAGATTAAACTAATAGCTAGGGTATCACAATCATCAATTTTAGATGCCCGTCAATTTTGATGAACATGAAGTCAATTAATGGCATGGCCACATTTTCTTAAGGAGTGTTTTTATAGGTCGGATAAAGTTGGGTTTGACTTAACCTAGTTCTTACTTAATATTTTTTTAATCTGGATTAATTTTTTTTTTTAACTTAGACCTGACTTTAAACTTGAGTTGACCTAATTATGTTCAGGTCTATGCATGGCCCGACTAGGACCTAATCGGGATGAACTTGGTCCGAAATTTGAACATATTTTAAATTTTTACATGTATAACTATTTAACTAAATCATAAAACTTTCTTATTTAGAAATAAGAAACTTAAAAAGTAATATTTTTTAATGTTTAAGTGGTAATACAATAATATTTATATTAATATCAACAATAAATATGAAAAGAAAATATTATATAATAATAGGTTGTGTTGCGCCAACTCCAAAAAGCGGCCCAATCCCGGCCTAAAATGCATTAGGGTCCATTTTTTAAAAAACCTAAGCCCAACTTGACATTTTATTAAAACTAAATCTTTATCCAGCCCAAATAAATTGAGTGCAGGCCGAATTATCTAGGTTGCGTTAGGTTATGAACCACTCTAATTTTCTATAAAATCTCCAAACCAATAATGGTGATAAATCCATGCTTTTTTATTTAAATATAGTAATCTTTTTTTTTATTTATCATTTGAAGATTATTTACCAAAATATGCTAAGAAATTGTGAAGGTCAAAAGTCACCCTTTACCTAAGACGATTTCTGACCTATATTAAATATTTTTTTTCATAATTAGTTCGGAAGTCGCCATGAGCTATGCCAACTTTCGAACTTCTTGTAAAAAAAAATTAAAAAAAAAATTCAACCAAGTTGGGAAGTCCCAACAATGATTGTCAAAAGTGTTTTTTTATAACTAGTTGAGAAGTCGCCTTGGGTATAGGATGAACTTCTAAACTAGTTATGAAAAAAAATTATTTATTACATGTCAAAAGTTACCCTTAATTCAAGGGAAATTTTTTGACTTTCACAATTTTTAGCCATATTTTGAATAAATAATTTTAAAAAAATAAATTATAATATATATAAAAAAAAGTAACTATATTTACATTAAAAAAAAGTCGATAAATTCCATCTCCAAGCTGACCACTAGAGTCGTTAATAGTCACATGGCCAGATTATGGAGACCCTAAACACTTCTCTTTTGGACACTACTCTTCAATCTCCGTTAATTAACCTAAGATTGGGTTAATTAATGGTTAAGATAGTGTGTTCCTTATCTTAATTATTTGCATTTAAATTTTGAGTTAATACGTTATGAAAAGTTAACTTTTTTAAATACATGATATTAATGTGAAAGTATACCTTTAAAATTATTCAAAGAGATATTTAATCTCGACAATGCAAAAACTAGTTTTAAAATATTCTTATTGTATACCAAAGCAAAACATTTCGATTAGGAATGTGGTAAGAATATAATAATGATCATGCTTGCATTTTTTGTTTTTTAATTTTTTTAAGGAGTTAGTATTTGCTAATTAGGAGAAACAAGATTTAAAGTTAATTCCTCACATTTAACGAAGAGTTAATTTATCACTCGTTACATAGTTTAATTTAACATAATAAAATTTTAATGAATTTAATTTTGATTAAGTGTCAGTGTAAAATTTTTTTATACTATCATCCAATTATATATTATCATATTTATAAATTTTTAATTAATTATTATTTTAATTTAATTTTTTTAATAATTTAATAATATATAATTAAATAATAATATAAAATTTTTTATAGTAACACTGAATCAAAATTAAATTTAATTTTAATTGTGTATTATGAGATTTAATGAGTTTTTTTTCCTCTTATTAACTTGCGTTATTAACGGGGGCAGGGTGCCTCTTCCAACTCCAATAGCAAAATGTTTATTATAGGATCTTTACATTTGGATTGGCAGTGCAAAAGAGGCCAGAAGATATCATTCCTCCGTCTTCAGATAGTTTTGTCAAATACGGTGCCGTCTAACCAGCACCTATTTTGACATTTGTGGTGCATGGATGCTCTATTCGTTGGGAGCTGTTGATCAAGTTTAAAAAAGTATCAACGGCTAACATAATTAGCGTGCAACTTGGCCAACAGGTGAGAAGAAGAGATTAATATTTGCAAAAGTGGTCCCATTGAAAACCAGTAATTATTAAGAAAAAATTGCAAAATTTGGGTTCTCTGATAAGATGCCGCCGGAGATAGTCTCTATCTGCTCAGGTTTGACATCTCCAACAAGAAAATCCATGGTCTAATTCTCATTAAACAGAGATTTGCAACGGTGGAGCTTTATATTTAAAAACTTGTGCCATTTTTGTGTTGCATATCAGAATATAAGAGACTTAGAAATCGGAATGGGTTTTCGCATTTGGGGGTTTATTTGGATCTCATGTTTTATGCAATTTTGATTATAATCCGAGTGTTTTTGTGCTTTGAATGAATATCATGGCCAAATCGCGTCTGAAGCCTTGTTTTTGTGGTCTGAAAATGCTCCTTCCGCAGTCATGGAGGTTCATCCGCCATTGGAGGAGCACAGAGCTCCTGAGTTCTGCTTTGGATGCATTTTAAGAATGAAGAAATCCGCGCACGCATAAATTTAAAAGCACATCAAGATTTTTCTTCACTTCCCAGTTCGTTTCCATATTCTGCTTCCTCTGTTTGGACATAAAACTTGTTGAAAATGCTGCTTTCGTAGAGAGACAAAAATAACAGTGCTGATGTGTGTAGTTAGCTAAAGAATATGCAGAGCTTCAAGACCTACTCAATCAAGCAACTCCATTGCCAGTTTGGACTAGTTTTTCAGTTTATTGGTTCTATTGAAGGCAAGTTGGAATAGCAGATCATAACAGTTCCAAGCTTCTCGAACTTGCATCGGAAGTCAGTCTCCGACTCCTTCTCCGTCTCCGTCTCGTGTCGTGGGTATATTGGGGAGCAGCTGGGAGAACCTCAAGTGGATGTTCATTAATGGAAGTTATCAGACCACTTAATTGTCAAAGGCTTACTTGCAATAACAACATAAATAATAGGTCTAACTGAAATAATTGAAAATTGGCTATAAAACCTGTCATTACGGGTCAAAAAGTTGGTGCATCAATGATGCCACCTGTCAAATATATCTTTTTTTTTTTTCAACTAGCAAAGTTGAAATTGGTTGTCAATTAAAATGAATATTAAAATGCAAATGTTGGTGAAGATAGGCAGGGACCACAGAGTTGCGGAAAGTGGGAAGAGGACAGAATAAGTTTGCATGTTTCACAACTCCCGGGGCGGAAATATGTTTCGCAATTCACACTGGAGACGCAATTAGCAGTCAGCACATTTCGATTTTGACGAGTGATAAGCTCAGTGAGTCATCTCCGACACAAAAGCTAAGAAAATATCCAAATTAGCCTTGTTACTGTGTACCATTTTAAAAAAGTAATGATGCAGATAAAGTAGTGTTTTTTGTGTTAATAAAAAATATTTTTATAAAATTCGATTTATTTTAAATCATCTAATAAATTTAATTTTTATAAATTAAAAATAATAATAATAATAATAATATAATTATTTTTATAAAATATAATCTTAAAAATTAAAAAAATAATTTTTTCATTTAAAAATATAACTTATGTTTACTATGTGAACGTGAAGTGGTAAAAGTAGTGTTTTGGTAGCGGATAAAGAAGGTCCCCCAGAAATCTCCGGCCTTTCCTAAGCTGACCGGCATATTAATGACCAATCTCCAATAAAGCCAATAACAGTAGTGATAAGAAATACACGTGAAATCTCAAAATGAAGAAACTTTTACCTATGAAAACCGTAAGTTTTATTATAAAGTATATTATTATATTAATTTAAAAATATATAAGAATTTATCAACAATTGCCATATTTATAATAATATTCGCGTGGGTAAAAATCAAACTGGACCGGGATCGGTTAACTTTATTCCTCGAGATAATACCACTTACAAAATTGAATGCTCCAACCCAATATCTTTATAATAATACCACTTACAAAACTTCAGATTCGCTGAATGTTCACTTTAATTAGCTGTGAAAAAAAATTATGATACCATTTATTAAAAAAATTATGCTGAATTTTTTTGTAACTTGTATAAATAAAGGTGCAAAAAATAAAATGAGATCCCTTACCAAAAGTAAAAAAAAAAAAATTAAACGATAAAAGTACATACTTTAATTGAAATCATGACGACCTTTTTTATGCTTACTCTCAGAGAGACGACACACACAAAAGTCAACAAAAGGAATTTACTTTTCGATGGGATGACTCATGTGGTCCTCCTTCTTAAAATAGACTGGCTTGAATAAGTCGATAAATTCGTTAGCCTGACTCAATTCAGTTTAATTTTTAAAGTAATTCAAAGTGATCTAGTTCGTGATGGAACCGAGCTTGTCCAATAACTTGAATATAACTTTTTATTTTTTTTATAAAAAATTTTTAAGTGATAATTATGATATAATATAATTAATTATACACATAAATATATAATAATTATTTTATAATACAACTAATCATTAATTATTATTTTATAATTTTATATTATTTTTTAATATAATATTTTATGTTATATAATAATAAAACTGAATACTTTATAAATATAAAATTAAATTAATTTAAAAGTAAATAATATAATTGTAATTATTTTTTAAAATATTATAAAAAATATTTTTTATTGTAAAAATACAAAAAAAAAATTAAGTTCAAGGACTATGATTCACATTGGGATGGACTAAGAAAATATTAGTTTGCACATCTTTTAATTTAATTTAGTCAATTAAAAAAAAATACTTAACCTAATGTGGGCTAGCCTAATAGGGTTAGGCAGACTTAGATTAACATCTCTAATCTTTTTACTTATGATAAATTTAAATCTTAAAATTTTCTGTTAGTAGTAATCTGTACTCCCAATGAAGCTATCAGTTTATCCTGATTTTAGAATAGGAAATTATCTCCTCCTCCTAAAATTTTATTTTTTAAAAAAAAAGGAATTTATTTAGGCACCGCTTAGAATGGCGGCGACGTGTCTTGTAAAAATTCTCTCACCAATTGCACTAGACACCGGAATTGAATTTCCGTTAACGTACACGGACTTTTTTCGTGTTCCACACAATACATAAATAAAATATGTATTATTTTTTATTATGACTATAAAATTTTCTTAGACATAATTAAAAAGTATACTCTTTATCTGAATATTTAAGTTTAATAAATTAATTTATTATAATATAAAAAAAAGCGTACTTTTTATCTGAATATTTAAGTTTAATAAATTAATCTATTATAATATATAAAAAATAATTTAATTTTATCACGTAAAATTTAATTATATTATTTAAAAAATTATTTTAATATTTAACTCTAATAAATATATAAATAAAGGTGAAATTATATTTTTTTAAAATTATTTTAAAAAAATTTTTAATTTAATATATCTATAAAAATAAGTTTTTAATATAACTTGTCAAATAAATTTTTTACTTTATTTTTAAAGATATATTAAATTATTAAAAGTTGATTAAAAAATAATATTGCCATAAAAAAGTTACATATGGACTCGTCTTTTCGTTTCAAAATCTCGTGCCCGTCATTCTCAAAGGAAACGTTGCAAGTCTGAAACTTTGTTGCGCGTGCTGCATTTTCACATGGAACCAGCGGCGAAACCAAGAAGGCTAGAGGTGACGGTTTTATCAGCGGAGGACCTCGGTGTCGGTCAGAATCCGGTGACGGAGGACGTGTTCGTGGTGGTTCGGGCGGATTCCATCAACAGCTTCACAACTACGAAGGGGCAGGGCGGCGGCGACGATAGCTTCATTTCATGGAACGAGACGTTCATGGTGGACGTGGCCGCGCATGCGAGGTCCATAACGTTCGAGGTGAAGTGCAAGACGGCGATGGAAGCAGTTAAGGACGTCGGGGTGGCGAGAATAGCGGTTTCGGATTTTCTGGGAGGGACGGCGCCGGACGATTGCCCGCAGTTCTTGAGTTATAGGTTGAGGGGCTGGGACGGCGGGCGCAGCGGGATTATTCATTTCTCCGTCAGGGCCAGGAAGCCGGAGCATGGGCCGTCGGTGGGTTCGGAGAATTCTTCCGATGTAGTTGTTACTGGCATTCCCACTAGCAATGTTTGAAGAATGTTTTACTGTCTTTTTTTTTTTTTTGCCTATTTTTCATTTGGTGCCAAACAAGTAGACAATTAATTTTATGTACTACTTCCTTTGATTCTCTCTTAAGTATAGTTCCTTTATTACTGCACTTAACATTCGTTAGTGACCACTTGGTGCTTTTTAATGGCAATTTTGTATTAAGAAATTCTTATATCTTCTTGACGTGAATGTTTTTTTTATTTTATAAAAATAAATGTAAGATAAATAAGAATATGATATAGTTTAATATTTTTTTATGCACTTATCTAATATTTAATATTTTATAAAATAAAAAAAAATATTTATTCTAAAAATATACAAAAATTTTTTTGTATATATGTAACATTTGTATAGGAAAACAAAATATTTACCCATGCATGCGAATAAAATTAAAATTTTTAATTCTTGTGTCTTTAAAATATGAAAAGTTAATTTTTCTTTTAGTTTACTTAGGCAAAAACAAATTTCCCCCTTGAAATGGAAATATGGAACTATATATGGTGACAGGTGAGGGAGCGGTTGTGTCGATTGTGGCAATATGGTAGGATACTATGTAGACTTTAATTGTCATTTACTGTTGTTGATGTAAAGTTTTTTATATTATTACTTAATTATATATTATTTAATATTTATTTTTTAAAATAATTATTATTTCAATTAATTTTTTTAATAATTTAATAATTTATAATTAAATAATAATACAAATTTTTTTACATTACTAATAAATTAAAATAAAATCCAATTATATATGCTAGCGTATATTTTTATTTAACCTTATCTCACTTCTCAAATTGAATAATGTTATATAATCTTTTTTGTACTTTAAATATTATATAAATTTTATGATTTTGAGTCATCGAATACATTTTAGAGGTATAAATACGACAATTATTACTTTTTTAAAAAATTAAAAAAAAATGCTTGAGTGTGGCATGGTGATATATAATACCAAGTCGTGCCTAGCGTTCGCCCCTTCAAGGCTTATCTGTATATTCACAAAGAGGCATGCCAAAATATATATGTAGAGATAAGATCATGTCCAAATGTCCAATTGAGAACTTATTTTGATTCGAAGGAAGTGGATACAGTTGCATTGGATTGCCTTCAACATCTTCAAAAATATCACCAAACGATTTATTATACATGATAATTTAAAAAAGTGAGTACTATTGTTATTTACATAACATGGAAGTCATTTTTAATGCATGATTATATATTGAGTTGGACGTTATAAAAAGAAACTGAGTCGGATTTTAAAATTCAAATCAAATGTTACAAATTTATCCAAATTTAATGAATTAATGAGTTGATGATTAACATTCTCAATTAATGTATAAACAATTATTAAAATAATAAATTTATATAAATTAGTCTGCATATATCATGTACTCTAGAGAGTAAAGTATATTATACATATAACCGCTGATAAAATATAGTCTATTTTGGTTTCCTTGTTATCTCTCAAGTTATGTAAAATTTTTCACTATCACAATACAAAAGAGTTTAATCTAAGCACTAGTGACACATATTAAACTAGTGTCTATAATTAAATTAAAGAATTAATCAAGATGAGGAGCTACAACTTGAATTAATGTAATATACATGGTGATAGACTTTGTTCAACGCCTGTGCATCCCCTTTGTACTCTTGCAATCCAAGTTCTCAAATTTAAAATGATAAAGCAGGAATTTGAATATGGAATCAAATAGTCGTAAAAAAAAAAAAAGACTTAATGTCAGCTCTTGGACAAAAATCACATTAACTTTATTTTGAATTATACGATCGAAATTGAGACATTGACCACGTGAATGATATGATTGATTAATTTTATATTTTTGGATTCCGGGTTTATGTTGGATTGGTAGATAGCACTTATCCTTCATCTTTTTTAAAAGAAATTTTTGTATACTCGCACAACATAAAAATACAAGTTATTAAATTAAATGTATATTATTATTATTATTATTTAATAAAGTTTTAAAAATCTAGATCATTGAGTATACTTTTTTAAGCATTTTTCCTTTCTAAGATCACAACACGTTAAAAATCGGAATTAGCTCCCTTTCTTCCAATTTTTTTACACATAATATGTCATTCTCTTAATAATTTTAGAAATATGTTTTTTTTTAAAAAGAATAAATTAAAGATCTTTGTAATATGGATGTACAAAAATACTAGAATTAAGTTAGTTTCAATAATAGTAAATACTTGTCTTTTTTTATGTTATAGGAATAACCTTTCAATTGCTAAATATAATAAAGCAATATGTTATCTCTTAAATGAGCTATTTTAGTGAGTAAAATGAAAATATGTAATCATTAATGAAAAAATTAAAGAATAAATTCTAATAAATTTATAGTTTGTTATAGTATTTTATTAAATTCTAAATTGTTTGATTTTTTAATTTAGTTGAATTAACAAGTATTTTATTTTAATTTCATTTTAAGAACAAGATATGGATATTTTAAGTGGAAATAATTGTGAATTTGCAAGTGTTGTACTAGTACAATCCTTCAAAAAGGAGACTAGAAATAATGAGTAATGATAGATATCATGAAAGTTTATTTATGAAAACTTTCACGAAACACTGAAACAATTAAAAGAAGATAAAGTATTTTTTATTTTTAATATTTAATTATTAAATCTCATACAATGAACGGGCTAATTAAAAAATATTGTTTTATTTAAAATTTAGAATTTAATTAACTCTAATATCTCAACAATTTATAATGAAAAATTGATATTAGAATATTTTTATATAAAAGAGTCATGAATTTATAATGACTTAACTATTTGTCACATAATATGGTGTGATTCATCTCATACATAAGAGGGCAACTAATTGCAGCATGCTTATTAGAATACCGAGAAAAATTCTTTAATTTTAAGACTTTAAAAGATAAAAAGAGATATTTTTCAAAAACTAAAAAAGGGATTTTACTCTATTACGTATGTTTGAAGTACATGCAGAGTGATTTGAATGAAATTTGATTTTGGAATCAAGTAATTATTAAGATAATTTAATGTCACTTGAGTTAAAGCTCTTGAATTAAAGATATTAATTAATATAACAAAATAAAGTTCAACATTTCCCTAAATATATCTCATACCAATTTTATTCTTTCGTGTTGCATCGGTTTTATGTTTTATATGTAACTAGCTAGTATATTGCACAAACATTGTAGTGAATTTAAGAATGAAATCTATTATAACATAAAGGACCAATTGAATTGCAGTAATTAATGAGTATTTTGAAAAGTAAAAAGTAAAAACTGTATAATAATAATAATAATAACTACTACCACTAAAAAGAAAGGTCGAACTTGAACAAATTACTCCCACATCACAATTAAAAGTTGCTCATCTTTTACGCTTAATAATATGAAAGTAATGTAGCAACCAAATAACATATATCAAGTCTGAGAATGTGCTAAGTATAATACTATGAGAATGTGCGAAGTATAATACTATCAGCAAATATATAACTCCCCTTAAATATTTTCAGCTAGAAAAAGAAAAAGTTCAATGCGCAGGTTTACTGTGCAATATCATGGAAATATTAGGAAAATTTATCAGCCAAATAAAAAATAAATAAAAAAATAAATGCACATAACATAAAAGTTAAGATAAATGGCACTTAAAAAAATTGAAAACAAGTAGTTGTGCATATCACACGCGCCTACACGCACATTTAATGAGTGTGGGAATTGGTAATAAAATTAAGTGTGTATTTAAATTAAGGGAAAATGCTAAGGATTCGTGAAAATTTTTACGAATGATGAAAATCAGATGTGTTAACTGATTTGTTTTCCTTTTTTTAAATTTAAATATATAATAATTTTGTTAAATGATTTACAACCTTGTTTTCCTTTTCGTAAATGATTTCACGAAGACTTATTTGTAATAAATAGTACTGCCCTGAAATTAATTTATCTTATGATTAAATCAATTTATAATTAAAATTTATTAAAAAACTTTTCAAAAATCCTGTTAAACGGGTCCACCTGGCCTGGTTTTTTTTTTTTTTTTTACATGAACATGACCGTGTTTTCACTTTTACCATTAATAAACAATAATTTAATTTTCTTCTTCGCTTCACTATT
This sequence comes from Castanospermum australe, assembly GCA_019955255.1. Lineage (NCBI taxonomy): Eukaryota > Viridiplantae > Streptophyta > Magnoliopsida > Fabales > Fabaceae > Castanospermum > Castanospermum australe. The sequence goes on from NSJW01000796.1 coordinate 25,769, forward strand.
TCAAATTTTAAACTGGCAAACCATGCTCAGTTTACTTCAAAGAAACAAGTCGTACCAACTAGCAACTCCTAGGAAATTCCACAAAAATAAATGGAAATTTTCATATTTTTTATTCCAATGTAATCCTTGATCCTTTCTAGATAGATTGGAAGATTCTTTAAGCCAAGGAAAGTTAGCTTAGTGATTAAGAATAAGTTGTATCTTTGTTTGGTGCACATTTTTGGAATATAAAAAAAAAGATTTAAAAATTGGGCTCATTCCTTTTTGTGCATCAGTTTATCAGTGAAAATAAAAAAAATTTGAAATGATAAACTTTTTATAAGTCCTTACATTTTCACATCTTTTCTTTATCTAGAGGATTGGAAGCAAAATAAAAGTGTTAAAAAATAAAAGAGTAATAAAAAGTATAATAGATAGATAAAAAAAAATAGCCCTCATGATGTCGAGAGTGTAGCCTTAAGATTGTTTTGGGAAGAACATAGTTTCAAATGACACAAAAATTTACCAAAGATACTCTAATATATCGTTAAAAAAAGGTTAAATTATATATTATATCTTTATAATTTATATTTATTTTTAATTTAATTTTTATAATTTTTTTTCTTTTCATACAAGTTCTTATGATTTTATACATTTTTAATTTGATCTCTTTCTGTTACTTAGTGTTATAACGCTATCAACTTGTACATACATGGTAAATGAAAAATTAATCACATCAGCATTCATATCAGTATTTAATTTTACCACATATGTATAATTTAATAGAGATAGCTCAAATTAAAAATATTTAGAATTATAAAGATTTGTTTAAAGAAAAATAAAGATCAAATTAAAAATTAATATAAAATATAAGGACTAAATATTTAATTCAGACCAAAAAAAAAGATTCTTTCAAGTTTTTCCACAATACACGACATCAAAGTTTTAACTATTTAAATCATATAAAAAGTCGTTGCCAGTTTAAATGCTCCATAATGTTTTACATTCTATTAATCGAAATAAGGGTATCGATCCTCACGGTGCGTGTCAGTTGGATACAATTGTAAATATGTAACAGTGCCATTGAACTAACTTAAATATTTTATCTATAGTAGAAGAATTTTAACAATTTTTAAACATGTGATATTATATAATATATTAATAATATAAAATTTTTGTTTGAATTGTGCCACAGGGGCCGGGTATCATATGTAATATATCGACAAAAGTCTGTTGATTCAATTTATAAAATATATTAACAAAAGTATAAACCTAAAAATCAAATCTAACTTTAATAAAAAAAGGTTTAAAATTTTAAGTAAAATAGATAATCAAATATTTTTTTTATTTTTTTGAGAGTATCTCTTGTGTACCGTGAAATAGAGATCTTTTTTAAAAATATTTACTTCAAGGTGAATCAAATCTCTATTGTCAAAATCGAGAATTCAAATTCTTTCTACTTAGCCAACACCCATTCTTGACATAGATAATCAAATATGTATACGAAAGTAATTGCTGTCAAGGTTTCATATACAGATTTAAATTTGAGGAAGTTTAGTTAGAACGTAGAGTACACAACAAGGTATCAACAGAATATGAAAAGATGGAAATCAACCTCAGATGCAAGACAGAAAATAAAAAGAAATTTGGATTCACCAATTATATCCCTCTAATTAAATATTGTCAATTGCTGTTATTTAGTTGAGGGATGAGATTAGAGATAAAAAAAAAATTAGAACAGAAAATTTGAATTCACAAAATTCTCTCTTAAAGACAAATTTTGTTGTAACAGATAATAGACTCAAGTTCACCATCAACCTTATAAAACAATTACAAACTAAATTTTATAATCTATAAAGATAAATAATTTTCAATTTCCAAAATAAATAATTAATCTTGATATCACATGCAGTGAATTAAGGGCAAACTCCCTACGACTGCCATTGCATAATTACGTACGTTCCGCATAGCCACTTTGAAGGAGTCTAATTTGCAGGCGAGAAACTGTTCCGGACTTGTGCCACACGAAAATTGAATTTCCAAGAGGCTTCACATCAGTCACCAAAACCAAAGAAAAAAAAAATTAATTGAGTCAACCCACCTCACCCTCAGGCAATTTAACGAGTCCAAACAGCGTATAGGCGTAACTCCCACACTGAAAGAAACAGCGTTTTTCTTTTCCTTTCTCTTTAAAATATTCTAAGGAACAACGCCTTTGTTTCTTCCTCTTTTCTCTGACCCCTTCTTCCCATTCCTAACCCCATTTATTTAAACCCCTCCCTACTCTTTTCATCTCAACTCTCAAACCATCTCTCCCTCACAAACACAAAATTACACACTCATTAACACACTTTCATATTTACTTCATATAACATACGTACGTAGTTGCGCATATTTACGCATAAATTCTCAGAGACATGGAGGCAAAGCCACGCACCCTAGAGATCACCGTCATATCTGGCGAAAACATATGCGTTGATCGAAGTCCGGTGACGGAGAACGCGTACGTCGTCGTTCGGGCCGAGTCTCTCAACTGCTGCACCACGAGAATGGCGAAGGGAGATGGGAGCCTGCTCTCGTGGAACGAGAAGTTCTTGCTGGACGTGCCCATGCATGCCAGGTCCATCACGTTCGAGGTGCAGAGCAAGAGGTTCAAGGGAGCTCGACCCGTTGGGGTGGCGAGGATAGCGGTGTCGGATTTTCTGGGTGGGAAAGTGCCGGAGAGTTGCTTGCAGGTGTTGAGCTACGGGTTGAGGGATTGGGATGGCCGGCGGAACGGGGTTATCCATTTCTCCGTGAGGGCGGCGCCGCGGCAGCCAGAGCCGGAGGAGGATCGTTCGCTTTCGGGAGCGACACAGGCGAAGGGAACGACGGTGACTTCCGGTGGATCTAAGCATGAGGTTGTGGGGTTTCAGGTGGAGCCGAAAAATCCCGACGAAGTTGTCATTGGCATTCCAGTTTGGTGGAGTTACTCCAGCAATATTTGAAGATTTTATTTATTTATTTTATTTATTTTTCTTTTGAGACGGAGATGGCATTTTCACCTTTTTTTTATTTTTAATTTTCTTTTATTTGCTTTTTCTTGGTTTTGCTCAACAAAGATGAGTGTTTGCTTTATACAGCAATAAAATAGGGGAACAATATATATGGCTTTAAGACCAAATATCTTTTGTTGTTGTTAGGGCATGTGTGATGTCCAGATAGCATTCTTTTTTCCTTTTTTTTTTTTTTGAAATACAGATAGCATACTTTGTTCAGCCATTATTCGTCTTTAAATATAGAGAGGTTTGTGTTTTTTAGCCTATTATTGTACGATATTAATATAAAGAAATTAAGTTAGCAAACGATATATATATTGTTAATAACTAGTTGATCCAAAGGCAATGAAATGACAATTAAAGTAACTAATCTTGAACACTAGAACCTAACTGGAAAGTAAATTGAATTGGAACTCTTGAATTATAGGGATCTTAGTTGTTATAAATGGATGAAAAAATTTGCCATCAGGCCTCATGTTCCCCCTGCCTTCATTCAACTTCAAATACCAAATACATCAAAAGATTAAACGAAAAAATGTTAATGCATGTTTAGATTAGCTTATTTTGTTTTTAAAAAAGATTATATTTAAAATATTTAACAAAAAACTTTTAAGTGAAAAACTAAAAGTGTAAAATATATAAGTTAATCTGAACATATATCTAATGGTTAACTTTCCTTGGGTGACTTTTATGTTGTTTATATTACATGCCCACATTATCATGTTGTTTAAGTATTAGCTAGTATCTTGAAGCATCTTTAAGGATTGATCGATTGTTGATTTTCATAATAAATATTTTGGAGTTCATCAAAATATAATCAATAATCAATAAATGTTTATAAACTCATATCAAAATATTGGTACTTAGAAGAAAAAAAAAAGAGTTAATATGCGTGATGTCCTACCTATTTTAGGCATTTTACTATGAATTTTTAAAAATATAATTAAATAATTTATGTGTAATTAATAAATAAATATAATTGTATCAAAATTTATTATACTATGTAATTTATGAATTTCTAATAAAATAACAACAATAAAAATCGTATGTTATATGATAACAATAAATAATACTAGACATCATGTTAAAAGCAGAAAAAATGAGTACTTATATTTTAAATTTTGCTTTTTATTGATTTATTCCCCAGCGAAAGTTAAACCACATAGCCCCTTGAAATTCTCTAAATTCTAAAATCTTTTTTTCATATTTAGTTATCTTCTCATCATATACAGGAACAAGATTGATTTATCTCTAATATCATCAAATTCTTCTATTTTGAGTTCGCGGTTGTTCTCTGGTATAGAGTTCTAGGTCTTTCATTCTAAGAGCGTGATGAGTTCAAAGTGACGACAGAATATTAATACGAAGTGTCCAGTAAGTTCGACATATTAGTTATAACCAACTCTACAATTGACGCGTGGTTAATGACTCAGCTGGGTCGTGACTACTTGGGTAGTTTCTGCAAATACTCACCTTCAACACCTTTGTATTTTTTTAATGCCATTTTTAGTCTAGGATTTCCACCTACAAATTTCTCTTCAATTTATGAGTAATTTTCACCAATATCTTTTATTGACTTCCTCCCAACATAACTCAATCCCAAACAAATTATTAGGCAAAAGTTCATGACTTAAGGGTATAATTAATGTTTTTAATTTTTTTATAATGGAGTGGGTAATGTTATGGTAAGATTTTCAGTTCAAGTTTAATCGATTTAATCCATTTAAATCATCTAATTAAATCGGATAACGTCATAAAAATAATTCACATACAAAAATATAAAGTTCATAAAAAAATCGTAAAATATAAAAAAAAATTTAGATTTTTTAAAATAAAAAATTAATTGGTCAATTGGCTTAAGCAATTCAACCTGCCAATTCAAGTAGTTTTGTCCGGTTTTGACTAGTCCAAAATTTTATCATAAATTCGATTATAGAATTAAATTATAACTAATTAAATATTTAATTTACGATTGAAACCGTTTGGTTCGGTCTGATTCTGGTTTTGACAGTGTGGGACTGGGTCTATATAAAAATATTAAAAGTTTCAGCGATCTTGCAACTGAATTGCTAGGCAGTTCTTCACTTCATTAATTTGTAGCTATAGCATGTGGCTGTAGTGACGTGCATGCATCCTCATTATTCTCTCGTTCACACAGTATTCAATCGGTGTTGAGTAGATCAGATTCAGACACTACCGCACTGGTCAGTCAAGCTTTCCAACACGTAACGTGAGGGTAATGAGCTGACCGCCTAACCCACTTTATATATGCTCTGCAGGTTCCTTTGCAATTTGGTTCACCCATCTTCAATTCTCAAATTTTTGTGCTTCCGCTTTCTTTCTTTCTTAGTAAAAATCTCGGAAAGCTCTTACTACAATATAAAATGAACCAATTATATTTAGATTAATGGAAGTTTTTTCTTTTCTCTTAATAAATAGTTGTTAGAAATTGAGTGGTTACTTGCTCTCTCAATAGCTAGCACTTTATGTTATATTTAGATGATGTATTAGGAAGGGAAAATGAGAGAAAAGAAAAACTTATCATAAACCTCTCTCTTATTTAAAAGCTTTATAAAAGAAAGAAAAAGAAATGAGGATTTTAAAATAATTTTTAAAAATTTTTTCTTATTAATTTTTTTGAACATTTAATGTTCCTTCAATTTGAAGGATTTTAGAAGATTTAAAACTTCCAAATAAGAAAAGAAAAATTGATTAATAAGCCTTCCTTTCTCTTTCCTTTCCCTCCAAACTCTCAACATGTAGAAGACTTATGCTATGTTTGGATGGGAGATTAGGGATGGAAAATGAGGGAAGGGGGAGGTTTATCATATGTCTCTTCCTTGTTTAGAAGTTTTATAAAAGAAGGGAAAAGAGATGAGAATTTTTAAGTAATCCTCCAAAACCTTCTCAAACTAATTTTTATAAACATTTTAAAGTTTTTTTAATTTAATTTAGAGAATCTTAGAGAATTTAAAACATCCAAATAAGGAAAGAAAAATTTATTAGTAAGTCTTCTATTCTTTTTCCTCTCCTTTTCTTTCATTTTTTTTAAATTCCTTTCTTTCCCATTTTTTCCAAACTCTAATTCCCTCATTTTCATCCCTAATTCTCCATCAAAACATAGCATTAGAGAAGCTTATGGGTTACTTTCTAATTTTCAGCCATATTGCTAATCAGTAATTTGCTAACTGATAGATATTCCTAATGGAAGTAATTCGGCATATATATAGATAATCCCATGCCGAAAGTAAGTAAAATATGTGAGACTCTGGCTAGTTGGACCAAATTATGCATAGGATTTAATTTTAATACAACATAAGCTTTAAAGATTTTTTAAATCATTGTTTAACGTGTTATATTATATTATATTATTGATTGTGTGTATCATATCAATTATGTAAGTTATTATTATTTTTCCATTGTCATTACTAAACTTAATTTCCCTTCAATGTTAATAATTTTTAGTATATTAATAGTGATGACTATAAATGAAGTGTTGAACGGGCTGCAAATTAAGGACGTCAAAAAATGTCACCATAAAAACCACAGAAATATAGTGGTCACTAGAAAATCATTACAAAATATGTGGTAAATATAAATGCGACGTTTTTAAAAAACTGTCACAATTCAATTAGAAGATGTCAAAAGTTGTTCGAACATTTAAAAGAAAAAATGCTGTAATTTAGCACTTTTTTTTTTTAATGTGAAACACAAAAATAGCCCACACATTAGGTAAATTCTTATATATTTGTAAAAGTGATACTCAATGGTTTATATATTGTCTAAATTTTATCATTTATTAATTACAAATTCAAATATGTTCATATATACCATCATGTGTTATATTTTGAATTATTTAATATACTATTTTCTCAGATTTCTTAAGAATTTTTTTCTTACACGGTGCAGTTGTGGCTAAGAATATCTCTTCATTGAATTGCTTATTGGTACCGCAATTTAAGAGTGAAGACCGTGGCATGGGAAAATTGTCCCGAAAGCCACACGTACTCCACGCAAAAAACTTTTAATTAATTGGTCGGTGGAACGTTCCCATCGAGTTTCCTAAACGTGTCGACCTTACGAAACGCCCGTATGGGAAGGTGTCCCATAAACTTTTCCGCGGAGCGGCAAAGTCAAAGTTCAAGTCCAAGTCAAAAGTCCACACACTTGGTACCATAAACAAGAAACATCTTCCTTAATTTCTCCTTCATTCCCTCCAACGTTCCCAACCCATTCATATTTATACCACCCTTCTCCCCTCTTCTTCCCTCACTACTCCCTCTTCACAAATCAGTGAAATCACAAACCCAAAACACACATTTACACTTCCATCTCTTAATTTGCGCACTTTCCTTTTCGATATGGGGGCAAGCTCACGCTCATGCTCACGCACGCTTGAGATCACGGTCATATCCGGCGAAAATCTTCACGTAGATAGCAACCCGGTGACGGTGGACGCATACGTCGTCGTTCGGAGCGAGTCCATCAGCTGCTGCACCACGAGCATGGCCAAAGAAGGTGGCACTCCCAGCCTGCTCTCGTGGAACGAGAAGTTCCTGCTGGACATGCCCCTTCACGCCAGGTCCATCACGTTCGAGGTTCAGTGCAAGGCGTCCAGGGGGGCTCGACCCCTCGGGGTCGCAAGAATAGCGGTTTCGGATTTCCTCGGTGGATCCGTGCCCGAGACTTGCCTGCAGGTGTTGAGTTACAGGCTGAGGGACTGGGAAGGCCGGCGGAATGGGGTCATTCATTTCTCCGTGAGGGTGGCGCCGCCGCAGCCGACGGTGAATCCGGAGAAGGGAGCGGTGTCGAGTGCAGAGAAGGTTTCGCCGTGTGAGTTCATGAGAATCCATGTCGATGGCAATGGCAAGAACTCTGGTGGAGTTGTCACTGGGATTCCAATTTGGTGGAACTACCCTACCAATAGTTGAAGAACGAAGACACATTGATTTTTTCTTCTCTTAATTAGATGTAAAAGAGAAAGAAAAAAAAAAACCGGAGTTTAAAGATTAAACATTTTTTTTATTGGTCAAAATTTGTACAAAGTCAAGTTTAATTGATATATTGCTTTATTTTTTTTTTCAAATTTCCTTTCATATATTGATGAATATATAATTAAGACGTTCGATTGTATTAATTATATCACTAATATATAGTAGTAGGTTATTGTTTTAAAGGTTGATACGATTTGCTGCAAATCTTATATTATATCCCAACTTCCTTATACCGTCATAAAATAAAGTGTAAATATATTATTCTTACAAACGTTTCAATCCACTCTCTCACCGTCTTCTTTCTTTTTTTGGGGGGGGTCAACCTCACAGTCTTCTTAATACGTCATTGTCAAAGTAACGTGCGTATTCCTGTGTAAAAGCCCATGTTCACATGCATGCATACATATATATATATATATATATATATATATATATATATATATATATATATATATTACAACGTTTTGCTGTTATTTGTTTAAAATTACATAAGATCGGGTTGACCTTTTCATCATTCTAATTATTCCAAGATAAAATAAAATATAAGTAGATTGAATTTTCAAGTTATGAAAGTGATGTCAATTTCTTCTTTGTCGGATCCTTATAGTACTCAAGAAAGGAGGTCGAATGAAAATCCTTCAACGGCCGAGTCGGCAGGGTTTTAGGAGGACATTAAGAAAGCGCGTAAATGGTGATAATAAACGACTAAAATCTATGCTAATTTGGTTTCTTCTTTAAAATAGGGGTTAAATTTTAGAAATAAGTTTTATATAAACAAAATTTCTTTAAATTTTTCACTCTTAATTCTTAAAAAATACCTTAATGTAAGAAAGAAATTTCTATAGTTTAATCTCCCACTTATCACCATAATCTTGTGTATCTTCTATTACCCACAAAATACATATTAAAATTAATGTTAAGCAGCTTCTTTAAAAAAAAAAAAGAAAGAAAATTAAGGTCTAAAGTTTAAAGTATAATATTTCAAAACATTTTGTAGTTTTCTATCAATATGATTTGATTGTGAAAATAAAATAATGCTTAATCAATTTTTAATTAAGAGAAAAGTTTTTATTGAATTTCTTTTGCGTTTTCAATTTCGTACGGGGTGCCGTATGCTTCTTGTGAGACATATTAATAACAGGCGTATTTCAAGGGTGAGAGCAAAGCTGAATGGCCTTGACTAATTTAAACAAAATATCATTTAGCATGTCTAAGAGGCTAAGATTGTAGCTATAACTCACACCAAATTTTTTCGTTCAATGTTTAATTTTAAGATGGAAATTCATTTTTGTTGTTTTGCTTGCACTATAGTTTAGTCATCCTCTCTATATATAGGTCTTTGGAACTCTTTTGTATCAAAACAAAATAAATTAAATGATCATCAGGTAATAGTGTTGTTTAATGGCGTCATGTACTTAATTAGATTATGTAGATATTTAAATAAAAAAAAGTCTGTTATACCAACAAAAAAAAAAAGTCTCTCCCAAGTCCCGTCCCACATCCCCACCTCGCTAGGCCCAAGAGCAGAAAAAATTTAATTGAAATTTTATAATATAATATTTTATATTTAACCAAACACTTAAATAGTTATGTTATTTATATATTACAATCTTAATAAATTAAGTGTAATATTCTTATTGTATGTTTGATAAAAAATAATAAAATAAACATAAAATATTTTTTATATTTAAATTTTAAAAATTATATATATATATATATATATATATCGTTAAACCAAACGTACGTTTGGAGTAAAGAAGTTCTCCTAGAACATCTAGGAATTTTGAATTGGCGGCGATGTGTTTGGGTCCATGTGCCTGCGTCTCTTGCATGAGTTTTTGTGTGGGAACGAACGTGTCCAAGTTGTATAAGGACTAATTAAGAATATATATGCTAGTCTTCAAGATGTTTAATATAGTTTTTCAACCTAGAGGAAGCACGCATGCTAACACACAGCACACATGTACATGTGCACATTACAGTACAAAAATTTTAAAATAGTTATTAAAGTTTTTTTTTTAGGTCGACTAGTTATTAAAATTTTGAAGCTTCGTGTCTGATACGGGTGTCTACTGTCTACTACAAATATTACAATTTTTAAATGTTGCAGAGTTCTTTAATCCTTGTAAATATTTTTGTTTGAAAAAAAAATGCAGTTTAAAACAGTGAGGACATAGCAAAATCATAGTGCCACCCAAAAATCAAAATTAAAAAACAATAACATTAGAATTGGAAACCAAAATCGATTACAATAATATATAAGATGATTAAGAAAGCGATTGTAACAGCCAGCACCAGTGGTCTAGTGGTAGAATAGTACCCTGCCACGGTACAGACCCGGGTTCGATTCCCGGCTGGTGCATTAGCGGGAGCCATGATGAGATCAACTGCACGATTGTGATGGTAGGGTCCGTCACATTCTGCTGATCCAACGGATGAGATAAGTGCACCTGAGCTCCTATTTTTTTTCATTCTTTTTTTTTTTGGTCTTCCTATTTTTTTTTTCATTCAGGATGGATCTTTTTGTATCATTTTCCTTATTTGTGAACTGTCTGCGCACACCTTTTAGTTGACATTTGTTTTTCTAGACTTCATTATTCACTGCTTCTCTTATTATCACCAATTTTGGCATCATTTTCAACTGAAATTGCTTTCTTTAAATTCAAATTGAACAAGTCAGGATAGAATCCCAGCTAAGCAGTGTAAATGGGGAGAATTCAACTTATGCTTCCTCAACCATTAAACAAGAGTAGTTAGAGGTTGACTTGGCCAAATTTTTTTTATTGGTTTAAGTAGGTGTGCAACCGGTGGCTAATAAATGAGTAATTATGGGTGTTTTATTGGAAAAAAAAATGAATAACCTTAATGATAAATTTGTCAACATAAAAAAAGTGTGTATATGATATGACTTGTATTAGTATGACCACGTTTAAAACATGGGAATATGTAATGGCTGGGACTTTGGAGATTTTCATAGTTGTCGTCAACTCATGTTTTGAATGATTTTCAATTGCTATACTATACATGCGTGCACCATTTTCTAATAATAAAGTTACAGGGGCATAACCAAGTACTTCAGAGCCACCACTGCCACTCATGAGAAATGGTTCAGTTTGCAAAATTTAACTGTGCCACTACAAAAATTTAAAATTCAACTTTTGCTGGTAATTTTTCATTAGTGAACATTTACCAGACTTGCTCGAATCCCTTTTAGGCAATGGTTGGCAAAATCAATCTACAAATCAAAATTTGGTACAGGCATCACTTCCATATTCTTGAATCGCTCTAAAATATAAAGTTGCTGAAAAGCTTGAAATGCTTCATTTTCTATTGTGTAAATAATGTCCACTACAGAATTTATGCAAGACGTAAAAAGAATACTTGCACCTCGTAAAATTATAATTTTAACAAAAACTAGCAGAACCAAACACCAGATTTTCAGCAGTAGCATCATGAATGCAGAAAATTTTTTCTACCAAAAATAAATAAATAAACAGAATAGGGTGAGGGAAGGAGAAAAGATATGCCTACTCATCAGAGGATCCCATTTAGTCCATTTTAAGGAATAAACGAGCTTGAACTATATGAAAACATGATTACAGGATTGTAAGAACTCGTTATCATTCACAACTGAGGCATACATCAATCATAAACTACTAAAAAGGGGTTGGGACCCTATCACCAGGCAGTCCCAAGTCATCCATCTATTGGTCACCTGCAGGTCTATACACTGTCCTTAATAGAAGTCGCAAGGTGTTTTAAGGTTTCTATAAGCTATCGTCATTGGTCCTGGTTGTGCAGGCTGAACAACGGAAGACCCTGACGGGGAGGTAGCATTGCCGGTGAGGGTATCTATTCATCCAAAAACCCATTTACAATGCCCTAAAGATGTTTCAATTCCTGATAATCAATTCAATTCCTTGCATGCTCAGGAATGAGTCGTTGACGCAACTCATTGGGTGCATTTGCCAGTTCTGCAATGTTTTTTATTATATCAGCAACAGCAATAGATGTATCATTTTAACCAACAAATGGTAAGTTCACCACCTTACCTTGAGCTGTGAAATTGAACAAAGGAGGTAGAGCTCGCCCATTTGGCAAGGATACATTTGGGTCTCGCAGGTCATCAAAGAAGGGGTGTGCACATGCAGCCAACTGTAAACAAAGAAATAATTATTGGTTAAAAAAGGGGTGACAACAGACTAACCAAACAGTGCTGAATATTTTCCTGACTTCTATAATCTCAAACTGTGTACCTTGGCCGAAATTAGGTAATGATTTTAAACAGAAATAAATATCGTGTACAAATTCCATCTTCCTTCTTTTGTGAGTGTGTGCATGCAACTGTGCTCGTACAAATACAAGTGTAAAGTGACTCAATATAGAATCTTGATATAAAAGTTAACATTTACAAAAGCAAATTAACTTTCTTACAGCGGTGCAACGTAGATTTGGTGAATACTGAAGCAGCCTTGACACAAGATCCGCTGCTTCAGGAGGCAACCTCTTGTGAAAAACCTGGAAGTTACCATCTTTAGTAAGATCTCTGATTAAGTATTTGACAATTCGAATTACATACATACTTTAGGGGACAGATGGTGAGCTACAAACTGCTAACCTTGTGCCATGGGTGCGCTTTAATCTGAGGAAACTTAAATTCATTGTAATTTGGATTCATGCACTTTATTTCTTCTCTGGTTGGTGTTCCCAAGATCTATAGTACATAATAAAGCTCAGACCGAAGAAAAAAGTTGACAGACTGCAACTTTCAAGAAGAGAAAGCTATAAAGCAAAAGGAGGGGAAAGAAAACCAAAGAACACAAGACACTGTACCTTAATGATCTCCACCAACTGATCAACCCCACTCTCTCCAGGAAACAATGGCTGCAAATGATACAACATAGATAAGCATCAATCTAAAAATGTGTCTTTTACTCTCAAGACCCAGTTAGGGGCCAGTACAAAAGGAGTTATCTCATTGCAAGCCAAATGCTTAAGGATAATATCTTCCACAACTAACAGATATTCACAGAACTTATGCAAAAAGTCGGCTGCATGTTACTTCATGCTGCAGCTCTCGATGGTCAAAATTTCTCATATCTCAAAAACCATTAGAGAAAAATTTCAGATAAATGATAACCGTAAGAGCAGTATATTTAATTTCAAATATCAGCCAAGCAAACGCAGAACCAATTCAGAATTCTCTCACATACAATGAACTTCTTGGAAATGTTGAATTTTGAAACCTGTTATTAAAGCTCACTCAACTAAAGAGAGAGAGAGAGAGGCAGGGGGCAGAGGGAGAAGAAAAAGAACTAATATCAAATCTTGCATATGCTCACCTGTCCTAGAAGAAGCTCAGCCAAAACACAACCAACAGACCACATATCAATAGCAGTTGTGTATTCAGTTGCACCAAATATAAGTTCTGGAGCTCTATAATACCGTGAGCATATGTATGATATGTTGGGTTCACCAGGAACCTAAAAGTGCAATAATATCATAAGCACAGGTACATACTATCATAAGATCTTCAAATTCAGAAAGAAAAGATACATACCAACATCTTCGCACTCCCAAAATCACATATCTTTAACTGATGAGTCTGGCCATTAACCTGTGAAATGCATTGCATGTCAGTTTAATACGCTTTGATATTATAAAGATGACTTCCAAGCAATATAATGTGTTGAAACAATCCTTATCAGGAAATCATAATTAAAATCTACAATGAGCATAAAAATGTTACTCATAGTCCATTGGTTTTTCTATAAACAGAGAAAGATCAGCTAAAATCTTTCCACATGGTATGAATCACAAATTAAATGAGATAGGCAGAACTGTTGTCTCTTTCTTTCCTTCTAAGAAATACATTGTAGATCATCTACAACATACAAATGTCTCCCTCCAAAACAAGATTTTAATAAAGTTGAGCAAAGCATAAATCATGCTGATTGATTGACGCAATTAATGGAAAAACCTTGAGCACCAGAATTAGAATATTCATTTCAGGGAAAAAAAAATTATGGTGCAAATACAAAGAAAAATTTACAGTGAAAAGAAATTAAAAAGGAAAACAAAAACCATGACTCAGGCTGAACCATTGAGGCTCACAAAAAAATCTTACCAATAAATTCTGGGGTTTGATGTCACGATGACAGACACCAACCACTTGATGCAAATAATTTAATGCACGGCATATCTACAAGAGAGGCATGCCATGATCAGTCAATATAAGCACAAAAGTAAAAAGTTCAAAGCAATTAACAAGAATACTACGAGCATAAGGGAAACTCATAACCAAAATAATGCTAATCAACTCACAATTTCTATACTTACCTGGTATGTATACAGTTGCACATAAATGATAGGCATATGTTGGTGCATCCTGATATAGTGCTTTGAAACTCTGTAGACAGTTTCAGATACATACTCCAAAACTAGGTTAAGGTACAACTCGTCTTTGTCGGTAGTTGAAAAGAAACAGTGCTTTAGCTGAACAACATTGGGATGGTCAAGCATGCGCATAACCTGGAGTTCCCTATTCTTGTATCTCTTGTCTTGCAACACCTTCTTTATGGCAACTGCTTCACCAGTTTCAAGGCACTTAGCCTGCAGCATATAGAAAGTATTCTAGATAAGCAAACAAGTAACCTGACAAGCCCGAATAACAGTAAAGCAAAGGATCACTACATGCAAAGAACTACTACAAAGAGAATATAAATACCTGAAAAACAACACCAAAAGAACCAGTACCAACCACGCGTTCTGCCATGTATGAGATTGTCTGAGCCAGACAAAATAAAGTTATTAAAATCTATATATTTTGTAGCAAGCCATTAATATGATTTATTATATACCTGAGCTAACACAGTATGCATAATGTTCTAAGTAAATATGTCATAATTACTACCTTTTGTCAATTACTAAGCTTAATGGCATAACACTCCGTAAACAAATATAGATTATCACAGTGAATTTACAACAGACACTCCAGTGTTCAAGCTTCAAACTAACAAATAATCATCAAAATAAATCAGAAGTTAACTTCCCCTTGCCCTATACCCACTAATAACACATATGTCAAGCAATCTTCATCAATCATGAGTATAAGAAAATTGACTCACAGAATCTAATGCCTTGAAATATGACTTGCGAGACAGGAAAATAGAATAGCAATTAAGGATCTCAGAGATACAACAATAATGAGGAAATCACCTGCTTCGGTTGTCCATCTCGACCACCAATAGCAGTTGTAATTATTTGACCTGTTTCTGTTCCATTACCATTCACTATAGATGCTTCTATATCCTGCATGGAGAAAATTTATTACCATATTTGATAATTGATGCATTTAAAGATTATTCAGGTTCATGAAACTTAACTATAAAAGTAACTTGTATAAGGACATCTTAGAGGAGACAGAAAGGTGCATATGTGCTTACTTTTACATTTATAGAGTAGTACAGTAATGATTGACATAGACATCAAAATTAGGAAAATAAGGAAAAATGAAAGACAATAAATACCTTGTCATTGTTGCTGTTGCCTTTCTCATCTCTAATTTTCATTTTGTGTAATTCTTTTGGCAGCTGATCATACTTCTCAGTTCTAGTAACTGTAGATACATTGGATGTGCCAACGGTAGTTTCTTTTGATGCATCTAGATGTTGATCCCGATCTTTGTTGCCCCTCTCAACAGTATTTGTTTCCTCATTGACCTTCCCTCCAGTCTCTTGATCAAACTTAACTCTTTTTGAGTTAGAATCCCCGCCCTGAAAAGAAACAGTTTGAACTTGCTAAAAACATTTGAAACATTTGTTTTATCCCAGGTATATTAAATGGGAAAAAAATCAAACTCCACAGTCCACATCATGGAATAAATTTTAACAACCTGACCACTTGGTTAAGTTTATCATATTTAGTTCTCAATTCTCACCAGTCACCATAATTAAATTAAGAGTATACATTGCCCAATTCACAGGATAAATACCAGATGACCACAAGCAATGCAACCTAACTTTAGGTTTCATTTTTTTACTTAATCCAGGAAAAGATTTCTGCAGCAAAGTTGCCATATAGTGCCTTAATAGGCACAACTGAACTGTGCCTAGAAACTCATCATCTTAATGTTTTGGCAAAACTACACTTTCAACAGCATACTCTCATCAGGTCAGAAAAGCAGTGGACTTCAATCCAGAAGTGTTCTACGTACAACAACAGCAAATGAGAGTATATCAGACGTCACGTCAGATTACAAAACATTATTGATGATACCAAAAGAAAAAAATCACAATCACCAGTACCCAGAGGAAAGGGATTCACATATTTATGAGAGAAACAACAGCAATTGGGGGCTAAAAGGAAGAACATCAGAACCAAATTCAATAATTCTAAAATCTTCAGAAAAAGATTATAAAAAAAAAAGAGAAAACAAAAAACTTCTGTTATGCTTGATACAACAAGCTTTCTCTAGACAAGACTTTCAGAAACACAACATTCAAGATTTTCCATTGACCCAAAGAACGAACATGTTCCTTTCATCCACATCTAGTTTCTTCCATTTTCCCAGGAACCAAACAAACACGGTGTCCCCCGGAAAATGATAAAAATTAAAACTTTTTGAGAGAAAAAAAAATGTTTATCTTACAGGATCTGACGAAATGGAGGTCCGCCCAGAAGCAATGCTCTTCAGCCGTCGCATCATATTCATGGTTGCTTATTCCACCCACAACCCAATCCAAACCCTAAATCCCTCAAACCCCACAAAAAAAAATTAAATTGTTATCCAAAAAACTAAGCAGATAGAAGAGAGAGAAATCCAACTTTCTCTCCCCCTATCTTACCCCAGTTTCCAGCAAACAAAAAGAATCAGAAAATGAATGAAAAAATGGAAACCAAACACACAACCTTATTAACCCCTCTCTCTCTCTCTAGATTTTCTCTTTCTCTCTCTATCTGAAACACAGAGCTTCCCACCAGGTGGCCTTTTGTTTTTGTTAATGAAATTCTTAATTTTCTATGGTCAAACTTCAATCAAATCCAATCATTCCACCTTCAACTTTTGTACCTCAGTCAAACGCGGGATCGTTACCGTTGATTCCTCATTGATGTGATTGCACGGTTGAGATCTTCTGATTTCGATATAAAGCGAGGGTTTGGGTTTGGTGGATTGTGGTTACGAAATGCCCTCGAAGTTGCCACTTATTTACGGAAAAGGGATTTTCGAACAGTGATGGGAATATCCCACGACGGATAAACTGTGTTCCAACCAATTAATTTTGAAATTTATTTGGATAATCATAAAAACTATATTTTATTTGGATAATCCTATACAGAATAGGAAACCAACCTTTTATCGTTACCCAGAAAGAAAAAAAATCACATAAGAAAGTTTCAATTTTCTAAATTTACAAATACAGCTAAATTGTTTACCATTTTAATTTCTTATAAATAGAAGCTTCAGTACGTAGGTTTGGTTTAGTATTTGACTATTTAGGGCAATAATTATGTATTACTTACCTGGATGGCCCTAGACTTGCCCAAATTTAACCATTGCCAATTGTAGTAATGAGTGGTAAAATCTATTTTCAAAATAAGTTGTTATAATTATTATTGTTATTATTATTATTATTTCAAGGTCAAATTTAATTTTTCCCCTATACTTTGGCTCAAAATCACATTGATATATTGTGGGTTTCATTTTTATCTTTTTATCCATTTATATCGAAACTCTAAAACTAATAACCACTGTTCATTTTTGAAAAAAACAATCAATGGATACCTAACTAGTATTATTACAATTTTATTATTCCAAAATATATTTAAAGAATTAAATTAAATATAAAAATACTAGTGACACAATTTTTCATCCATAATAAATGACATTATTCTTTTGCAACATAAGCATTAATTTTTTTTAATTACAAAAAAAGTTTATGACTTAGCCTAGAATAAACTAAAGTGAAGGTAAAAACAACCTCAATAGAATTTGAATGAGGGATTAAGTAATTCCTAAAAGTACTTGATGCAACTTAAGCTAAGATTCTTCGGCAGTAGAAACAATTTTTCTACTATAATTATATTATTATTCCGTTAAATTATATATTTAGTCTATATAATTTATATCTATTTTTAATTTAGTTTTTATAATTTTTTTTAAACGAGTTTTTATAATTTTAAATATTTTTAATTTAGAACTTATTTTGATAAATTTATAAAAAAAGTACTTTTTTATATATATTATTTTAGTAGACTTTTTAAAAAAAAAATAATTTTGTATTTGAATACAATATTTAAAAAATACCTTTAAACAATAAAAAAAAATTAAGTTTATTTAGATAAAAAAAATAGAAACACTTTATTTATATCAAAATTACTGAAAAAGATATCTAAATACAAGATATGACGAGTTATGATATGTAAGATATGATAAAATGCTAGCATAATAAAGACAGTGAGATTTTTAAGTATGTTATGATAATAATGTTATGAAAAACGAGACGTAAGGTAATAAAAATATGTCTAGTTGTATACTCAAAGGCTTAACAATATGTTACTGATGTTGTTCTATTTTACTTTCTTTTAATGATATAGTCATTGAGATTAGAATTCGATTTAAGGTATTAAGGTACAATCACTTAAAGTTGCGTTATTTAAAATGTAATTCACATAATTACGTAGGTAGGTTTATGAGAATAGGATTTATAAGAAAAAAAAAAGAGAGGATATGAAATGTAATTTTTAATAAAGGTAAATGATATTCTTATTATAAAATTATATTAAAAATTATTTCTTCTTCTATTTTTTTTATAAAATTAGAGATCATTAGTTTATAAAAAAAGAGGTAATTTAACTTTTTTTAACTTTTAATTTTTTAAAAAGTTACATCTAAATATATTTCAAAATATGTTAAAGTACTTTTATTTTTAAAAAAAGTATTTTAAAAAAAAATGTATTCAAACGGGCTCTTAGTCCATTTCTGTTACTTGATTTTATGACTTTGTCAATTTATACATACCTGATAAATGAAAAGCTAACCATATTAACATATACATTAGCAAATGTTTGGTCATATGTGCATAACTTAACAAGAAGGAACTAAATTAAAAACATTTAAAACTATATGAGAAATTGTTTAAAAAAAATTATAAAGATCAAATTAAAAATAAATATAAATTATAGGAATTAAATATTTAATTTAACCTTATTATCCAATTAATTGGTTGGACCAACCTTTCTATCCCTCCTCTCCTGACATTTGATTAGCCATGCCTGGAACAAAAAGAGCAAAGTGATTCCGCACAAAATGATTCCATAAATTCTCTGTCATTGATATATATTAGGAACAAAAGTTAAGCATTTCCTACAACTATGTACGCAAATCATCCTCTACCAATAATCAAGATCACGCCTTTCCTGAAAACTGAAAAAAACTTGAGCTGGATAAGGAGCAAGTTCATCTCCTTCAAGGTAATTCTTTTGGTACAACAGTGGCATAAGGCTTGAACATATAATTTTATACATACTACTTGAACCCTTCACTACTAACTTGCTCTCAGCAGCTTATCCTTCTAGGTAATTCTCATCATCCATTTACTTGTCCCTTGACTAGCTACCAATCCACACATCTTTATAGCCAAAACCCAGCATGTCACCTAAGTTACAAGCAGATCCAAAACTAAAATTGCAGGGTGCAACGCCAACTTCTTTCAGAGAAGTGAGGTCACACGCCAAATCTACTCAGTACGTGCAATTTCTTCTCATCAATGCACATGTTGCCCGGGATGGCATGGAACCTCACAGCATTATTCCAAATAAACTCAATCCGGTAAATGGCTAATATTGCTCATCACTTGCCCCAAGCTCATAGCCTTGCGTGGGGCATATATAGAAATGCCAAGTGTTTCTCTATTGGAGGGTGCAGTAGCCAAATATCGTTCTATTCTTTTTACTAGCTGCTTGCTTACTTATATAGTCCATGCACTGACTTTGTTAAATAAATGTATGTGATAAAATAACAAACAAGTTGTGGGTTGTTGTAGGTACGTATATGTAAAAATATAAAATTTTCACTCTAAAAAAGACTATAAAATTGTGTTCTAAGTATTTCTCCTAATATATATATATATATATATATATATATATATATATATATGAAAAGTATAAAATTGGCTCTTGGTGTATGTGCCAAGACTCAACAATAAAATCCACTAGGATGGTGATCCTAAGTTTCATCGTGATGTTTTCCCAGGGAACATTTTGAGTCCACACTCGGGGTGAGCCAGCAAAATATCAGCAGTTTGGATTATTTTATATATTGCAAAATCTCCACAGAAACGGTGAGATGTGATCTGAGAAATTGAATTAAACTCAGTTCAAAAGACATCCCAAAAATATGATTTTTAAGGCCAACTAGTTAACCTTTTGCTCATTTGCCCATCTCTTGGGATGGGAAGCAGTGACTGCCCGTCGTCCAACCTTAAAGTCAAATTACTACCAACTTCCTAAAAGAAAAGATTGAAAAAAAAAATAAAAGGAGGAGGAGGAAAGCAACCATTACAAAACTGTTTTCCTTAGGTCAGCAAATCTGTCTGTGTTTAAGACTTGTTGGTGAAAATCTTTTATATATATATATATATATATCCTCTTAAACAATCAATTTAATAATCCTTATACTTATTAAATGAAAAAAAGTGTTAAATATATTTTTAAATTCTCATTAATATTTTCTTTATTATATATTAAAAAGATATAACTTTATTCTTATTAAATATAAAAAAGCAGTTACCAGGCTGTAGTCACAAGTAGCTAAAAGAATTGCTTGATCCCTTTTTGTCTTTGCAAGCAATGCTCTGTTGTACAATTAAAAGGATGGGCAAAGCAATGTTTAATTTACGTGACAAACAAGTGAGCCCTTTCTTCTTTTGGTCTCCTTGGCAGCATTGTTGCTCTTATTTTCAATTGTGCTTCGAGCGCACCCTTCAATGTATCGTGGAATGGTGGAACTCTTCCTTCATGCAAACCTGCATGTGGGTTTTGGTCCACGAGTCCATGAACTCTGTACCTCGCCAACTAAATTGGCCTCACTACCAGATGAAAAATCATAGAGCCCACAAAATGGAATGTAATTGGGCCAAAATTAGGAGTGCAATGTTCTTGGAATGGAGCCCATTAGTAGCACATAAGGCATAACAGTGCATAGATTCCAGGGTTTAAGGCTACTCTTGTTGACCCAAACAAAAAAAGGGCTACTTTTTCATGGATCATGGTCCACGATTCCATGGACTCTGTATCTCACCAAAGATATGATTGCCCTTCACAACCTCCACAACTATCTCCGCTACCGAACACATGAATCAACAGACAAAGACTTAGGGGATGTTTGGGAAAGATTTTTCTTTAGGGAAAACAGCTTTTTTTTTAATGAAAAAGCTTTTTTTTAAAACATGTTTGGCATTACTTTTTAAAAATAGATTATAATTTATGCTTTTTTCAATTACACTTGCAAAATAGATTAAATTTTTTAAGCTGAAAGTTCAGCTTTATTGATTATAATCAGCTTGATTATTTTGGAGTTGGTTACCAATTTACCAAAAGACACCCATATTATATAATCTAAACAAATTATTTTATACCTTTTTTAGTAGTTTATTATATAAAAGTGATTTTTTCTATACAATTCAAAGAAAACATATTATCTTAAAATCACTTTTTAGTTAACATACTCAAACATAAAATTGATTTTATCATAATTGATTTTAAAGAAAATCAATTATACATATAATCAATTATTAAAGTAATTTTTTCACAGTTAATCTAAACACACACTTACACATGCAAAGTAAATGGAAGATAAAAATGATATATATATATATATATATATATTCTGGAAGTTTCTTTGTTTTCATTTTAGATTTTATTTTAAAAGTTAGTATATGTCATATGATTCTATTAATAATTTTAACACAATAATAATTAAGGATGTAATTTATATAGTATTAAAAGATTACAAAATTTATTGTTTTATCAGAAATACCAAAAAAAAGCATATATAATTCTAAATTAAAAAGGATATTATATACGAATTTAAATATTTTGTTCTCAATTTTGTTTTTCTAATAAAATATTGTCAATAAAAAAATTCACACATTTTTTAATTGTCTTTTTAGTTGACAATATTGTTTTTCTTAATTAAAATTTTTTTAGTTGGTATATTTTACTGAAGAACAAAATTAAAGACCAAGAGAGTAAACAAAAGATTTGAGTTCATTGTATACAATTAGCCTATAGTGATTTATTATTTTTTTTTTTACTACAGAGTCTTAATTAGACAGATCGATGTCAATTGAACTTAATATGAATCACTCCTATTATATATTTTGTTATCAATTTTTACAAAAGTAGATAAAAGATGTTCATTTGCCTGATCACGAAACTATTGTAGGTTTATTTACAAAATTAGGAAGAGTTTCTTAGTAAATGAGTCGAAACAAAATTAAATATATATTTGTGTATATAAATAAGATACTATTTTTAAAATCTTAGACTCTACTTAAAGAATAAAGTTTAAAAAAATTATGATTTAATTAACGCCACATGCAATACTGCAGTCTATTTTTATGTATATGTTGAAAAGTCATTGCACGTTTAGTGTGTTATTTCAGTCGAACTAGTAAGAACATTATTGGGATGATATTTTCAATTGTTTCTGTTACAGTACCCAAATGGGTAATTAAATATAGAACAAAGTATACTGAGCTTAACTGAGGAATTTATATGCGGGTGAAAGTCTTAAGCAACAGAACTTGAGATGAAAATTTTGAAATGGAAAACCTTGACGTAATTTCGAAAACAAAAAAGGGAAGACAAATATTATTTAGTGACAAATCTCGAAAGAAATGGGTATAATTTGCTATTATATATATGATGAATGCAAGCTGCATTTTACTTAATAGATGCTTCCCTTTTGATTTCCTTACCATGCATTTTGTTGTAATTACGAATTTTCCTTTATCCACTTCATGTTTGTCTTTTGTATAACCCTTCTAAAAATGCCATGTATATAATAATTAATATCGTAGCTAGCTGTTTTACAAGATATATACAAGCTCCTTAAGAGAATTACTTATAGTAACTATTGGACAATTGGAATTTCGATTACTATTTTTTTGCTTGCATTATTGTTTATTCAAATTATGAATGAAAGTTGACTCGCATAATTCACTTTTTATTCATAATAATTATATAATTTAAATTTAAATTTAAAAATTCTTATATTAATTTATAATTTTATTATAATTTTTTTTTGTTAAAGTTAATAATTTGTCTTGATGTTAAAATGAAAACAAGTTTTTCTCGTTCTAAACTTCTTAAAAAAAATTATGAATGAAAAAGATTGTAGATGAAGTACGTAAGGAAACACCTAATATAATAGCCAAGCCACATGATTATGTAGTACAGTCCTCTTGGATTCCTAAATGCACATAAACATGGCCAACTTTAAAGATCAATTTAGGCCATTTGTTGGAAAAGTGTTGAGCAGAACTTGTTTCAGTTTGGATTACTTAGAATAATCAATGGGCCACCTAAATGGCCATCTTAATTAATGGGTAAAGCTTTCAACTTGTAGTGGTGTTAGGACAATCCCATCAAAGTCACCTCATGCCCCGCTTTGACATTTTCTCAAATGGTTTTGAAGATAGGGGATCGAGGTTCTGATAATTTCTCAGACGTAGTTTTCCAATCCCATCTAATGCCTCCAAATGTTGCCGTCATTGTCTTCATATAATGTTTCAAGGATGTGGGGAACGGTGGAACCCACCACCATGTGTTCGGAGGAAGGTGGCTGAGAAGGCACCACAGCACAAGGGAAATTAAAAGACGACTTTGGGATTGCACAAGGTTGACAAGGAAAGGGTGGGGGGAGGTAGCTGATTCTGTATCGTGTGAAACAGGCCCATTAGATGATGTCCCAAAGCTTGCAAAACTAAAAAGGCCAACTGCCATTCCCTGTTTCGGATAGCCTTTCATTTTCTTGACTTTAATACCTTCGTCCCCACCTACAAGGATTGGGATCTGAGAGATCACTGCCTGTGATCCTCACGTGTACCTTTGTGTATGTATGTGCATGCATGAGTCTTGGAGAGAGAAAGAGAGGAAGAGAAGGAGAGGTGTGTGTGTTTCGTATCAGAATTATTAACCAAGTGAAAGATCAAGATTATATATATATATACTCACACATGGGACCTTGGTTCAAGGGTTGGTTTGTGTTGTAAATTCAAAAGTGGGTCCTTCACTCCCCATAAATGAGGGGAAAAAATGGCTTGTCACTCATTTGGAAGTTCAGCATATCACTCTATAGTCATAGTCCTACAACAAAATTTTTCCTTTTAAATGGTTCAGATTTTTTATATCTGATATATGTACAACTATCATTTGCTTATGAAAAATTCCTTCAAACCTTCTCTCATCTTTGATTCACGTTGCGTGAGGAACAAAAGCAGATGGGTTTCAAGTCCAAAAAGCACATCTATAGGGTTTTGTTGGAAGGTGTTCCACCACGGAGGGCCCCAAGAATGCACAACTGGGACTCGGAGTTCTGGGATCATGGTGAATTGTCAGCAATAATATTGGCAACGTGCATGAAGGGTACATTCATTGAGTGGTAACAAGCATATTTTTTCAATTGAAAACAACTGATTGAACAAGAAACTTGTATAATAAGTAGGTACACTAGAATTGGCCAGAAGAGCTTTTTGCCCACACATTCATGGTGACTGTTAAGATCCTCATATCTATTATTGACATTATTGCGAAATATGAAGTGTAAATATCAGCTGGGATGGGACATCTGTTTCTTGAAGTAAGAGTCACTTTTGCAGATAGAAAATCACTCTATAATCTTCCAAAGTTGATACTGTTGCCACCAGTAACGTCTTCACATAACCGGGAAACTTGTTGGGAGATATCCTCTCGGCATAACTAGATATAGCTAGCTCATCATCAGTCCATTGATAAGACCTTTTACAACACAGATAATTGGTGGTTTTCTCTTATATTTCTGAGCAACTCTTGCATCTTTGACAACAAATGACACTCAAATGACTCAATATAACTTCTATTCTGAAGAATGGGTTAAATCAATGGAGGAAAGATCGGTTTCATATATGTTTCATATATATTTCATGAGTGATGATTTGCATAGTTTTATTTATTTTAGAATTCAAAGTTTTGAGAGAGAAGAGAATAACTCGTTTCAAAGTTAAAATGTTATAAATTTTAATAAAAATTTATTGTGATGCTTATGTACCGTCTATTAATAAAAAACTTTTAATGATACTATAAGAAAGAAATATATTATCAATCTCTTAAGCAAAATTTTTTCAATTTTGTCGTCATAGAAGATTTTGTATAAATTTAAATCTTTTATCTTTATATATTTCTCCAATCATTTTTTTTTGATTGAATATTATGATTATTTTTTTTATTTTTGACCGAGGTATTTTCACAAGTACTATTGTGAAATTAATTCATTAAGTACAGTTACAATAAGCCTTTGATTAGAAAACATTCTTAACAAGTGCAGTTGCAACAAGTCTTTGAGCAGAAGACTTTCTCAACAAGTATTTATTCTAAATTTCAAAATCTAATGTTCCCTTGAGAGCATGACTAGCTTACCACAAACTCTTAATTGAAAAAGAAGTTATTGTTAATTCAAATAGATTTATTTTCTTTTGAGTTTTCACAATTTAATCAGGAAAGTAATATTGGAGATAAGAAAATGTCACAGACGATTTAAATTCTATTTGTACAGCCAAAAGGCATAACTGTTACTAGCAACTCATCACATGTTGGAATAGTGGCTTCATATCTCAATTTGCCTAGTTATATATGTATCTTGCGATAAACTTTTAACAAACGTAAACTGGAATTGTGTTTCTGACATTCTTAGACACGAGTAATTTTTTTCCACTAGTCCAAATACACTCCAGAGAACAAACAAATCTACAGGAGTGACATTAATCTCAAGCTAACAAAATTAGAAAATCCTCAAACACACCTAATCACTCCCTTAGACCATGATCTTTCCCAATTGAAACAAATTTCAATTGAGGACTCATTTGAGTTTCGATTTCCAATGGATGCCTTGATTATATATCCCCATGAAATTTCTCTCACTGATCAAGCCCATCACACAGCATTGACCATAAGTTTTGCTCCACATTAATTGCTCTTTCCCAAAAGATTTTCCTCTTAATTTCTTGAATCCAGGGATGTTGACTTGGGGGCAGTGATGATGTGCATGAATCCACACCGAAAACACCACGTAAGCTTTCCCTGCGTTGTTACTTTCAGGCTTTCAGCCTTTGTCCAACCACTAGTCAAAGTTTCTGGTGAACCATCGTTGGGCAACATTGTCCTTGGCTTTCAAGCTTCAAATTTCACTGGTTTGATTTGCTCTGGGAGCTTCATCATCACGCAGCTGCACTGCGAACTTCACAACGATGCACTTTTTCTCATCCGTGCCCAATTATAGATAGGCTTCTCAGCCCCTACAATTTCCATCAATGCTTGCTTTGCTTTGAGCATTTATTGGCTTTTCTTTACTTTTTCACAGACCGGATTTTATTTATTGCCGAGAACAAAGCTCAAGTTTTAACCACTATTATTATTATTATTATTATTGTACATCTCTAGCTAGGTCAAGCAACCGCTTCAAAGACAAAGTTCGGTGACCCTCGAAACGGCTCCAAAACCAAACCCCCATTCAACGATTCAGAAAAGCACAAATCGCCAACGGATACCATATCATGTACAGAAGATATACAGCTAACAGATGAACGGCAAAGGAAGCCCTTTCTCCATGCCAAAACGGCGTTACCTTCAGACTTCCAAGCCACCCCTCTCTTGTCAGACCATGCTCCTAGCCAGCTCGCGTCAGAACCTTATTGGGTAGCTCACGCAAAGGCAGACAAGGCCAAAACCTTTGCATTTAATGATGGCAACGCTTCTCCCAACAGCTTCTGCTACCTCATTTAATGCATGGCAGAGACACCACCACCATTGCGTTGCCCACCATTATCATCCAACCCCCACCCTCCCTCACATTAATACCACTGCACCCCCGCAAAGTGGCGCGTGGCATAACAACCATGCATCACCGCAATAACCCCAAAGGCCGGCCAGGAGCATGAGCCCATGAAACAAAAAGGGAAATTCTTTTTTACCCCAAAAAAAAAAGAGGAAATTCTTTCATTACATACAACAGGAACCATTAGAGCAAAACTCTACTAACTCCAAGTCAATACAACAAACTATAAATAACGTTTTAGTAAATACTAGAAAAACCTTTTATTTGTTCGTTGTTCATTCCTCTATGCCTTTCTGTTTTCCAGCTAGTGGAGCAAACATGAGGTCGACCCGAGTCAATACCCGAACCACCACCCTTGCCTTGTGTTGAGGATCTTAGCCCGACCCAGTTTCAGATCCTTATCACCGTGCAAGGAGTTTCCACGCGCGGTTCGTTCTTGACTCAACACCCCCAACCCCCCCCCCTCCTTCAAAACCCACTGAGTGACACTCCCACGCGTCTCTTAACACGCGCCACCTCTTACATCTTTCGCTACAATGTTAATTTTCGAGAACAAAATATATCCAAATAAACCTCGAAAAAGAAAAAGGGAAACAAAAATAGCAGAGAGCCGCGATGGGTAACGTGACCTGTAGAGGGTCACGTGATGGTCAGCTTTCGCAGCGAAGCGCGGCTTTTATCTTCTGAACCGTGCACGAGATGAGGTTGTTCACCGTCTCCACCGACTCCACCGTGAGCTTGGCCGTGGGGAGGCTATTCACAAGGATCTGAAACGCCACCGTTAGAAGCGACCCGCTTATTCTATGATGCGGTGGCCCCCCGCTGTCGCCACCGTTGGCGGTGGCCCCAGTCTGGGGCCCACGCGACCCGGGCCCGTCAGGGACAATGGAGAACCCCGACGGCAGCAACGCCACGTAAGCCGAATCCCCACCGTTCATGACCACGTGCATGGCCGGGATATCAACCGGCGCGTACACCACAAGCGACCCCGCCGTGTCTATGCACGTCTCCTGCAGTATCAACATGCTACTCTGGTTTGAATTCATCGCCTGCAAAAAAAAAAATCATAAATAATAATAGTGATGAATAACGTGTTGTCATTTTCGTTAAGTTCACGGTGCGAGCTAGTCAAACCCTGGTACCACTTTATCTATATATTTCGTTTTTTTTTAATTTTTCATTACAAAATAAAAAATAATGTCGTCAGAAACAGAAACCCATAAAGTAGACAACCGTCGTATATTTTGACTTGTACTGAACAGTTTATTTACGAAATCTAACTCTGCCCCAAATATTAAAAAAAAAAAAGTTGCCCCACATAGAAACTTCCAAAATTTCCAAGCCTGTCCTTCTGAATTTCAACTTTCCAAACTTTTCTCATCCCAATACTACACAACAAACCCCTTTTTGACCTTTCTTCCCGACGGGATAATACGGTCATAAAAATATTTCAATTTTCGAGAGAGAGAGAGAGAGAAGCATACGCTGGCTCGCAAGAGGGAGACGCAGTTGCCGTGGTCTTGGCCCTTGGCTATGTGGGCCATCTCCTGCATGGGCCCGCCATTGGAGAGTATGTCCCACTCGCTGCGGAGGCGCTCGTCGCGCAGGAAATCGAACAGCCTCTGGGGCGAAACCGGGAGCCACACCGAGGTGGCTGCGCTCAGCACGATCCCCGGTGGCTCCCCGGGATCGTCCACGCTCTTGCGCGTCATCACCCTCACGTCCTCGTCCACGTTCCCCGCGTTCAGCTTGTTCCACTTGTGCACCGTCGACGCGCACACCCCAGCGCAGAAGTTGTTGGTCATGCGCTGCGCCAGCTTCAGCATGCTGCGCCGCCCACCTGCGGTTATTGCTGCCATGAACAAGTACCCAATGGTTTAGTCTTCATAGAGTTGGAAGGTGGTGACCCATGTGAAGTTTTAGTGTGTTTTGTGTTATGAGTACCGGTGTGGTCTCTGGAGGGACCTGCGGAGGACATTAGGATGGCGAGACACTCGCATTGGCGTTGCAAGGTGGCAACCCAACGTTGGGCGCCGAAGCCCATGCCCGAGCTCAACAAGGG
The DNA here is from genome assembly GCA_019955255.1 of Castanospermum australe. Classification (NCBI taxonomy): domain Eukaryota; kingdom Viridiplantae; phylum Streptophyta; class Magnoliopsida; order Fabales; family Fabaceae; genus Castanospermum; species Castanospermum australe. Next base: position 54,935 of record NSJW01000796.1, read on the forward strand.
CCTGTACAGCTGGTGGACTTGGCTTTCATCGTATTCTGCATGCTCCACCCATGTCACCTGCGAAATCAATGCAAATCATCAAACCATGTCATGCCATGTTTCAAACTTTACATATTCTTTCAATCCGCCACAAGTGCAAAACATTACTGATTTTGTTATCTATGCAGTCTCCCATTATTAGTTTATTATGTTTTGTCTGTGTAACTAAATTTTGAAGACCGGGTATGTTAAGCTTAAGAACACTGTAGTGCACTCATTATCAAGTGCATCGCACTGAGTCAAGTGAAGTAGTCTAACTTCGGTGTTATTGAAGGATTATGAATTGTTAAGTTCAGAATTCATTACTCCAGTTCTGCAAGAGGAATTCATTTCTCTAGGCATGAAGAATTGAAGATGGTGACAGAAAAAAATATAAAAAGCATATCTTGGAAAAGCCTGGAGATTGGGCTCAATGACAGACAAGGTATCGCATGGACCTCGAGCAAGTACATAAAATATTGGTACTAGACAAAGTCACGCCGGATTTAGAGGGAGCAACGAGCACTGTGAGGGGGGGCACATCGAGATTTCATATAGCAGTGTGATGTAACTCAACCCCAAATACTCATACGAAACAGACAAAATAGCCAGTCTTTGATTTTGACTCCAATGGTCTGCATTGAATATTATATATAACAGACCTATGGATGATAGGGCTGGAACCAGGTCACATTCAGTCTCGTGAATTAAGTAATGCCTAGGGGAAACTAACCAATATAGCATAAAAGATGGGAATAGAAACATCATATATATAGTTTATAGAATCAAGGCAAAGTACTTATAAATGGATATCTAATTAATGTGTTCAAGGTTCAGAAATTTAAGTGATAGAGGCTTCTATGAATAAATTAATGCATTAACCTTGATTTTATGCCACATGCATGGGGGGTACTATTCAAATAGTTTATGGGATCAAAAATCAATTGTTGAAAACTTCAGTTTAGAATATAATTGAGACAAGGAGAAGCATCATACTCAGGTGCAAATTCTGAGAAACGGGGAAAAAAAAAAGTCTTTATTTGGGAATTATCACTGACAGAGTAGTTATATAGTGAGTAGTCACTAGCTAAACGAGCTAAGTTACTTCTTCGAACCAGGAGCTATCTAAGTAGCTTGGAAAAACAAAATCCCCGTGATCCCTTGGCCTGGGGTTTTGCCTCACTTGAATACACTCAACTCATCTCCCATGTTCCAGTTACTTGAACAAAGGTCATTAAAAACCAAACGAAAAGACACCCACAATAAATGCAAGGAAAACATGATAGCAAGTGAGATAGTACATAAGTTCAGTGGCTGCAGGATGCATAGTGTACCTATATATATATATATATATATATTAGAAAACTGTTCAGAACACAACGTATGGAGGAATGTAAAACATTTTTACTGTCCTCAAAAAGTTTGGAAAAGAAAAAAAACCTGCAAGGACATGAAAACACTCCTACACAAAAAACCAGAAAGAGCATTGTCAATTTAGTGAATTTACCTTAGAGTAACCATTGGGCATATCTTGCACCACACACCCAGAAGGAAGCATCCTGCTGTTCCCGAAAGTCGGTGCGCCAGAAGTTTCTCGGATGGTATCTATGGACATGTCTACCACAGCCCATACCCCCTCTGCGTGCTGCTTGCAAAAGCGGAGGAAATTGACCTCACGAACCGGAACCAAAGGCGAGAGAACTTGAAGTTCAGCATGCATCTGGCAACAAATTTTCTGAGGTCAAAAAAAAAAAAAACTACCATTTTTTCACTCTGAAACGGTGAAAAGAGCTAGATGGAAGCCTAGAACTAATATATGTAGTGGAACACAACAATTTTAACTTACTAGTTGAAGTGCACCATTTCTGGTTCCGTTTATTCCGCTAGATATCACTTCAGTGGTGGTGGTTCTAGCAATCATACAAGGAAACATCTCTGCCCATCGATTCTGTGGGAAAACAAAGCAAATCAGTTTGACACATATTTCTACATAAAATGAGAAAAGAATTTAAACCCAAAAGATACCCAAATGTCAAACCATCCACACACTCATCAAAGACTAACAGAATTTGATGAGCAGCAAAGAACGAGAAGGAAATCACGAAAAGAAATAAACTTGAAGAGAAGTGAATTGGTAATTGAACATCTTACCGCGTCCATTAGAGTCTCAACAAGGGCCAAGCTGTTTATGATGACCATCCCAGTCTCTCTGGAGGCCTCGGAGACAAAGCCATTGGGTCTCAACCCAATGCAAGGAGTGAATGACCTCATGTATTCCTCACGGTTCAGAATTTCCCTTCCCCCTTCTAAACTCCTGATCCAAAGAGGCTCACCAGTCTGTGCCATCTTTACCAACTCGTCCATGGCAGCCAATGCAAGCTCTAGAAGCATAGACCTCTCTATTGATCTATCAAAGCCAGTCATGACAGCCGTTGGCCTAGTTGGAGGAGACACCATGGCTAAAGGGCTAGATATCCCCACCCCAAAATCAGGCCCCAAAGGCAATGTTGCAGGTACAGTGCTCATGCCACCAAAACCATTGCTCCCAACACCTAGCTCCAAACTCGAGTTTGGCAATGGAGGAGCAATTGAGTTCGTCAATGAAGAAATGGGGCGGCCCAAAAACTTGCCCGCAAGCGCACAAACTCGGTCTAGTTCATCCTTCAACCGGGCATTCTCAATCCGAAGATGCTGTTCCTCCAGTGAAATCTCACCAATGATAGCTGGACCACCGCAATTTGAACATATGGGATTCCTCATAGCGTCCCTAATAGACATGTTCTCCGTTCTAAGCTTATCGTTCTCTTGCCTGAGTAGCGTGTTCTCATGGCGTTCCAATTGGGTCTGGTACAAACAACCACAGACCAAAACGTTTCATGCTCCATCACAGACCCCCAACCCAAAAGCAAGAAAAGCCATGTCAAAATGACTCCAAAAGAGTTGGCAATGGGTTACCTTCATTTGGGTCCTCCGATTTTGGAACCAAAATTTCACCTGCCTCGTTTCCAAGCAAAGCCTTTTGCTAAGTTCCAGTCTTTGCTTCTCATCTGGGTGAGGACACTCCTTGAACAGACTAAACCCAAAAACCAAAAATAAAAACAAAGAAACTCCATCACTTAGAATTTAAAAAACATCGAATCCACACAAATTTATGCAATAAACTAGCGTAGATGGAAAGAAGGAAAAAAGGAAGGGGAATGGTAAGAAAAGATATACGCTTCAAGTTCTTGTATCTGCTGAGGAGTGTGTCGGTGATAGCGCTTTTTTCTGGGTGGGTTGTCGGCATCTTGATCATCACCGGAACCACCGTCCATGTTATCACTGCCAGATCTGCTTTCGTGCTCTTCTTCCCTGCTCCTTCTCAAACCATTTGCCTCAAAATTTTCAGGCATTCTATTCACATCCCCTTGCCCATCTATATTGGTTTGCTGTGTGTTTTTTTCCCACAACGAACAGGAAAAAAAAAAATCAAATAAGCAAATAGTACAGAGTCCCAGATTTTTTTTAAGCCAAAAAGCAAGGTGAATAAAGCAGCAAGATCTCTCACAAGTGCCAGAGAGAGCCCTGGAGAGTTGAACATGGATTTGGCCAAAGTGGGAGTGACGAGGCGAGGCTGTGACATTGCACCAGAGGGCATTCTATCGTTGCTGCTGCTGTTGTTGCTGCTGCTGTGGTTGGTACCGTTGCTGTAAGGAATATCCGCTACGTTTCTCGCACCGCCACCACCCGAGTTGTTGTCGAGAAAACCCCCAAAACTCATCAAAGAGGCCACTTTTCTCTCGGGTTCTTATGCCAATAAAGCACCCAAAACTTCTCCTCGAACCCCTTAAACTCGCTTCTCCTCCTCCTCCTTCTTCTTCACAAGTTCACAAACAGATCCTGAAAACTGAAACTTATAAGCTGCGACTGCTAACTTTTTCACCGATTTGCTTCATAATCTGACAAATGGCTCGGCCTCATCATCCATGAAAATTTTTGGGTGTCAAATTCACCAACCCAGAATTTCCAAACTTCTTAAAAGAGTGCCTCAAATGATGAACTGGGTCTCTCCGAATCAACCTTATATACTCGAGAAACCAAACAAGGACGAAGCTTTCAAGCTAAGAAGAAAAAAAAATAGAGACAGAGAGATAGAGGAGACACAAGCATAAAGCCCCAATGTCTCACCTCTCTCTCTCTGTAGCAAAGAAAAATTGCAGTCTTTTTTTTTCTTCTATAATTTGGAGAGAAAGAAGGCAAGCTAAAACCGCTAATTACTGTTTGGCTCTTCGTTCTCTATCCCTCTCTCACAGACCCTACGAGAGTTTGGCACCCAGAAGCAGTCCAGGGGTGGCTCAAATCCACTGGGTTGGGTTAAAAGGAAAGGATAGGAACCCTAGTAGTTTTCGGTGTGTGCTATCTCGTTCTCTGCATGCTTGACTATTGTAAAGCTTCCAAGAGAAGGAAAAAAAGATAAAAGAAATATATTAAAGAAAAATAATAGAAAATGGAACGCATATAGATTTTTGCAGACAGAAGAGAGAGAGAGAGAGAGAGAGAGAGAGAGAGAGACTAGAGAGAGAGTGGAGCAAAAGGCGAAGATCAAAAACGCAACACGTGGACTCTTGGAAGCCTTACAAATACGTACATCCAAAAAGGGCCGGTTGACTCTTACCGCTGTGAACTGTGATTATTACTCTTCCTCTTTTCTTTTCTCTCTGGATCCCTATAAAGCCTGTGAATGACTGTGAAAATTGTAATGTGCCTTTTTTTATAACTTTTTGTCGGAAGTGAAAGAAATCCTAAGTTATAAACGTCGGAAAATTTTAGATAAGCACGAATCTATATAAATAATCAAATTAATATTAAATAATACAAAAATTTTATAAATCATAATATATACATATGACATTAATTTAAGTGTTTATATTAAATAAAATACTTCCCATTCCGTGATCTCTTTTTCCTTATTTTTCCCAGGGATTCTCAATAATTGGACTTAATTTTCTTAAATCACTCCTGTGCCAACAAATCATCACGGAACTTTAGGCTTTTTTTATAAATTTTTTTATTCTTTTTATGTGTTGTGTAAAAAAAATTTTAAATATTTATTATTTAAAAATATTAAAAATATTAATTAATTTTTTACCTAAACTTTTATTTTTTAATAAAAAATTAGCAAAATAAATAAAATTAAAAAATAAATAAAATATTAAATAATTTAATTATATTATATTATATTTCTCTTATAATTAAAATTATTTAATAACTTTTTAGTCTTTATATAAAAATTTTAAATAATAAATAAAAATAAACAAAAGAGATATATTTTTAAGATACTTTGTATTATTATAATATCAACTGTATATATGAGTGTTAATCCAAAAGAACTTTTAAAAATTTAAACAGATTTTATTTTTTAATTTATTTTAATGTTTATAGTACATCTTAAATTTAATTGTAACTAAATTTTATTTAGTCTGTAGTCATTATTAATTATTGTTTTATTAAATGTGATTTTTTAATTCTTTTTTTGTTTATTTGTATTTTTTGTTTTAGGTAATTATTTTATCTTAAAATATTTATTATTTAATAATATTAAGAAAGTATTAATTAATTTTTTAAAATTTTATCTTTATATTTTAATGAAGAAAGAATTAGTAAAATTAATAAAATTAAGAAAGAGATAAAATATCAATGAAGTGAGAGAGAGTGTAATTTATTCTTATTAAATTATATTTTTTTATAATTAAGACTATTTAATTACTTTCTTAATGTATATGCAAATACTTTATATGATAAGGTAAAAATAGACAAAAAGAATATAAAATAATTCATTTAAATATACTTTGGTTAAAATTAAATTTATAAAAATTAAGTTTATCTAAAATTAAGTTTACAAAATATAATCTAAACACACACTAAAAAAAAGGTTAAATAAGATATGCAAGAGAAATTTAGGACTATTCTTTTTCTTTTCTCTTTATTAGAATTAAGTTGATCTTAATGTAAAATGATTTAAGTGAGATTCTACTTTAAATAAATGTATTTCAAATAAACTTAGTGTTATTTGAGCCATATTTCTTAATACATTTTCTTGTTTTAATGCGTAAATTCCTATTTATTATAATATATAGAAAATTAAAAAACTAAATGAACATATTTTACAATAATACTCTCGTTCTTTTTTATCTGTTATTAAATATATTACAAAAGTTATTAAATAGCATCTTTACAAGAAAAATATTTTGTATTTGATTAAATTATTATTTTATTAAAATACTTAAAACATTATTATTAACTTCATTAACTTTCTCTTATTTTATTAATATTAAAAATAAAATTTTAAAAACTAATACTTCATTACTATTTCAAAATAATAGATAAAATTATTTTTATAAATGACAAATAAAATGAGAAGGCTCCATATTTTTCATGTCCTTCAAATCATAAATGGGTGTCTTTTTTACTCTATAACTAAATGAATTCTAACACTTATTCCAATTATATTTGTCTTACATACTTTGTCTTGAGTATTATTTTAAGTTCATTTTTGTAATAAGAACTTCCTTCAATTATCCAATTACATATTCATGAACGACAACAGGTTATTTGCTACATGCTTAAGCCAATACAATCTTTTTCCTCAAAACCATGTTAAGGTTACAAACATCTCCCTTGCAAGCTTGAGCATCATCAATCTCCTACCAAAAAATTTATATCGCGTCTTAATTTAATCTAATCACATAAAATTTAATTAAATGTACTTAATTTTTTATTTAACACAAACTGCACGCACTTTAAGATATAGTAAGACACAAGTAAGAATTATGAGTTCAATTCTTATAACTAAAAATATTCAAACTTTAATTAATGAGGCTACGTAAATTAGTGTCACAAAATCTTTTTGTAAATTGCTTGATTTTGAATTCAAATTTTGTTGAAGACTATTTGTTTTTGCTTTAACTTGATCTCCTCTTTTCACACTAAGTTGTATAACTTTTTGGTAATTAAAAAAAATAATTTTCTTACTATATTAGTGACAATGTCCCACAATCTTATATTGTCTCCCAAGAAAAGATAATACTTAAATAGTTATTATATGAAATCTAATAGTTTATGTATAAAAAATATAAATTCTTAGATTTATATGAATTTTATATCAAATAGTATAAAAATATATAACATTTATAGATGAAATATTGTTTATATAACACCCACACTATTGCAATGAGTATCTAGTATGATAGTAAATACGTAACCATATGTCTGAATTTGTATTATGTAACATACAATATTCTTAACTTTTTTTATTTTATGTGATAAGAAAAAAGAAAATGGTAAGATATACTTAAGAGTATTATTGTAGTTGGAGTTTATTTATTTATTTATTTTTTACATTGAAAGTATAAGCACTTAGTTGAAGGAAGGGGTAAAGTAAAAAGTGAACCTTTAACATCAATATCGAATCCCAAAATAAAATACATATCAAATAATAATAATAATAATGATGATAATAGTAATCTAAATTAATATTAACACGTGATCAATGGAAATAAAATGATTAAAGCTCGTCAGGACAAATCAAACTTTATAATAAAGCAAATCATCCTTGGTTATAAATGACTTTTTTCTTTTAAAATTACACATTTAATTTATTAAAATTGATTGATGATATGTGACAAATCATACATATATGAGTTGGCATACCATTTGAGACACACTATCGGGATTTTTGCTAAATATTTGAAACGTTTTACAAATTTTACTAACCCAAGATGATATGCTAAATTAAGTTGATATTGTCATGGTGTTAATTATTGTCAAATAAAAACATTACAACTAAGACTGAAACGAAAGAAGTAAATTATAATAAATTTAATTATATTTGATGGCAAATAATTTTCTTTCCTTTTATAGTTAGTAATTCTGTCCGTTTCAATTTGATTGCCGCTATATCATTTGGAATAATATATAATTTTGTTGAATTTTGAGACATTTAAGTCATTAAAATAATTTTTTTATACAAGGTCATTAAAATGATTTTTTTTATTTGAAGAATGAATTTATTATAATAGTTTATATGAGTGATTAATTATCCGTTCAAATACTAGATAATATAATATTAAAAAATAATATATAATTAAAAAACTTTTATTAAAATTTTTGATAAATTTATTAACCTTTAAATAGATGAATGATTCTTGTTACTTAATTATATCAAATAACTCTTCTTAATTTTATCTGAATTTTATAAAATATTTTAATTAATTTTTTGATTGTGTAGTATTATTCTGTAATATTTTACTTCTATTTTTTATGTTATTTGATTCTATGTTTTGTGGAATGAAAATTTTCATTTTTCTTAAAAAATATATATATAAAATAATAATTTTATGCAATGTCTCATTCCATAAATAAAAAATTACATCTTGTATAGGGAAATGGGATCGGTAATTACATGTTGCTTGAAATTGTATTTATTTATTTTTAATACATCTGCATTAATTTTATAAAATAATAATAATTACATTTTATCCACCCTACCCTATAAAACAGGTAGTAATAGTAGCATAAAAGAAAGAAAAAAAAAAGTAAAATCACTTTAGAGATTTGTGAAAAGCAACATCAATCTAATATAATTATGATCACTTAATTATAGTTTTGACACTTTGATTTTACAAATTTTTAATTTTAGCCCCCATTAACATTTTTTTTATTCTATTGGAAAATCTTTTAAAGAAAGAAGCAGTCTTTATACTTTGAAAAAATTAGTCTCACACTAAAAAAATAAAAATAAATAAAAATGAAAGTCAATTAATAAGGAATCATCAGTAGGCATTGAACTTGGCATTTGTGTTAACAACTTGATATTGTCAATTCGGCCAATTCTCATTGTAGTTCTTATATTATATTAACATTAACGTGATATTTTTTTGCAATAAATTTAATAAAAATTGCATCGACATTTTATTTATATTACCAAAAAAATATTTTTATATTATTAAAGGTGATGTCGTGTCAACAGGAAATTAATAATATGATTTATTTTATCAATCTAATTGTAAGGAGAACAATATTTTAACAATTAAAACGAGTGAGCAAATTCAAACTTTAGTGTAACGTAAAAAAATCAAAAGTGAAATTGAGCCCTACAATAATATAGAGGTAACCACATTATGTTGAAACCATTGCTTAGCCAAAGGATAACGTATGTAAATTTTAGAGATAGGGACTAAACATAGTGTACGTAAATTTTAAAGGTAACTACAAGTAAAAATGTAATATATAGAAAGAGAAAATAAAAAAAAAGGTGAAATAAAGCGAGATGTAGTTACTTAAAATGATTTTTTAATTTAATTTTAATTATTAAATTATATATTTTTTAGTGTAAAATAAGAATATTTTTACAAGATTTAATATATTTAAACTGTATTATAAATTTAATTTTCTCAAATTAAGAATAATAATAATATGATCTTAACTTATGAAATAGATAAATAGATAACATAAAAATAATTTTAAAACATGAAAAAGGAAAAAAACAAAAACAAAAACAAACTGCAAACAAAAGCTACCAGGTGTTCTCTTATTATACATAATTATATATAATAGAGATTTGAAAAATAAATATATAGTACAGATTTAGATCCATTTAATTATATGTACATTCCAAACATAAGTTACCATGAAGGCATGAATTTCATACTCTAAATTTTCAGTGAATCAAGTCTATTTGATGAATAGGAAATTAAATGTTCACTATCGAGTTTATATAATTGAATTTCATACTTTAACTTTATGTCACGCTTCAAATATATTAATTAGTATCTATAATACAAATGGCATAAATTGTATTTACTCGTTATTCAACATAATTCAGCTGAGTAATTCACTTGCATTATTGAGGAATTACAGTTTATAAAGTCCCATGGTTAAATGACTTAAATCATATAATGTTTCATTGTTCTCATTCCAACTCTTTATTGCTCTTGCAGTAGAAGGGTACCCTAAAATTCTAAAACCAACAAATATATTTGGTTTATGACTAAATTGTCTTGAGTTATGTTTATCAAAAAAGAAAAAATTCCTTGAGTTGTATCTGAGAAGGTTTTTGACTAATTAATAATACTCATAATGAATCTTAACTTTCAGTTATCATGAAATGTACGAAGTTATGTAGTGGCGGTTAACTGTTTAGAAACAAGAATGATACATATTAATTAAATAAAGCGGCACTTAATTATTAGAGGTTTTAATTTTGATATTCTGTTAATATAAAAATTTATACATTATTTAAAATCTTATGTTAACTTATTTTTAAAAGAATTTATCTTTTCAAGTAATTATTAACTAATATTTTAACCCACATGTTGCGTGGTGATTTGTATATTAAAATTTATTAAATATTTTTTTAATAAGAGTTATGAATGTTTATATAATTATATATTAATTTATAATTTGAATATATAGTTAATATATTTTTTTTATAAAAATTATTTTTTAAATTTATTCACATATTTTTCATGATTTATTAGAATTCAAATAGACAAAAAAAAATAAATAATATTCCAATAATAACTATTCATTCAACGTATTAGTAATGATTAATGTTCTTGTAAATTGCTGCAAAGAGGACATAACCTCCTATTAACCTCGGTCTCTAAACTCTATCAGTGGCGTACAATTAAAAAGAAATACTATAAGGTGATTATTGTTCATGAATCAACAATATTAATTAGTAGTAGTCAATAATATAAAATTCAAAAGGTAGCATATGAAATTAAAGTTTTTATTTCATTTTTGATTGAGTTTTTATTTGACTATGTGTGTATTTTTCAAAACAGTAATACATTATCTAATTATATTTATAAGAATAAGTAGGATTGTATAAATATATATATTTAAAAGAAAAATAAATCAAGGTTTTTTTAACTTCTATTCTACTATTATATATATTATTTTTATGTTGTGAAGGTTCTCCTTTAAATATTAATTTAAAAGTGTATTAATTTGTTCTAAGTTATCATTCCTCACGACAAGTCATAGCCGATTATGCATAATAAGAAAACATTTTAGGATTATCTATAACAGCTTGTAGGTGGATACTACAATTTGAAGTAACAATTTAGGGATCAATTGAAATAGAAAGGATTCATGTAGTTATAAATGAAAATGCAAGTGTTAGGAAGGATATATGTGAGGAGGTAAAAAAGTCAAGAGTTAATAATATTATATGTGAGAGAAATAATATATATCATCAATAAGACTTAACACATTATGTACATATCATATTTATATAATAATATTTGATTAAATTTTTGAAGAATGCCAAATCATAAAAAAAAAAATAATGTGGCATGATAAGACTTGCAAAAGCTAATTTTAATAATATATATATATATATAGATTATTATAGTCAAACTCATCTAACGATATAACATAATATATGGTTAATGATAATATAAAAATTTTTAATATTAATAATGAATCAAAATAAATCTAGTATCAAACTAATAAAGTTTCATAATTATTGTAGCATATGTGGCATAACTTGATTAATTTTGCATCGTACATAGAGAATTTTATTAACCTACTGCTTATAAGATAAAATAATAATAAGAAAAGTCAGTAAAAATAGGTTAGTAGTGATAAAGAATTTCAATAGTTTACATAAAATTATAATTTTAAACCTTTATATCATCATTGTAAAAAGAAAATGATAATAATAATAAGTTATTCTAATATTGCTGATCAAGATACTAGTGATATGTTTATGATAAAAGAAAAAGGTAGAAACCAACAAGCATTAGTCGTAATGACAAGTGAGTCATGTTTAAAAAAATTAAAAATTAAATATTTTAATATACAAAATTACATTGATCAAAGAAAAAAAGAATAAAAAAGGCTCACACCAACCGGTTACATGAAATATAGGTTAACCTAGTCCTACCATTTTGATGTATTATATCAATTATTACAGGTTCGGATGAAATAGGTGATAAGCATATATACAGTAAAAGAAAATTCGAAATTTCTCTTGCATTGATTATAAATATGAAGATCTCAAAAGAAAACAAAAAAAAAAAGTATATTAATGAATTGAGATTTTGAATTTATTATTTGAAACGGCTGGATGAGTAGGGAGAATATAATTGCTGCATAAATGGAAATCAATTTAAACTGCGGCAACTGTTGAACGAGAAATAATAAATTAAAAATATAAAAAAAAGAAATAGTAAATTGAATGGAAATAAATTCAATACTTATCAATAAATGTTAAATATAATAATAAACGAATTTTATTTTTAAAAATAAAATTAAATCTTAAAAAATATTTATTAAAAAGACTTTTTAATTGTGATACAGTATTTTAGAAGTTAATTTTATTGTTAATTGGAGAAAGATTAATTTTATAATAATATTAATAAAAATACCTTAACGAAAGGAAAAAAAAAACCCAGCACTAAAATGCACCATCATCTTGAAATCTACTCCAACACATTACAGCTTTTTTCCACCAATTAAATTATTAGAAAATTTAATATAATGTATTGAAAATGCATGCATGTGATCCCCTCAAACTTTTTGATTGTTCTTTCATGTTCCGACATTTAACTTGGCCCCATAAAAGAGGACAAGATTAGCTTATATAGAGAAAGATATTTCCTTGACGATGGCGTTGAACTTTTTTCTCTTTTTGCCTTTTTGGCTATAGATATGATGGGAAAATATTATATTATATGACATTATCTTTTCAACTTTAATAGATAACCTTTTTTTTTTTTGGCTTTACGATAACTTTTTTTTTATGTTATAATGAACGAGATAATAGTAATACAAGTTGAAATGTAAACGATAAAGTTTCTTATCTTAAAATAAAATAATTGCCAAGAAAATTATACTATGATATATACATCACGCCTAATCCTTCTTAGTGTATATGTGGTACTCTTTAATATCAATATATATTAATTTAAGTAAAAATGATTTGAGTTCTTTAAATATTATATTTAAAATTTAATTTATGATAAATATAAATAGAACATGCATTATAATAATTATTAATTTGTATATACATTATTTGGAGATTGAGACTTTCGTTAAGATGTGTTTATAATCATAAAAATTAAAATTGAATTGAACTGATTTAAATTACATTAAATTAAATTAAATTAAAAATTAATTCTTGTGTTTAAAATTTATTATAAAAAGTATGATTTAGATTAATGTAAAAATTTGAATTTTATGCCTTAAATACAAAAAATAAGAATTAAATTAATTTTATTTTAAAAAATTTATATTTTTATTCTTTTTTTAAATTTTTTTTATTTCTAAATAAATATTTAAGAATAGAAGAATAAATTTATATAATTTTTATATAATTTTTTTTATTTTTAATAAGATTTTAAAAATAACTTAATTAAAATTCATAAGATTTTTAAAATTTTTTAAATTTTATCAATTTATATTTTATAATTTTTTAAATAAAAAATTTATTTTATAAATAAAATCAATATACATCAAAGTGGCATTACGTATTCGATCACCGCGTAATTTCTCATGTTCTTTTATCCCGAACATATTGATGAACAACAATTAATAGGGCAAAGGTCAAAGGAATAAACACCAGCAGCACATGTTGAAGGGGTTAGCCTATGCTGAGAAGAGCCAGTGAATATACCAACGACGTGGAAATAATCTAGGGAACTTTTTGCAGAAAATTTTGCTCCTTCATTCATACGTTGCATGTGGACAAGACTTTCTTACCGAACAGCTTTAGATTTTTGATCTGGAATGAATCAACCTTTTGGAATGAAGAAGTTGTACACATCTGGAACAAAATAAGGGTACGACGACCGAGGAGGAAAAACCAAAGCAGTGATGGTTTCTTGATTTGATAGTTAAACCCTCCACAATTGTGAATTTTTTAATGGAGAAACGATACTCAGACATCACTTCATTCATTTTTTTTATTTTCTTATATATTTTAAAATGAACAAATAATTAAAGTAACAGAAATTGTGTGTGTGTGTGTAAAAGTGTAAGTTTGAGTTTTTTTTCCAAATTAAGTAACGGGTTTCGCGTCATTCACTTGCATATATAAGTCTTCGTTTGACTTTGACCCACCAAAATGAAAAAGCAGTGTGAAAGGACTAAAACAAGTCAGAAACGAACTGGCCAGAACCAGTCCAGAATAGAGAAATGGACGACCAATTGAGAGAGAGAGAGAGAGAGATACAGCTGAGCAAATCATCTAGTTTTTGCTTAGAGCATGCCCATTTACTTGTTCTGCCTGTTGTGGTATGGACTGGTTACTTGCACTGAAAATTGCACATGCTGTGTTTGGTGATTGGCAGATGAAATCAATGTATGTAGTTATAGCTAGTTAACTTAAATTGAGCTTATATGATTTCTTGGTGGATATATGCTCCAATGGTTATTAATGTAAAATACATGTCGAGCAGCTGCAGGTTTATGCTAACTTTCACAGCATTTAATTACTAGCTGCCTTCATTTTATTGAAGCAGGAACTAGCATCCCAAAGTAGGACTTCTAGTCATGCTAGGATTAAAATTTAATGGATTTTGTTAAAGTGACGTATTAAGTTTATTAAATTATTTTAATTATTTATTCTTTTTATTTATTTTTATCTATAGTATAAATTTTTTTTATTTAAAAATATTTATTATTTGATAATATTAAAAAAATGTTAATTAATTTTTTTAATTTTATTTTTATCTTTTAATGAAGAGAGAATTAGTAAAGTAAGTATAATTAAACAAATATTAATGAAGTGAAAAAAAATAATTTAGTTATTTTAAATTATATTTTTTTACATTTAAAATTATTTAATAATTTTCTTAATTCTTATATAAAAATATTAAATGATAGATAAAAATACATGAAAAGAATAAAAAAAAATATTTATTGTGTTTTAAAAATTTTAAAATATTAAATGCTTATACTTTTCATTTATCAAAACACATACTCTTTTTGATTACTTTTATCTAAAGTTTTTATACAATAATTAAAAAAATATTAAATAATTTTAATTGTAAAAAAATATAATTTAATATAATTAAATTATCTTTTTTTTTACTTTATTTTATTAATATTTTTTTTATTTTTAAATTTTATTTACTTTATTAATATTCTATTCATTAAAAGATAAAAATAAAATTAAAAATAATTAATTAATATTTTTTTAATATTATCAAATGATAAATATTTTTAAATAAAAGAAATTCTCTCTTATGACAAATAAAAATAGACGGAAGGAATATATTATAGCTTTGCTGACAAATTAAATTCTAATCTTCCTTGTTCCCTTTTAATATTGTCCCTCGTCCTATACATGTTCATTGACAAACCATTTAATATCTGCTCATTTGCTCAACTCTTTAGTCTTCATACACATTTTCCCTAGAAAAATAAATGAATGGAAGTCATACGGATTAGTGGCGTACCATAAAGTCAGGAGCCAAATCCTTTACCATATATACGAGTAATGCTCCTTGTTGAGGACATAGGTTCATACTTTTATTTCGCTAATGTATAAAAAAAAAAAAAGGTAATGCTGCTTGCCCCAACCCAATTACAGTTACAATTATGTTCCACTATATAAAAAAGTAAAATAAAATAAAATCAACGTTTGTGAGGTGTATCTCAATTCATTTTAAGTAATGAATTTCACTTTCTCAGGCAAAAAAAAAAAAATATTCTCAGTAGGTTGGCTTAATAGTTAAGAATATGAGATCCCATTTGAATAAAACAAAGACTCACGCAGACAATTATCTTCAAAAATTTGTAAAAAGTTAGTCAAATAATTCCTAAGTTGCTAGGATATCTTCTTCAAGAAAAATGATCATTAAATAAGACTACTAATCGAATAGATATTCGAGCAAAAGTATAGACACTACATTATTTAATATAAACTCTACCTATATAGCAAAAAAAAAAAGTAGCAGCAGTCTTAATTATCAACATAACCAAAGGAATTTTACAGACTTATTTTGTACGTGTAACGTCTTAAAATGCCAATCGTTACGTATCTAACTATCAAACAATATTTAACTACGACATTTAAAATTTCTTAATTATTTGATATATAATTAAACATGATGCAAGAATATTACAAATTATGCATATCAAAGATTTAAAGCTTTCAATTTAGATATGCTTGGGAATGCAGAATTGGCGGTTAGCAATTGGTGATGAATCTCTAATTTTCGAAGTTTTCAAGAGCAAAATATTTCTATTCTTGATCTTCTTTGGAAACGAATATATATAGGCACGAATCCATCGTAGGCTTGGTGTAGCAGGTTAGAAGGAAGAAAAAAGTGTTTGAAAAAGGATTTAGAGCATAGTAGGAGATGACATTTTTTTTTATGACTCGTGGATTCCTATATATAGCTACCCATATGGGGATTTTCTAGTAGCCTAGTGGTATGACTTCTGTGTTTGTTTGGTTTCCATTTAGTTGGTAGCATATAACAAAATTTTAAGCTTCAGATTATTTAGAGTAATATAGATATCTAATATTATTTGTTGTTAGGAATTTTCATTTAGTCTATAGGCATAGGAATTTACTTAAATAGTAAATGAAAAAGGGACGATTCTTTAAAAAATGAATAGTATATAAAGTAGTTGAATTACGTACATGTGAGAAAAAAATTTTATTTGATCTTACGTAAATATAAAACTATAGAAAGAGATGAAGTTTTTGAATGAATAAAAGATGAATAATTTTATATTTTTCTAATTCATCCTTTTGATAATTATTTTAATAATGTTCATGTAGCATTACTTTATCTAGTAATGCATAGATTTTATACTTCAAATTGACCTTATATAAGCATTTTTTTTAAAAAGTTACCAATCAAGTTGATTGACACTTTAAATTTTTTATTATACACTTACATTTGCCTTAAAAGGCCGAACATATCAATTGGATCTCATTCATCTATCTCGGCCCAGTTTGTTTGAATCTAAAAATGTACCAAAGTGAATTTAAAAGAGTGCATTACAGCAATCTTTCAGTAGTTTGTTTTTCTTTCTTTTATATGGATTATTTTCTAAGATCCAAACAAATTTTCCGATATATAAAATCAGAAAAAAAAACACGTTTTTCCAGTTTTATACAACTAAATATGTTTATATAGCAACGCATTTTCCACGAACAAAATCCAAGTAGATGCCTTGTTACTGTTCACTGCCATGGAAGGCCTAGCAAATTCATGCAACAAGGTATAGATTTTACAAAACGCATGTGTATTGGTTAGATTTTACAAAGGTATAGATTGTACAAAACACATATATAACTAAACATGTGTATTGGTTAGATTTTACATTTTGATTTTAGATAAAATTGATCTTATAAACTTGATTTCAGTTATAAATAAATTTGAATGAATAAATTTATATTTAATAAAAAATTATATTAAATGTAAAAATAAAAAATAATTACTTTTTCTTACCGAACAAGTCATTGAAATACGTTTAAGATGATAAAATAAATAAGATAAAAAATAATTAAAAAAACACGTGAATCTCTAAAAGCCTCTTTACGTAGTGTAAACACTGAAAGGTGCTAGATTTCAACATAGAGCAGGTATGAAATATGAACGAGTTGAACTGCTGAAGAAGATGGAATGTGCTTACAGCCTGTTCCGGTTGGAAAATTCAAACCCAAAAAAGGTCACAGTCACGGTGGCACTGAAATATAGGAGCTTATAATGGTTAAGAGGTGGGTGGGGGGGAGTTTACCATTCGAAGACCTGCAATCCCACATGACCTTTCACGCTCAACTTAGCCAAAAGTTGAATGTAAAGAACATAGATAGCTTGTTGATCCCTTAATGCAGTGCCTTCTCCAGCTTGGACTGGACTATTGTGAAGAGGAGAGAGAGAGAGAGAGAGAGAGAGAGAGAGAGAGAGGGGGGGGGGGGGGCTATGACTGTTGAGAACAATGATAGGTCTAATAAGAGAGAGGGAAGGACCACCAAACTTTGGTTAGTAGTTGTCCTAGTCGTAGCAAAATTGTGTTACATTCTAAATATGAAATATATATAATTTAATTTTTGAGAGTCGCATTTTATGAAAAAAAATTATATCACTTTCGATATAAAAAGATTAAATTTATAGAGTAATTCAAATGAGTTGAATCTTATAGAGATATTTCTTATTAATCAAAAAACAGTTATTGCTATGTGTTTGCATTTATACATAGCAAATTAAATGGCAATTATCCCGTGTGTTCCAGCACATTCACACCTGTTCTGGTCTGTCTGTGTCTGTTTGAGCCACCACTCTGAGAGTACCCCACCCCTCATCATGTTCTTCACCCTTCTCCCCTTATAGAGCCAATTCTCTCTGCCAGTTCCTACCTGAATAGGATTTTAATGAACATATATCATAGCCCCCAATGAGGTCTTTGTTTTGCTTTTGCTTCATCATATTAATTTGAACACAACTCAAACTTCATATCTGAATTTCTTTGCCTCACTTGGGAACATCATTATATTCTTATAAAATGCCTATAATATTTTTGGTATTTTCATACATAGTAATTAATATACTTTGTAATTCATGATTTACATGTCTCCAAGCGAAAACATAATGGCAATAGTATGATATTTACATGTATATGCATAAATTGATACTCGTGAGTGCTACTTAATTTGTGTAGACATATCGTGTGAAATCATTTTTTTTTTCTCGTTTGACTGTGCAGAAGACACTTACACATGGTTAGGTGGGTCAATGAAGAATTAGATTGAAGTCGGCTAATTCAAATTTAAATTGTTATAGTATTTCTTAATAAACTAATATAATGGAAATTGCGATATATGTATATATAAAGAGAAAATATAAGATTTCATAATTGAACAAAAGATGGTATAAAGTTTTATATTTTTATAATATATTTTTGAGGAAAAATAATTTTTTTTGTAACAGAAAAATAAAAAATAGAAAAATTTATTAAGAAGAATTCACTTCAGAACAAGTAGGAGAGTTCTAAACATATCCAACTACGTACTCATAAACATTGATTGCCATTTTGGCATTTTGCAAGCCATTGCTAACATTCCTTTTAATAAAAGAATATATTCAATGTGGGAATGCGATGAGATATAGTAAGGCAAAATCACGAACATCATCAAACAAAGTACCTAGGCCAGATTTGTGATCATGGTTTTTCATGATAATATCTAGCATCACCTTATAATCCTCTTCCATTGCGACATCATGAAAACTAAACTCCAAGGGAATATATGGATGAAAGAATTTAGAAAAAAAAATGAAAGGTTAATTTTTTAATTTTAAATTAAAAAATTAAAAAATATTTATAAAAATAAAAATAAAAAATAAGAAAATTATTTGATAATTTTTCATTTTACACGATTTTAATTTTAAAAAATTATCAAATATAGAGAATTTTTAATCAAAATAAAAAATTTATCCTTCTTTTTCTTTTCCTTTCAAATTCTTTCGTTCACACACACCCTTAGGCTAATTTATGAACCTTCACTGTTGTCTAACTTCCATCAAAGTGGATGATTATAAAGGGGCATTAGTGTTTGTTGGTTGCATAGGTCAACATCCTACATTGACAAAACTCAAGTGCGTTAGAGTCAAATTGAAATATAGTACTTAAGTTGGCGTGCTTAAATAAAAAAAGTTATGCAACGATTATCAGTCATAATTTTTTATTTAGTGATAAGTGCTTGGTTAATAATATATATATATATATATATATATATATATAAAATAGTAATAATAATAATAATATTATTATTATTTTAAAAAAAGAAACATGCATGTAAAAAGTCAAATTGTGCATTAACTTTAAAAAGTAATAATTTTTTCTTTCTCTGTTCGATTACAATAAAAACAAAACACTCAGACTTATAAAAAAAAAATTAACAAGTGAAAATTTGCTTTTATTTTTTCTTATAATATTATATAAATCTAACAACAAAATACATAGCGAACTGTTCGTGGCGCCAGTCAATGAAATTCCTTTCTTTGGTCTTCAGTCTATGAAATTATTTAGAAATAAAATGTTTCCTAATTTTTCTTTTGAAAAGTCTCGCCTCTCAGGAAAGCTTTTAAATGCGATTAAGTAGATTGAAATATAATGCATATTCAAGAGTCAAGACTTTTAGGCTTTCACATACACACACGCGAAATGCTTATGCGTATCAAATATGTTTCTTTAGGCATCTCATAGACTCTTACATTATTGAAATTTGTATGAGTTCCTCTTAGCATATCATATAAAAGAATAACATATTATTAAACATTTCACGTAAAAAAAAATTGATTTGTGTAATTATATATTGTTAAAGACATGAATAAAATCATTTCTTAAAGCTTTACCCTGTAACTTAAACTTTAGAATGAACAAATCCTTGACATAAATGAAAATCTCCTTGACGAGATGGTTGTGAGGATGATATCTTGTCAACCTTATTTTTATAATAAAAATTAGAACTTTCACTTTTTTCTTTTAATCAAATATTAATTCCAACACACATTCGGCCCATAAATAGTTTCATCTAACGGCTAAATTTTTTGCAATAGGCAGTGATGCTTAGTTAATAGGCACTCAGATATCAATAATCAATCAATTTTCAATGAAAGCACTCCAAGACTGCTCGACCAATGATCAAGGTTTTAAGAAGTCAAATGTTCCGTGATGCACATTGAATGCAAGGGCCCAGGTTGTAAAGAATTTAAATCTTTTTTTTTTAAAAACTCATTGAAGTCAAAACACAAGCTAGTTTCAATTGCACTGTAAGCCTGGTATTCTATTTAATTTACTTAGCACTTGCACACATGTGTTTTGATTAAATTATTTTGTATTTAAAATAATTTATAATTAAAATTTTATTAAATTTTTTTAAAAAAAATAATTTTTTTTTAAAAATGATAAGCTACCAAACATATACTAAGTATTTCTCTTTTTTTTTTTTTTCTTTTTTCTTTTTCATTTTCTTGTCTTTTCTTTTCTTTTCTCATGCCATAATTATACTTACTCAGTTCCCACATTCGTAATTATTTCTAACTGTGCGATGCAATTACTTTTGCCCGAGTTAATATAAGAAAAAAGTTTTTAGCAGAGGCAAAAGCAACTAATCTCAAATAAAGCCACTTGCAATTTTGCAGTGTTGTAAATATAAGAAGGGGAATTCTAGTTCTATGTACCCAGAGATGTCCAATTTATGCAGACAGCACTAGTCTTTCTTCATTTCTTGTAATGTACGTGCATAAAATCTTAAAAGAATTTAACTCTTCGAAAGTAAATGAAGATTTAGAATTATTAATAAAAAAATTAATAGTTGATATTATTATAATATATATATATATAAAGATAATAAATTATAAAATTATTAAAATATTTTTACTTAATTTTCTTGTCTATAGTTAATAATTTCTTATTTTATTTTACAAATTAAACTTCTCACTTTACAATAACCAAAATCAACGTGTGCAGTGCGTGTGTGGCAGTGACATTGGATGCCTCATTAGGACTATTCTTGAACATACAACTGAGAAGAGTAAAGGCTCCACCTGATGAGCTCTGGTACACCAAAGTCCCCACTCTACTCTTCAATGTAATTTGGTACATGGAGCAGTTGAGGCAGCACTCATTCATTCATTCATTCAGATAGCAAAAGAAGAGAGGTCTACACGCTCCCAACACGGGCTCTGCCTGGCCAGGACACATCCTCTGCAAATTTTGCAGAGCTCTCTCAATTCTCAACTACAACACACTCTTCATTTCTGCAACACAAACCACTTGGACCTGCACATGGCTGTGGTTTTCACTGCTAAGTTGGATGGAGAAGTTAAAGAGTGTATTCACCACAACCGGCCACGAGAAGCTCAATATGATGACAAAAATTTGTGCCCCAACCCTTTCCCCTCTCGTGGAATAGAAAATTAATATATTATCATGCATTTCAGATATAAAATAGTTATTTGATACATAAATTTATACAATTAATTAATGTAAAAGCAACGACATATAAATTTTTATTAACTTAGCCTACATAGTTAGTGTAGATTAAGTCCATGAAAAGAATTTTACCTCTGATAAAAGTTGAAGTATATTTGATGGTGTTATGTGAAGTTAATTATAAATTACTTGGTCCGTTTTTGAATAACTTATATTACATGAAAGATCCTGTCAAGTTTCATCTTAAAAAATATCTAATGCCCATTTGATTGCGAAGAGAATTAATTTTAGATGAGTTTATTAAGATATTGTAAGATACAATTACTTTTGATAAGTTAATTGTATATATATTTTTGAAAATGTATCGAATCCTATTTGTTCTAATTATTTCAGTAGTGTTAATTATAAGGATACTTTAAAGAAATAATAGACCTATCTCAATATCGATTTTATAAATGGAGAAGAGGCTCTCACTTCTGGCTTAAGAATGGATTCTACCAAGCACAAGCATAATCAATTCTGAGCAAAAGCACCCAAACATGATTAACTAGTGTGTTTGTATTAGAGTTTACAAATTTAATTTTAAATAAATTTAATTTTTTAAACTTTATTTTAGTCAGAAGTGAATTTGAGTGAAATAATTTATATTTGGTAAAAAACAAAGTTTAATTCAAAAATAAGAAATAATTATTTCAGATCAAACGAGTTTTTGATGCTAAAATTACGTTTAAAAAATTATGCAAACATCAAAATAAATAAATAAAAAATAAATAAAACTTTGTTTGAGTTTTCAAAAGCTAATTTAAATACGGGCAAACGCTCACTCACCTAAACACAGCCTGCATCAGGTACGTTTGAATGCCTTTTCACCGTGTGAATCAATTTTGGCCATGCGAAAATATCTTTGAAACAGCTACTTAAAATATCAACATGTACATTCTTATATAAAGTTTTTAATATCACATTATACATATGCATAGATAAATCTGATGTAAATTTTTGTGTGTAAAATATTGTCAAACATACCCAGAATTTTTGAAGAGTTTCCTGTACGAAATTTACAAAATCACTTCAATTTAATGCTTATACTCACAAAAGACAATCCCCAACTTTTTCAGTCCAGAATTTCCTGAAACAGTTACATGTGTTGGTCATTACAACGATATCCGCCCAAGCCAACCACTACTTTAAGGCCCCCGGTTTGATGTGCTTTGACTCGTACACTAGTAGCTGTACCAAATCATAATTTTGGTGGGTGTTCCAAAGTAAATGAAAACCAATGGAGCAGTGCCAAGCCTGTTTAAACAGGGATCTTCCTATATTATTTCTTTTTTTGCTTCTTTGACTTGCTGCTTGCTGGTGTATAATTTGCTTTACAATTTCTTGTTTTTGTGGTTACACTTTGTTGTTCATACACATCTCATGAGAAATCGGCAAAAAATATGGATCTGAATTGGCGCTTGGCATCAGAGACACAAGTTGAACTATCAGTTTGCAAGTTTCTCCTTAACTTATAATGGTAGATAGAAACTTCATAATGGTAGATTCGGAAGCCATATTTTGTAGCTTTATTGCTGTTTTCAGTTTCACTTTTCTACACTTTCAATGTGTATGTATTCTTCATCAATGAAATAGTCTGGCATCAAGATGCTAAACCGCTGTGTTACTCTGATGGATTGCATCTTAATGTAACAAATAGAAAGTTTCAGACTTCAGTGGCAGTAGGTAAAGTAATCCCAGAAATCAAAACTTTCTTAACATTTACTATATACACATATTGCCAATTCTTTTTTCACCGTTTCATGTTATTTTCCTAACTCTCATTCAATGTTATACATGGCAAGCTTCTTATATTAACACCAGTGTCACGCCACACAGATACTGACATGAATCCAATTTGGCTACGCAGATTAACGAAGGAACTAGGCAAAATCATCAGTCATGTCAAATAAATTGCTTAAAATTTATAAATGACAAAATGGCTTCAGTCGAAATAAAACATACTATGCCAGTCAGTGGTTTGGGTAAGTGAAAATTTGGAGAGGAAAAAAAGTCTTTAGATTCAAGTCTTGGTAATGAAAAAAAAAAAAGACTAAATTACTTGATACAAATTGGGAGATCAAAGACTAAAATTTAGCCAAATTAGATCAGTGATGATTCTTTTTCAATAATTAAGTAATGGTAAATAAAGCATTGAATTACAATTGATCCTTAAAGCTAAGAGAAATTACACTGACTTGTGCTTTCCACATAAACCTGCACGAAGTCTTCCCATCTTTTCCTTTACTCAAATCCTAACTTTACTATCTCCCTATATAAACATTGAACAATACAGAAAACTGCATTCCTTTCATGCGTAGAGAAGATATCTTTGAAACCTTCACCCTCAAAACAGAGTAGGAAGTTTTACCTATATTACACAGCTGTGTCAGTGGGATGAGAATTGGAGCTTCCAGAAGGTCTTGGTTGCAACTAGGATTTTCTCTCTGCTATGGGATTCAGGTT
Source organism: Castanospermum australe (assembly GCA_019955255.1). NCBI lineage: Eukaryota > Viridiplantae > Streptophyta > Magnoliopsida > Fabales > Fabaceae > Castanospermum > Castanospermum australe. Next base: position 79,403 of record NSJW01000796.1, read on the forward strand.
CTTTATCATATATGTTAGGCCTCCACTTCACTGCATGAGCAACACGAGCTACTTTGTCAATTACTTCAGGGGTATCCCTCACCACAATGGTTCCTTCTGGGCGCAACATTCGATCTATTTCCACCATCAAATCAACAAGGTTACATCTGCAATGAAGTCATGGAGCAATCAGGGTGAGCTCGTTATTTGTGAAACAATTTTCTATGTTTGTAATGACACAAATTATGATATTTCGCACTTGCATAGAGGCAGCTATTAATAGAAGGAAACTGCCAATCTAGGCAACTCGTACAACTAACACTTGACTAGCTGTTAAGGGACTCTTTGATCCATAATGTATTTCTTACTAATCATTCCAGAGTGAACCAATGAACATCCTACGTCAAAGTGATGTAACTCATGTAAGATGTACAAATGCAAACTACTCAAAAGTATAGAAAGTAGGGAGAAGAGTGTAGTGTTTTTTTACATATTTCAGCAGAAAAAGGATCACAAATATATAGACAGAGAAGAGAGAGAGAGGAGATAAGATTTCTCCAAAATTATCTTAACTCCTCAGATTATTAAGGAAAACAGAAAAAATAGATAACAAACTTATCTAATCCTAACAAAAATAAAAATAGATAATAAAACAGAACAAACTAATCTTAATCCTAACTAAATAACCTCTAACTTTCATCACTCCCCCCAAGTTGGTGCATAGATATCAATCATGCCCAACTTGCTAATCAAAAATTCAAAGTGTGGTCTTGAGAGTCCTGTAGTTAGGATGTCAGCAGTTTGTTGAGCTATAGGAATGACAGGCATGCAAATCACTCCTGCTTCTAACTTTTCCTTTATGAAATGTCTGTCAATTTCTACATGCTTAGTTCGGTCATGCTGTACTGGATTATGAGCAATGCTAACTGTAGCTTTGTTATCACAATATAGCTTCATAGGTCCTTCAACTGCCCTTTATATTTCCTCCATAACTCGTTTCAGCCATGGTACTTCACAAATTCCATGTGCCATTGCTCGGAACTCTACCTTTGCACTACTTCTTGCTACTACATTCTATTTTTTGCTTCTCAAAGTAACAAGATTACCCTAAACATAAGTACAATAACCAGAGATTGATTTCCTATCAGTTACAAATCCTGCCCAGTCAGCATCACTATAGACTTCAATCCCTCTTTGTTCATTTTTCTTGAAGAATAAACCTTTCCCTGGAGTACTTTTGAAATACCTTAAGATTCGGTGGACAGCTTCAAGGTGTTCCTCATAAAGAGAATGCATGAATTGACTGACCACACTAACTGCAAATACTATGTCTAGTCGGGTGTGAGAAAGATAAATCAGCTTACCAACTAATTTCTGGTACCTTGTAGTGTCAACTAGAACCTTCTTTTCATCATCTCCAAGTCTTTGATTTGCCTCCATTGGTGTTTCAGCAGGTTTGCAGCCACTTCATCCCTGTCTCCCTTCAACAGGTCAAGTATATATTTCCTTTGTGAGACCACAATTCCCTTCTTTGTTCGAGCCACCTCCATGTCAAGGAAATATCTCAAAGGTCCCAAATCTTTGATTTCAAATTTTGATGCTAAGCATTTCTTCAATCTCTCCATCTCATCAGCATCATCTCCTGTAAGTATAATGTCATCTACATAAACTATCAAGACAGCAACTCTTCCTGTAGGTGAGAACTTCATAAACAGAGTATGATCAGTTTGCCCTTGAGAATATCCTTGTTTCTTTACAGATTGAGCATATTTATCAAACCATGCTCTAGGTAACTGTTTGAGTCCATACAAGGATTTTTTCAATTTGCATACCTTGGAACCATACCTTTTATCAATGCCAGGTGGAGATTCCATGTACACTTCTTCTAGGTCTTCGTTCAAGAAAGCATTCTTGACATCTAATTGTTGTAACGACTAAGTTTGCAGCTAATGATAAAAGAACTTAGACAGTATTGAGCTTTGGCCACGGGTGCAAATGTTTTAGAATAGTCTATGCCAGTAAACCCTTTTGCTACCAATCACGCTTTATATCATTCTAAGGTCCCATCTGAATTATACTTAATTGTAAACACCCATTTGCATCCCATAGTTCTTTTTCCTTTGGGCAAGTCAACTATATCCCAAGTCTTATTCTTGTTTAGGGCCTTCATCTCTTCAAGGACAGCTTCCTTCCACTCTAGAACATTTAAGGCATCCTGAATGTTTTTTGGAATTTCCACACTAGACGGCTGTGAGGTGAAGGAATGAAATGAGGGTGACAATTTTTCATATGACATATATTTGGAAATAGGATGGCTAGTACAAGTTCAGGCACCTTTCCTATGGGCAATTGGAAGATCTAAGGATTCAATATTTTTGGACTCAGATTCAGAATCATTAGAAGTAGCAGAAATTTTACCTGAAGACTTGATGGAGTTCAGTTCTTTTTTCGGATTGGATTTTTGGCATTGTTTCAGCGAGAGGCCTTCTTTTTCTGGAAAATATTTCTTACTTATAAAGACACGTGGCTCCTCTTCTTTTCACTTGGTTTCTCATACATATTTGTTTCTATTTCAAATCTGTCTTGTAATGGCATTGAGGGAACATTATCCAAGTTTTCTACTTTAGAAGTGTTTGTTTCCAAATCCGTAATTATTACAGGTTCTAAGACTGATTTTTCAACATCACCTTGATCATTAGGAATCACTGACTGAGTTGGAATAGAATCCAAAATTGGAAGCTCAATCTGAAGAGTACTTTTAAATTCTTCATCTCCTTTCTCGGTTTCTCGGTCTCCCCCTGAAGATGAAGTCCAAAATATATTTGTGTTTCAAAAAAGATTACATCCATAGTAATAAAATTTTTTTTTTGAAATTGGATCAAAACACTTGTACCCCTTTTGAGTCGGTGAGTAACCAACAAAAACACATTCCCTAGCTCTTGGTTCAAGTTTTCCATGATTACTGTTGTGATTATGAACAAATGCAGTACAACCAAATATCTTTAATGGAATGTCAGTCACCAGCCGAGATTTTGGGAAATCCCTTTTGAAAACATTTATTGGTGTCTGAAAATTTAAGACTTGAGCTGGCATTTTGTTAATTAAAAAAGCTGCCGTAAGTAAATAAAAAAGTTCACTGTGAACTAAAGAAAAATGTTTAGAAGGTTTATATGGCTGCATAGAAAAAGATGTACGAAGATGTTTTGCTAGTTCACAAGTTTTACATTCAAATAAAGATGGATTTTGATTGATGAACAAACTTGGAAACAGAACTTTTAAATAATGAAAACTTGAATGTCCTAGCCTCAAATGCCATAGCATGACATCACTATTATTAGAAGCAGAAATAGAATTGAAACAAGTGTTTGGAGCTTGTCCCCCTAAGTTAGATTCATCTTCAAAAAAATAAAGGTCACCTTGCTGTTTGGCACTGCCAATCATCCTCCCCGAGGCTAAGTCCTAAAACTCACAATGAGATGAGAAGAAATGAACTTGGCAGTTATGATCATCAACCAACTTACTTACAGATAAGAGATTACAAGACAGATTTGGGACATGGAGAACATCATGAAGAGTAAAGGAAGGAGATAGGAAAATAGAACCTTTCCCTGCAATAGCAGAAAGAGAACCATCTGCTATTTTATTTTTTTTATTTCCTGCACAGGGACTTTATGAACCAAATAGGTTTGCAGACCTAGTCATGTGGTCTGTAGCACCAGAATCTATAATCCAGGAACTAGAGGAATTGACACTAACAAGGGCAGCATGCAGAAAGTTACCTGATTGGGCTAAGGAGAAGGAAGGAGGGGATTTTATAGATAAATTTGAGGGCTCTAGAAGTTTGACCAGGGTGTCTATTTGTTCCTTTGTGAATGGAAGCTCTCTGGAAGAAGATTGCTGGCCTTGCACTTCGTTTGAGACTTGAAATGCTCTACTTTCCCTCTTCTTCTTCTTCCAATTTAGTGGCTTGCCATGCAGATTACAGCAAGCCTCACGAGTATGCCATGGTTTTCTGCAGTGATCACATTATGGTTTTTTTGAGTTCTTCTTATCCCCATCAGGTTTTGGTCCTCTAGATACAAGGGCTGAGCCTCTCCATCTCTTGATGAGAAACAATATCTTGTTTCTTCATCATAATGTTGCATCGTGCCTCCTCTCTTCTGACTTCTGAGAAGACTTCCTTCATATTGGGAAGGGGTTTACGGCCCAAAATTCGTCCCTTCACCTCATCTAACTCTCTGTTTACACTTGCAAGAAACATGTAGATTCTGTCATTTTCTTCCCTCTTCAAATGTCTTGCACTGTCTTTAGGGCAGTCCCATTTGTCCTCATAATAGAGATCAAGTTCTTGCCACAACGTTAACATCTCATTGTAGTATGTGGTCAGGTCTCGATCTCCCTGTTTGTTGTGCCATAGCTGGGTTTTAAGTGCAAAGATCTTAGATGAATTCTCCACGTCAGAGTAGGTATCTTTGACACAATCCCACACTTCCTTGGTTGTCGGTAGGAATAGGAAAGGCTTCCCTATTACAGATTCCATAGAGTTAATCAGCCAAGCAATTACCATGGAGTTTTCTGATCTCCATGCGCACAATTGGGGGGTCATTCTCCGCTGGTTTTTTTACCTCGCCATTAAGATGTCCAAGCTTGCCTTTTCCATCAATTACAAGCTTCATAGTTTGTGCCCACTCTAGATAATATTTACCATTCAATTTATGAACACTAAATTGAATGGGATTAGATCCTGTAGAGGACAAGAAATCGACTCCGGCTATTGGAGTGGTGGAAGTGCTGTCCATTGTCTCTCCAAAAGAAACCGGGCCACGGTTGGCTTCTGTCATGGCCGACTTTACCATGGCTCCGATCAGTCCCGAAACTCTGATACCATATAGAAAGTAGGGAGAAGAGTATAGTATTTTTTCATATATTTCAGCAGAAAAAGGATTACAAATATATAGACAGAGAAGAGAGAAAGAGGAGATAAGATTTCTTCAAAAATATCTCAACTCTTCAGATTATTAAGGAAAACAGAAAAAATAGATAACAAACTTATCTAATCCTAACTAAATAACCTCTAACTTTCATCAAAAAGAATTTACATAAATTCAGTTATACGTGCGTTGGGGAATATCATTTTTTTGGGTTAGTTCAAAATGTAAATTCATGTACGTACATTAGTTCAAGTTAGTTCAAGTTAACAAATATCTGTTAGCAATGACTGAATTTTCAAATCAGTAAATTCAAACACATCACATGATCACTATGAAGTCCCAAACCAATAGGGAAACAGCTGACGAAGCCAGAAGCTGTGACATCAAATTAGCATTTGTGCATGAATATATACCTGCTTTTGCCAGAAGCTGGATCTTTTATAAGTGATTCAATGCTGGCCACATGGATGAGATCATAAGTACGAGGATACGTTGAGAAAGGTTCACACCTGGGAACAGTAACCATACAACTTAGATCCAAGAAAATTATCCATTACAACTTGTAATACATGTTCAAATGCACTGAATAAAAAGTTTGACTAAAAGATCAGAAGTGAGATCCTAATTAGAAGTCTAAAACAAGTTAGAGAGGTGAAGAACATCAGTTTTCCATTTTATAAAGATACCTAGAAGATTCTGACTCCCTTCTCATAGAGGACTCCCTAAATCACAAAAACTTACAACTCTAAATTTTGTTTAAAAAGATATATTTACTGTCCTGATTCCTGAATCATTTATTATCACTGAATTGAGCATATTTTAACAGCAACTTAGATCCAAGAAACTAAAGCTGAAATGAGAACTAGATCAGACTGAGCATTCTGATACAAGCAAATGTATGTAGCAGAATATAAGAAAAGATACAATGGAGAGTAGTAACTACCCAGAAAAACAAAGCCACAAGCATGGCGAACAAGTCAAGTTCGGGAAGGAACTTGTAGGCAACATGATTTCTGAGAACTACTAGCTGAATGAAATAGTCTTGGTGTTTTGTTCTGAAAAACTTTTATAATTAAAATACACAATTTCCCCACACTTAATCTGATTTTCAGATCATGTCAACAATGTAAAAGAGGAAGGTGCCTTTACCATTGATTAAGAAACATGGCAAAAGATCAAAAGTCTAAAGGTTCTGTAAAAAGAATCCTTCTAATAGAAAATGTTAGAAATTTCCAGCAAATCCTCACCAATCATGATAGACTCCAATAAGGCCCCTGTCAAAGATCACATCAAGAGTGGATGGCTTGCGAGCTGGAACTACATTCATTACCCACACAGGATCAGATTTTAGTGCAGCCGCAAAACCCCCAAAGAATGCATTCATGTCCATGACATTGCGTACAGCTGGAGTCCCCAACTTTATGTTTAGAGAATTCTTATAGTGTGCAACCCTCCTTACCCACCGCTTAGTGTCAGCCTCATACACATCAAAACCGTTTTTCAGGAGAGTGGACCTAGGAGGTGGAGCAGTTAGCCTCTCTGGCCACTTGGGAATCATCCCAATAGCATATTCTCCTTTGACAGAAGATGTCCTACTGACACATTTCTTCAATTTGAAGTACCTGCAAAATAAATCATCTTAATTTTGCAATCCTAAGTAGCCACTATGAGAGATATGTTAATAAATAACAATGATAGCATTCACCTAAGTTCTATTCTTATAGGGTCCATATGATACAGAAATGTCTAGCAAGCATATAGGAAAGATAGTTTATACACTAACAATGTCAAATATGACAAAAAGAGAAGCAAAGATAATAAAAGGTAAAATAACTCAAACTAGCAATAGTCTACTGGAAATTACCAAGCATAACTTGGGTCATCTGAATCATCACATAACTCGAGGCCAAATTCATTTTGGTTGGGGAAACACATATCTCCTGCTGGCTTTTTCCAGATCACAGTGTTACCATCTACAGCAATCAGTTCATAACACAAAGCTCTTGCCACAGCCTGGAGATCGGACCATTCTTTATCTTGTTTAGGCCACTGAACAGGAGGACCAGAGATGACTAAATATCCACCAGGGCGAAGTAATCTATCCACTTCGATGAAATAAGTTGCATCTGCAAGGAAGATTTTCTGCATTAGGGCAGTGACAAGTGTTTAGCAGATCGGAAGATATGCAAAGTTGAGCTGCAATGAAGAACTTACTATAGGCTGTAAAAGGGATCAAACATCGAGAACAATGAACTAAGTCAAACCCAAATGCAGGAAATGGGAGTCTGCGAGTGCCAAGCATGGCAACAAAAGCTGGTATTCCTCTCTCCAAAGCAAATTGTATCTGTGATTTGTGTGAATCTCTTGGAGCAAAAGACATGGTTAAAATGTTTTGAGCTAGGAAAAATCCTCCAAAACTGGCAACCTGCAAAAGATATATTTGCACGTTAAACAGTAATAAATTCTACTAAGGTCTCAAAAGGAAACAGGAAAGAAGCTCCTACCCCACACCCCATATCAAGGGCAGTCCTCAGAACACCACCATTTATTGGAATGTATTGACCAAGTTTTTCAATATACTGCACTGCTCCGTCTGGAAACATTGTGCCACCTCCAGGGAATATAAAGTGTGGGCCTTCAAGTTTCATCCATCCCTGGTGACCTTTCCTGTCAGCAATCTTGTTGTGTGGCATGTTGCTGTGCCATATCTGCAGATAATATATTACTGCTTTTAGATGGATGGATCAATGAGTGGCAAACATTAACTACATTCTAAAATATAGTATGACATGAAGTTGAAGTACCTCATCAAATGTAAAAGAGAAAAAGGGGAGGAAAACAAAGAAAGAAAACAATGCTATGTATTTCCAATTCCATCCTCTTAAAAAGAATTTAACATTACAGAGTGCTATTATAATGGAAAGCTACTATTACAGAAAGCTAACAGGGGAACCTCAACTAATCAGGGCTATGTATAAGCTACTAGTTAAACTTCTTTTGCCCAGAGTTCTATCAGCCATTATAAATTTACTTAAGCACAAAGATTTTTCCTATACCTTATTTGATTCAGGCGCTTGACAAAAGTGATTCCACCATTCAATAGGAATTAAGTAATTTCCGTTCCTTCTCCCTTCTCTTTTCTCTCATCCTTTTTCTTATTTATTCTATCTGTTAATCACCTTTTTTCCCATTTTCTTCACACTTCATACTATATTCAAATTTGGCTGCTAGCCCCACCTGATGATTAATTAAGACGTAAAAACCATCAAAGAGACCTCTTCTGAAACATTTCAATTCCTATTCTGACGGCAACTATTTTTGTCCTAGGTTCTTGAAAGAATGTGGTCTAAGTTGCTCCAAAACTTGGCTGCCAGAAAATTTAAATGAAGCATTCTATTAGACCACTAAAAATTCTAAATTAGAGGCATCAAGACTGATTACTTCTAAAATGACATTGCATTTTTGAAGACTTCCTGATGTGGACCATATGAACTGTCACAACCCAATAGCATAATTACTCTTTCTTTAATAATCAAGACACATCAATTTAAGAGTCATATTGGCAACGGGGGATGGATCCAGAAGCAGCTTAAAATGCAGTGGCTTTTTTTGAAGGCTCAAACTCCAAAGTCCTACAAAAACTAGATACTAAGAAGTTAAACCTGAATTAATCAGATACTAAAAAACACTCTCAACAGAGAGTCCCATTCTAAGCTAAAATCCACAAAACAAGCTCCTTTCTTCCAAGGGTCTTTAATATTAAACAGAATAACTCCCTGTCTTGTAAATAATAAGGTTCTACTGCCAACTTGAAAAACCAGCACATGGAATCATAATTAAAAAAACAAAACAAAACAAAACAAACAAACAAATATTTACTAACTTTCCAGCATTTTCTCAGCATGCAAACAGTGAACCGAAATCCATACCTTGTACAAGCTCTCCGGCCACTGCATTGGAATCTTGTAGCCATTGGGCGGGGGAATTAGACAAAGCGGCGTGTCCTCTGGCCGCGGGCAATGCCTCTCTCTGTAGTAATTCATTTCTCTACTTAGCTGGCTGTTCAACCTCGGATCCTCGCATGGCATGTGGTCGACAGCGTCGGCAAGGCACGCCTCGATGGTATGCTGCTGGCCGGCCTCGATCACTGCAATGAGGCGGTTGCGCTGCCGCGGATCGGAGGTGGATAGAAGAAGCGTCTGACGGCCGGAAGCCGCAAGCGAATCACCCAGAGGCGTGAAAACCAGGATAAAGAAAAGGAACACGAACCCGAAGAATGCCGCAGAAACAAGGTCCAAGAGCCGCCATTGACGTGGGCTACGCTTGGAAGCTGACAAATTCAAGTGACCCATTGGAAACCAAGTTGGATCTGATCAAATGAGCATCAGGGTCATGGATTTCAGAGCACTTTCAGGTTAAAAATCGATACTTTTTGCTGAAATCAAAACGAATTGTTTAGTGGGTCTTTCTGTAATCGAAAATAGACTCGGATAATATAACCGGGTATCTGAGTCTGTATAGTTCAGGCTGGTTTTGAGAACTGTAGGTGTTCTTTCGGTGAAAGATTGAGGGAACTTTTGAGAGCGAGATGTGTGGATTTAGTGGAAGACAAAGGATTGGAGATTCAGAGGTGCTCTGGTTTTTGTATGCATATGCACACCATTCAGTGAGAGAAGTCACCCTTCACGGAAGTGAGTGGAGACAGTGGATTATTTTAATTTGGAACCAAGATAGATAGATACATCATAGATCCTATTCCTATGGCAATCAAAATAATAAATTAAAATCAATATAAAGTGAATAAAACTATTAAATAATAAAAGTATATTGTATTTAATACGATAAAATGACCTAAACTGGATATAAGAAATTAAAGAGGGAAACAAATACGGAGAAAGGAAGAATTTTAGGTTTGAAGTTTGAACTTTGAAGAAAGCGGTCGAGGCAGGGGAATGGGAGGATCCTTCAGTCAGCGCCAAGGTAAGTGCTTGGATAACCGCTATCTCTGTTTTAGGGAAAATTCCGGGAAAGATTGAACAGTGATATGAATAAAATAAAAATGGAGGATATTATAATTTTAGAAGTGAGTTTGCGTTGCTATTCTTAGATAAATAAATTATTCTTAGTTCTTAATCTTATTTAATAATTACCCTTAATCTTAAGTAAATTGTGAATAAAATATTATCAAATTTTTTTTATTGTCTACCATTACTCATTAAAAAATAGGATAGTATTATTATGCCCTCCTTTATCAAATAAAGACTTAGTTCTATCAACAAGTAATTATGTTAAGATGGAATTTGAACACTTTGTTGCCAAATAGAGAGAAACAAATACAAAAGATAATTTTTATGATTTTAAAAAATTGTGAGATTCACATGCTTTTTCTAACCGCACATGCAGTCCAATTCTAGCAAGACCCAAATTGGTTTTGACGACATCCAGAAACCTCCTCAAAAATTAACTTTACATAATATAATTATATATAATTTTTTAATATTTTGACATAACATCATAGAGACTAATAGGAGAATGGAATAAAAACATTATTATTTACATTATTCTTTAAGATATATATTTTTGAAGAACTATGCTGTTACACACGAATACTTTTCTATAAAAAATTTTTACAAATCATAATTGAATGAGACAAAATCATAGGAGGTGGACAAAATGAAAAAAAAATGGTTATAAAAAACTTGTCTTGGATAAGTGAATTCGTGTAAGATTTTGGTAAAAAAAAAAAAAATCGTAACTTTTAGCATTTCTTATTTTTGAATAGAAATTCACATATTTTGCTACGAATTTACATAACAAGTATATATATAGCCTACAAACACTTTGACGATGAATTTGTGCTATCAGGGACCCTTTCTTCCCATAATAAAATTGCTGTTTGACTATGGCAATTGAATTATTTATTCTCTTCCACCGCTTTAGAGGTTATCATCTATCATCACTGTCGTCGTACCAACATGCTGAGATTACAGCATCTTGTCAAAGTCTAAAATAACATTAAATAGATGTAACTTTCTTTTTTTTTTTTTTGGTCTGCATAAAATAGATGTAACTAGTCATCTATTCAATTAACATAGAAAGATACACAGACAGATTAAAGTTTATGGACCTACATAAAGCTGGCCGATTTTTATCCATACTAAAGGACTCAAATATAGTCCATATAAGTTGCCCAAAAGAAAAGGGCAAACAAATAGCATTTACCCAAATAGTGCAATTTATATAATAATTTTTCATGCAAACATAAAAAAAATTATCTCGCCAACTATGCACAAGCTATTAGATGCTGCAGCTGCATATCAGTTTGACAGAAGGGCCACTTTTATTTTAGATCAAAAATCTAAGGGTGGAGTCTTGACTGCACAAGCAATCAAGTTCACCACACTCACTTTTTGACAGTTTGAATGACGCTCCTTGAAACATTTTAGACACGTCTATAGTTTGTGCCCAATTTGCGAAAAAATAGTGTAAATATTATCACTCACTATCACCTTATAGCATACTGTGACTAATGCTACCTAATCTACATTTCTTCATGTTGGTGTGTACTGCTCAGAACAACCATATCAGTTTATTTTTGCATAGTGAATATAGACTTTGTAAATAACATTACCTGATAGCATAGTGAATATAGATTACGTTAGCAGACATGAATAAATTGTGCGCAGTGCTCAAATACAACAATCAGTTTATTTTTGTATGGATAGCGAAAAGAGATTGTGTAAATAATATTACTCTATGGCACCACATGCACAAATTCAATGCCATTCTATACCCAAAAAAATGTCAACCAGTATCTTCAGAAAGCTCCTCTATTATGCTTACCTCCATCACTGTAAAGCTGTTTATTTCTTAGAATTATCATAGAATAAATAGACAGCACAAAGAACTGTTCAGAGTAATTGCGAGAATATTCCGAACCATCAAAGACTTAGGTTGTTTTACACAATGGAGTTCAAACAAAATGTTCTATCTAAAAGCATATTAGTAAATAAGCAAAATAACAACCAGAAATGAAGATCCTATGACGAATTAATTGAAATTATGATATACAAAAGAAACCATATTATGTGGTTAAACGTTGCACAAATGTATGCTTGCAACCTTGATTCAACCCACCATAAGGTAGGGCAATCTTCTTTCACTTAAGTGCAGAACATCTCTCCATTATAGTTGACCAAAGCCTCTGAATATATAAAAGAGAATTCTTGGTCCCATTATCATCAAGCCTTAATCAAATTTTTCTTAATGCCCTTAGATTGTATTCATGCTTGATAAGATTTGATCTCAGCAACATGGACCTAACATCACGATCAAATTCCCTTCCAGTTTCTAGAACCCTTTGAAAGGTGGCATTCCTTTGATCTGCATGCCGTGCATACAATATTTTGTTGTGCGAATCAATTCGAGCCTGCAACAGTGCAGTAGGTTCCGTAAGTAATGCTTACATGATAAGCTGTTTAAACCCCAGACGGTTTTCTTGTAAAAGAAGCATTAACAATTTTAAAATCATCTTCAGAAGTTATTTGGCCACTGGCAAATAAAGAAAAATAAAAAAGAAGCATGTGATATCTAAATTTTTTCTGTTATAAATATAACATGGTTGAGCTACAGACAATTGAGCAAAATAAGACTTGGTAACTTCAACCACACCTGTATCTGATTATCAGTAATCAAAGCTTCAAGTTCTTTCTCAAGTCCAGCAACAGTTGTCTTGAATGCATTAGCCATCTGATGCAAATCAACAGACACAAATGGGTGTGTATACTGGATGAGGGCTTTGTGACGAATTTGATCATAAAGTGTTTCAACATGGTCATGCAAATGTATGTCAAGCAATAGGTTTGCTTTGAGGTTCCCAAGGTATTCCAGACATGATGCATAGTGGCTGCAAAAAGGAAGAAAAGTGATCAATATTTACAGAGAGAGATGTGGAAGGTAGGAAAGTAGAACACTGAAAACAAACAATATGAGTATCACGCTCACTATAGAAGTCAAATTGGATAAATATTAACAGATGCCAAGAAGTCCCTTTTCACCAATACGACACCATAGAAAATACTGTTATGAAATGTTTTAATTTGCAGAACACAAATCAAAAGGACAATGATCAGAATTGTCAGTGAACTTGAAGCCTCCCCTTTGTTAACCAAAAAAAAATAAAAAATTCCAGCAATATAAATGCAATATTCATCAATTAATTATATCAATAATCATTTACAGCAAATAGCCGACCCCAGAAAAAGCAATCAAGTCTAATGAATCCATGTCTCTAATCTCCATGCATACATTCAATATAATTCTTTTGAACTTTGGTAATTTTTTTCAGAAATTCAGCTTAGCGCCCTAATGAAGAACTTCATGTAAGTAACCTATGCAGTGCAATTTCACCAAATTGAGACTCCAGGTAAACCTATTTTCCATGATTGTTAGAATCGCACGATTCGCGATTCGAATCGTGCAATTCGATTCGATTCGTGCTGCCCACGATTCGAATCGTAAGCTGAATCGTTTCTGGCTTTGAATCGTGCCGGAATCGCCTGAATCGGTGCGATTCTGTATCACCGATTCGAATCGTGGCTTCTGCGATTCATTTTGGTTTTTTTTTAGGCAAAATTAGACATTTCCCGGTTTCTCTCTGCTCTGTTCGTTTTTCTCTCAGACACGCAAGCTCTTTGCTTCACAAAAACGCTCTGCTGCAGTCGTTTTTCTCTCAGACACGCAAACTCTCAGCAACTCTCTGCTCCTTTCGTAAACGTTCGCAGTTCGCAGTTCGCAGAGCTCGTTTTTCTGCTCCGTTCGGTTCTCTCAGAGCGCTCGCAGACTGCAGATTACAGAACGCACAACGCTCCGTTCGTTTTTCTCTCAGAAGTCAGAACGCATGACGCGCAGTCCAGTGCGTGCCTCTGTTTTGGTGGTTTTCACAGCTTCTTTGTGCCTCTGTTTTATTGGTTCAAAACAGAGTAGCTGAGTGGGTGTTGAAATTTTTTCTTGTCTCTGTTTTTGGTGGTTCAAAACAGAGAGTATTTGGATGGCTCCTAAGGCTAAGAAGAAGGGGAAGACTGATGTCACATGGGATCATTGCAGTGTTCTTGATAACAGATTACATGTTAAATGTAATTACTGTCCACAAACAATGTGGGGTGATGCATTTAGGATGAAGCACCATTTGGCAGGAACACGTCAAGAAGTTGCTGCGTGTACTCAAGTACCAGAAAATGTTAAGAATCAATTCATGAAGATGCTGCAGAATAAAGAGAAAAAAGAAGATGATGTTGCTGACCTCTTCAAAGAGATAGATAATCCTATTGATGGTTCACAAAGTAAAAGAGCTATGGATGCATTTGTCATGAAGGGGAAAAGGGGAAGTAACTTTAAGGGCAGCAGACAGCCAACCTTGAATGAGATGGTAAAGGATAGAGATATGGCGGCCAGAGATATATGTCGATGCATTTATGGCAATGCATTGCCATTCAACTTGGTGAAGAGTCCTTTATTTGTTCAAATGGTGAAGTCCATATCTGAATATGGGAGAGGTTTGAAGCCTCCAAGTTATCATGAGGTCAGGGTAACATATTTAAAGAAAGAGGTTGATGAAATTCATGCTAACTTGGATATTTATAGGAGTGAATGGAAGAAGACAGGCTGTACGTTGATGTCAGATGGGTGGACTAATGGAAAAAGTAGGTCTTTGATTAATTTTTTGGTTAATACTCCAAGAGGAACTGTATTCATAAAATCCATTGATACTAGCAAGTTCATTAAAGATGCTGAAAAAATGTTTGAGTTACTTGATAATATGGTGGATGAAATTGGAGAAGAAAACATAGTTCAAGTAGTAACTGACAGTGCATCTGCCCTTGTAGCTGCTGGAAACAAATTAATGGAGAAAAGAAAACACCTCTTTTGGACACCTTGTGCAGCTCATTGCCTAGACTTGATTCTTGAAAGATATTGGTAATATTTCAGTATTTTATAATACCATTGGAAAGGCTAGGAAGATCACAGTCTTCATTTATAGGCATACTTGGGTGCTTAATTTATATAGGACCTTTTCCAATGGTAAGGAATTAACAAGACCAGCAGTGACTAGGTTTGCTACCTCTTATCTCACATTGAAGTCAATTTTGGATCAAAAGATAGCTCTCCAATCTATGTTTGCATCAGAAGAATGGGCTACAAGTACTTATGCTTCTGGATTTGATGGTGAAAAAGTAAGGGAGATTGTTTTGGAAGATTCAAGATTTTGGAAATCCCTAACTTATTGCTGCACTTGTGTCTCACCAGTAGTGAAAGTACTTAGACTTGTGGATGGTGATTTAAAGCCATCCATGGGTTACATTTATGAAGCCATGGATAGGGCAAAGGAGCAAATAGCTATAAATTTTCAAAAAGTGGAGAGTAGATATAAGAAAGTGTGGGAACTCATAGATCGACGTTGGGACTATCAACTCCATAGACCTCTTCATGCAGCTGGATACTATCTTAATCCAAGGTAACTTTTTTTATAGTTTATATTTTAATGTAGTATGTAAGCTGTTACTTTTTTCCTTCATAGTATATCAAAATATATATCAATGATCAAAGCTTATTAACAACTTTATAGGTTTCATTATGAAACAAGCTTCAATGCTGATCTTGAGGTGATGACTGGTTTGTACAAAGTGATGGATAAGTTAGCTCCAGATATAGACACAAGGGTGAAAATCATTGCCCAGCTTGATAAGTTTAATAAGGCAGAAGGAATGTTTGGATATGACTTGGCAATAGCAACTAGAGACAAGATGCAGCCTGGTATTCTTTCTTGCTAATTCATTTTGTTTGTAGTTACCTTATGTGTTTACTAGCATAGAAGATATCTAAATTATGAACTTTTGAATCTTATTTAGTGTATTCTTTGATTCTTTCGCTTTGTTAGCCATATGGTGGAATAGTTTTGGAGCAGAATGCAAGGAATTGCAAACTTTCGCTGTTCGTGTGTTAAGTCTCACTTGTAGTGCTACGGGATGTGAAAGGAATTGGAGTGTGTTTGAACATATTCACTCTAAGAAAAGAAACCGCTTAGAGCAACAAAGATTGAATGCACTTGTATTTGTTAAATACAATCTTAATCTTCAATCAAGGCAAAAGATAAGAAGGAGGACAAGGGAGAGACTTATGATCTTATTTGCCTTTCGGATATGGAATCTGATGATGAATGGATCACAGAAAAAGAAGAGGCTTGCCTAATGGATTCGGAGCTGCAAGCAATAGATAGCTCTTGGATGGATGTCCAAGAGTGCTTTAATATCGATGAAGGAGCTCCAAGTAAAAAGAGAAAGAGAGGTAATGTAAATTATTGACTTTCAGTTACGGAACTTCCTACTTCCTAGTTTCATACATCCAATGATCCAAATTATTAAATCCTTAACTTATATTACATTACTTGTATTCCATGATTAGGACCAAGAAAACCTTAATGCAGTGGGCAAGAAGGACAAGGGAAAAAAACCCATGCAAGTTGCTGAATTTGAAGACATTGGAGATGATGGTGGTAGTGAAAATGAAGACGAAGAAGATGAAAGGGCAGTTGTGGTTGATGATGACGCCCAAGTTGGTCATGATGATAACTTTGATGATATGCCTGAATTGGAGGATATTTGAAGAAGGTATTAGATTATTTAATAATTACTAATTAGGAATCATGTGTATTTAAGTATTTTAGTAATGTGTTTCTGAATCGTACGATACGTTACGATCCACGATTCACGATTCAAAAATTGAAAAAACGATTCACGATATGATTCACGATTTGACAACTATGCTATTTTCAATTCAGTTAGGCAAGAAAAATTATATAAGTAGTGAACAATCTCATATAGACATCAGTGAACAACAAAGAAATAAAAGAGAGCAATAACTTACCTTGAGTAAAAATCATTTATCAGTTCCCTTACTTCAGGTACTAACTCCAAGAAATTCCGAAAGCTGAAATTGTCTATAACTTTGTTCTGCCAAGTATAAAAATAAAATCATGAAGACAATATCATCTATGTCTCACAATGGCCATTTAGAAGCAGAATCATCATAAAAATACAATGGAGTACATGCCTTTAACTCGGTCCGATCAAATGTTGCAAGTGCACAAAGTCCTCCATATGTTTGCAACATCTTGAGGTGCAATTACTTCATTGTAGTGACATCCCAGTTCTGGGCCTGTTTCTAGAAACTGCATTAAATGATGAAGACCAGGTTGCCAAAATTATACAATGAGGTTAATAGGATATCATTCATCAAAAAATGATAAATGAATATTGAATCCTCAAAATCCTACTCAGGGGATTTCATAGCTCATGCAATAATCCTAGAATGCTCTAGGCTGATCCTGAGTGGAAGTGGAAAAAAAAAAAAAAAAAGATTCTAGGAGAACATCAACTATGCAGAAGTTAAAAGCGCCAATATATATATTTTTTGGAATAAAAACCCAGTCAATAGTATAGCATTGGCATAACTCATAGTAAATGAAAATGTGCATTCTCCACTAAGTTGGGTATCAAGACATACACCAACGCACATGTTACAGATCCAAACTTCAACAACAACAACAACCAAGCCTTATCCCAGTAGAAGGGGCTGGCTACATGAATGAAATGACACTATTGAGCTCTATCAAAAACCAAATTTTCAGTAAATCCATTTAGATCCAAACTTTAAAACAAAAAAAAAAAATTCAGGCTGGTCTATGTCACTCATTATCCATTAACACTCTCTCCATGAATGCATTTTACATTTGCAGCTCCTTTGAATGAGACATTTTCCAGTTGAGGTCAAACCTCCATCCATACAATAATTACTCCCACAAATCAAAATTCTTGTGTCAGATCCATGGGTAAAACCAGCACCACAAGATGTCATTGATGAGTGCTGTAAAAGAATTCACATCATTGACATAATAACAAAATGCCAAAAATGACCCATAATCAAGAACAAAAATTTTCCCCAAGAACCTTTGTTCAACTTTTACCAAGTAAATCAATCTTTCATCACACTAGATTATACCAGAAAATCCAACTGCTCACTATCATGTGCAAGCAGCCACACATCACGAGTTCGTTAGAGTGGACAGAGTTAGATAACACACAAATTATCCTTGTACCCATATAAATGAGATTTTCTTTCAACCTAAAATTATCCAGCTGACATTGGGCCATTGAGGGTTGGAAAAGGTTCTTGTGTTATGCTGAAATGTTACATGCTATAGACTTCAAAACCAAATGAACAATGAGGAGAATCCACCTTCTGTTTCAAAAAAATAATGATTTCCCACAATAAGATATCACTAAAACCACAGTCTCATTTCAATTAATCAATCTCTGTCACCATGTTAAAATGGCATTATTTATAGCCAATGACTTTGATTTTTTCAAATTTTATGTAATTGCTTAAAGCAACAAATTAAATTGGGTTTGTAAAGATCAATACAACAGATCAGGGAGATTCTAATTATTGCAATATACCTACATAGTTCAAATAAAGTATCAGCTTTCAAAGCTTTCAACATAAGACAAGATATTGTGATTTCATCATAAAAGCAAACTTCCAAGCACAATTCAACAGGAATAGCACAAAGATAAATAAGAAACAAACCTTTCGGGCAGCAAGCTTGTACTTTTTAGCCTCTAGGTTTGCCAATCCTGCAGCACAACGTAGCTTTGCAACTGTTATTTGGTCAAGGGCCTCTGGTGGAGCCTGTTCTGCCTTGCTAACATGGCTTGTAACATGAGTAAATTGACCCATCTCAATGCTGACTAGAATTGCACTCATACACATATGAATAATGTGCTTTGATGTAGTGCAGTAATCCCGGGTACGAACATAATTTTTAAAAGCATCCCCCAATTGACCATGAGCATAATAAAAGTCTCCAAAATCATTGTATCCCATTCTTATGCTTTCCTTAATCAAGTTTGTCTGCAGAAATGAAAGGAAAGTTGAAGCAATAGATATGGAAAGGCAACAACGATAATTTGATTGAAAGAAAAATAAGGAAAAAGAAAGTATATTAACATATCACATACAAGGTGTCTATCCCAGTAAAAAGAAAGAAAACACAAAACCTATCCCTCTAGCTTCTTTTTTCTTTTTGTTTGGGTGGAATCCATCAAGCTTCTTTACCATGCCAATTATGGAAAGAGGTAGTTCTGAGTGGCAAGCACCTTAAACTTAATAAGGTAAAGCTTTAGTGAACACTACTGTTAAAATTTTTGCAACCATATCAAATGGAAATGTCAATCAATCTTGCAAGATTGATAGATTTCAGTCTGACAGCATACAACTGAAAACAACAACCATCTATCCTCATAGGTTTGCAGAACATGGTCAATCTACCATGCTAGTGGAACATAACTATATGCAGAACTCATTGCATCAAAACAACAACATCAACTCTGTATCTCTGGAGCTATTTATGTGACCCATATATCACTATTATTGATAGGCTAGGTAAAGTGCTGCTCTTACCAAACAAAAGCTACAGCCCACAAGATTGTTCAATGGATACAATATTTGAAAGCAAAAGCAACAACTAGAAATTCCTGAACATTCAGATATTATGAGACATATGCAAGAACAACAGAAGCACAAGAGCACATGTACGGTCAAAATATCTACACACTGGCGATATAAGCATACAAGGCTCTGAACCTACAAGAGTTTGTATTAAACAAATAAGGTTCAATCCATCACAACCACAAAAAATGGATTCTTTACAAACAGTACCTGTTACCAGTGACACAAAAATAAATCCCAAGCGTATCATCAAGCTACTTAACAGCAGTTTCCATGCATTTAAGAAAACAAAAAGCGTTATAAAAGGATACCCTATAGGCATTGAGCTCATTCTCGAGCTTCTCCTTCTTCTGCTCCGCCCTTCGGTCCACCGCCTCACACCAAGCCACATCCGTCCCGTAATTGGGGCCCAAGCGCCCATCAATCTTCTGCACAACTTCCCTGAACAGCTGGGTATTCTCCCCCTTCTTAATCTCGTCGTAGGCCATGCGAAGCGCCTCGAGCTGCATCGTGAGGTTCTTCCCGCAGTGATCGGCGATGAAGAGGAGGCGCATAATCTTCGTCCGACCAGCGTAGAGGCTCGCATAGGCTTCGATGTCGAGCTGGTCACCGCTTATTATCGGCCGGCGGCTGCGCTTGTCTTCGTCGCCGCCGTTGGCGTAGATTTCATCGATCATCGGACCCGAGGTCTCGTCGTCGCCTTCCATGTCGACGAGGAATTGGGATTAGGGTTAGGTTTTTTGTGTGTGAGAGGGAGCTTTGTTTCAGTGTGGTGTGGCTCACTGGCCCTGGTGGTACAGTGCTCTGCTACTCCTTTCTCTTCTTTCTAGTGTGACTGTGCCGTGAGACAGAGATCCATTGCCAAATCGCAAATCCTTCCCTGTTTTGCTTCCACTACCAAGGTAAATAAACGTGGTCGTTTTATACGCTGTACATTCTCAAGTTTTTGTTTTTCTAAAGATTAAAACTTTTAATTTATTTTTTAAAAATTATGTTGGCATTACTTTTATACGAAGAATGTTAACATTAATTTAATTTTTAAGTCATAGATGTGACATTATTTTAATTTTTTAATTTAGTCTCTTAATTATTAAAAAATATTATTAATTTAATTATATAATTATATAACATTAATATCAATTTAATCTATCAATCATAAAAATTATATTAATTTAATTTTATTTATATAAAAAAAGATAATTTTGATATCATTTTTTATAATTTAAAGACTAAATTGATATTAATATTTTTTGAAGGATCAAAATAATATTAATAAAATTTTTTAAAAACCAAATTAAAAGTTTACTAAAAATTGGTTTGATTAAAGAGAATGTAAGATAAAATTAGATAATTTTTTAATCTAATTTTTACTTTATTTCCTAACAAAGATTAGATAATGTAAGCCAATCAACATCCTAATTAATTTATAATATGTTTGATTTAGGTTTTAAAAAGTCATTGTATTTTTTTTATATATATTTACACTGTTTAAAAATAAATTTTTAAAGGTTTAAATAAAATTTTATTTTTTTAAATCTTTAATTTAATTTTTTAAAGAATGTATTAATATTATTTTTATTTTTTAAATAATATTAATATTAATTTAGTCTTTAAATTATAAAAGATGATATCAAAATTATTATTTTATATAAGAGTATGAACTAAATTAATATTATTTCTATGATTGAAATACTAAATTAATTATAATTTTATATAATTAAAATAATAAATTAATATTAATTTTTTAAAAAAATTAAAATAATATCATATTTTATAATTATTAATTTTTTAAAAAATTAAAATAAAATTATATTTTATAATTTAAAAATTAATTAATATCAACATTCTTTAAAAAATTAAAATAATATTAACATATTATTTAGATAAATAAATTAAAAATGTTAGTTTTTATTTTTTATTTTTTTATTTTAATATTTATATTATTTAATTTTTTAAACATAATTATTATTTTAAAATATTGAATATAATTTTTTTTAAATATAAATTATTTAATTTAAAATAAAATTTTAAATATAATTATTGTCTCAAAACATTTGCTGTAAGTCAAGTATTAATTAGAGAAATTTTTAGATAAATTTAATATAAGATAATTTTTTTATATTATATTACTAAACATTTATCTTATTAGGTATTGGCTATCTTTAAAACTAAATTACTCGTCATTGTGCAGTATTTAACGAAAAAAAATAATGTGTACTTAAAGATTCTTTTTTTGGTTAACCCAACCCCGCACACTTACCACGCGTCAAACACAAGGGTGACCCACGCAGACAGACACACCGATAAACGTTGAATAAAGGTGGCGCGAATTCCCACAATGTACACTACACTACATGCGCACTACTCTTTTGCATCTCTCTCTCTCGCGCATTCCAACTTCGAAGAGAAGATTTCCCTGAAATTCTGCGGCAATGGCGACGCCCTCACCGGACGCTGTCGCAACGTTCATGAGGATCACCGGAGCCTCCGAGTTTGTTGCCTTACAGAAATTGGAGGTCGCTTTTCTGCGTGTCCTGATCTGCCAGATTGCACTCACCTTTTTCTCTCAATTTGTGCTTTCGAGTTTTTTTTTTTTTTTTGGGGTTCTTTTTCCCAACTGTTTGTCTTTGTTTATTTATTTTTTCTCGTTTGTGGTTTCTTTTTCCTCATTGTTTTCGTTTTATTCACGATTTCTGGAAAAAGAAATGCCAAACCAAGAAAAGGAAGGCAATAAATGAGAGAAAAAAAGCATGCTTATTTATTGAACTTAGTTAATATATGTATTGTAGATACTTATAAGGGTGTAGTTAGATTATAAAGGTTTGTTCTTTTTTCTTGATTTGATCTTGGAAAAAAATTATGAAAGAAAGAAAAGGGTTCCCTTCAGTTACCTTCGTTTTTCTTGTACTATAGACTTTTGTTCATTCTGAGAAATTAGGGGTGAGGGAGAAGGACAATGGGAAAGGAAAGAGGAAAATGTAGATGAAAGTTAGGTCATATAATTGCCCAACTTTCATGTTCTGACTCATATGGGGTCTATACTTTATAAAACTATGTAATGTTGTTGAAAGGAACTATAGGAGTGTCTATGATTCAGGATGAATCGATCTGCATGTTTCTGTTGTTAACTGGCACATAAGTTTGTAATTATGATGTGTAATTTATTTATTTTGATGGTTGTTACTTGGAGATATCCACACATGGAAATGGAAGAGACTTAATAGTGTCCTAGTGAAGGTGAAAGTTGCAAATTTATATAGTAATTAGTAAGTATTAAAAGGAACCATGAATATCAGTTCCATTGATGTATTAAATATATCATGCTGTTGACATTTTAGATTCAAATAATAGTCTTTTGCCCACTGTTTTTCTTTATATCTATATTTTGTTCTTTAAATCACCATAATTTTAAGATTGTAGTTTAAAAAAAAAAGAGCAAAAAACTGAAGAATGATTCATCAGAATGATAGCGAAACAACAGATCCTATTTCATTAAATGTACCCCGGGGGCCAATGTTTTGAATCTAAATCAGGAGAAAGGGCATGAATATTAATGTCATGCTTGTGGTTACCCTTAGAACTTATTTCTTAAGGGAAATGGACATGAACAGAACCAACTCCTATGGCCGTTGATACAAGGGTTGTGGGTGAAGAGTCCCTGAGGGTTCTATGCTGTCTTGATGGACAAGTGGGCCTGAAGATTTGATATTAAGGCACTAAGCATGATGGTCTTGGACTCTTGGTTGAAGATGTTGGATATGAAGGAAGGGTCTAGAGGAGAGAGAGGTGGAAGAACATTTATAGTTTATCTCTAACAAGATAAGGTTATGAAAGCTTATAAGGTATGGGGGAGTATTTTTGCTGACAAATTTCATTTGAGAATGGAGATGATAGAAATATGCCCTTTTCTGGTTGTTATTTGGCGTGTGATGGATCCTCTAGGAGTTCTATTTCCAGATCTATATTTTTTGTGCAGTAAAAAATCCTATGTGGTCAATTATGTTGAGAGGACTTCAACTCGTCATTGATATGTTCATTTTAACTGATTTTTGCTGTATTAGGAGGTTGACTTTGTGGAATCCTTCTTCTATTTTCTGTATGATGCTCAGGATGTAGCCAATGAACTGAATGAAACCAAGTAAAAAGTGTTTCATTGAGAGCTACTAGAGTGGTTTGTTTAATTTCTGGACTCTGGATAATCAGATATTGGAAACTTATTAGGAAAGGTCTGCATATGAAAGAATAGAAGTTGTCGTTTGGAAATTTATATGATTGAGGTTTGTTATTAAGTCAAGTCTTACAACTTATCTGTATCTCTTACACGGTTACACTTATTCCTTGACAATTGATATCTATGAATCTGTTTTCCATGACAGTCTTTTCCATGCATTGATCATCACTGGTGTGATTTAGTAACTAATAATTAATTTCATGGTCCAACACATCTTTGGCCTTATATTTTCTGACATATTTTAATTGGTCAGCAGGAATTTGGAGGCAATCTAAATGAAGCTGTTAATGCCTATTTTATTGAAGGGGATAGGCCCATGTATGGCAATATGATTTATTGAATTTCTTTTATTTTCCTTCATTTCCTCTCAATATTTCTTAATATTTTTCTTAGAACCTTAATGATCTTGCTTCATATGCTGTAAGAAGCTCTAATTTTTTTAACGTATTTTGTCTACCTTGCTTTATTTTACTTACTCATTTATTTCTTGTGACTGTGTTATCTAGTCCAAGGCAAAACTTTGCTGCTGCCCCACAACATAATTACACAGATGTGAATAATCAAAACCGTGTTGGATCACATGGAATTTTGCCTTTCATCTCTGCTGCTAGAAGATTTAGACCTTCACTACTACTTGATCCAAATTATAGGAGAGAACTCAGAGATCTATACAATGGGATTGGTTCTACTGCATTTACCAGTCATGCACCATATACTTCCCATCCAGGAGAGGTGAGGGAAGTTACTGCGGGGATCCATAGTGCATTTGAGCAGCCTCATCAATCAGGATTGAGCTCTACAAGTGCAGATATGACTGGAAATTTATCATCTCGTGGTAGAGGAATTTATGGGACAGATGATTATCAGAGCGACTACAGTTTAGCTCAGTCAAACACCTCACATGTTCCTGATAGTGATATAGAGGAAGAAATGATTCAAGCTGCAATAGAGGCTTCAAAGCAGGAGAGCAGAACACGTTCTTCAGGGAAGCAATTTGGTGCTCTTAATGTACACCCATAGCCTGAAGCTTAGTTTATTGTTTTTACTTCTGTTTCTTTTGTGCTTTCTAAAGTTCCTCCCTCCCCTTATAAAATAAATATTATTTCAGGGTTCATCTGATGGTGTGCTTACTCAAAGTAAATTTAAACAAGAAGATGATGATTTAGCTCATGCAATTTCATTGTCCTTAAAGGTTTTGAAATCTTCCTGTTATTTTTAGTTTCTTACCATTCAATTTGTACTTTCCCTATTTTTCTGGTTCTTAGTTCCTATTGCATTGAATTTAGATGGCAGAGAAAGAGAAAGCAATACGTGAGCAAGAGAAAAAAGAAGGGCTTGGAGTACGTGACTTATTAGGCGAGGGAGAGAAAACCAACAGTAGCAGTAGCAGTAGCAGATGGGAGGTGCATATTTTGTAAACCTGAGAATATTTTTCATACACACACACAATACACATGGATGTTAAAGCAGAAACATTTGCATGCATTTTGGTGGACCTACATTGAGGATTCAGGGGGACATGGTCCTTCCAAAGTTTGCAAAACTTTAAAATTTCCTTTACATTTTACTTATATTTTTGGTATATTTCTTTGGCCCCCTCAAATTTTATGTTTTACTTAAAAGCCTTCAAGTTTATATATTCTGGTGCCTCCAGGCTCCAAGATACTGTTCCTAGTGTCACCCATGTCCATTCTTAACCAGTGTTTATTAAAAAGCGTAGCAAATTCTACTGAAACCACTTCAGGTTATGGGTCCGTGAAAGTCAAATGGAATGAATTTTGTAAATCTAACATAGAACTTGTTTGGATGGCTTGTAGAGAAAATTTTCTGATATATTAATTAAACTTGAAATGTATTATTTTAAGCTGGTATACGTGTTCTACTTATCATGCATTTGAATGTAAGCACTATGGAAGGTAAGGAAAATGCATTGTAGTTTGTAGGAAGATCTGGGCAATTAGATTATCAATTCTCTCTTCGAAAGGCAATATGTGTTTGTTTCTTCTGACAAATAGATTTTTTCCAAGTGAAGTCAGGAACGTCATCTAATCGAAATGCATCTCAAAATGTTGCACAACCAATCATGGCTCATCCATTGAACCACAGTGCTGGTAATCATCTTCAAGGGAATGAAGATGTGATTATTTCTGAAGAGGTACCAATGGAGACCCAAAAATATTTGATGCACTTGTGAAACTGCATGTCTAAAACTGATGATTTTAAATTTGTTATGCTGATACTTTCTTGCCTCAATTCACAATGTAGTGGGGTGGTATTTCTTCTGACGAGCTTAATGAAGCAGTTTTGGTTGAGACTGCACTTTTTGGTGAAATTCCCAATCACAATTCACACAAGTTTTCATCTTTGCCTGATCTGCGGCACCATCCAGAAAAAATTGTGGATCCCAAGATGCAGTCTTTGTCCAGTCTAGCATCACAATCATTAACGGCCACTCAGTTGCTGAGAGAACAGCAGGTTTTAAATTCTTGCCTGCCATGGTTGTGTGTTCAATGTTCATTTCTGGATAGCATGATGTGTCAAAATTTCTTATGCAGGATGCTGACTATCTAGCATCGCTATTAGCTGATAAACAAAAGGAATTGAATACTCTCAAGGAAGCTGAAACTTATTGCTTGAAGGAAGAAGAGTCATGCAAGAAGATGCTTGAAAGAAAGGTAATACATTTACTGAGTTTGAGTTGTTGACATTGTTTCTTGCTGTTAGCTGAGCTATAAAGCATTTTCATTCCTTTTTGCTAAATAAATCCTGGATGTTAATGTTCTTTATCTATACTATTATAATGGGGATTCCCCTCTTTGATATCTTAATTTTTTTATTCCCAAAAAACCATTACTTACCAATTAAACACAAATAGAAAAAGGGTAAAACTGTAAACACAAACATCTTTTTGATAACCACACTCTGCAATTACAACTGCCTTCAAACACTCCATGCTTCTGCAGGGAGTATCTTCTTTCACATTTGCCACACTTTTGCAAATACAATTGCCTTCAAATATATTTCACTCTTTCACAAAGTTATTTTTATTTAATTAATTGACTTATAATTGCAATAAAAGAAAATAATTATATGAACTGAAATAAAAAAATGCATATTCTCAAGACAACGGTATATAATAATGTAGGTTAGTGTTCGAGTTATTCTAAGTAGCTTGGTTTTCCTGTGTTCATATGTGGTGTTTATTCCCATATGAAATTATTTTTAGAGACTAGAGAAATGCAAAATCCGATATTAGAAGTGTAACTAGAGGTAAGCACTGTTTTCTGATCTTTGATGTTTCAAGCTAACATATGATTGAGGTTTATGTTCTTTGTTTAGACATATTTGAAATGTTGAAGTGACTCAATTGACCAGAATTCTTGAGGCTTGCTTCCATGCGGCTGTTTGTGCATTAGATCACCAAGGTCAAAGTCTTTTTACAGCCATTGAATCATACAATAAATAGCTACTCAGGCCTTGCTAAGGTGATTGGGTGGGTAGGGGTATGGGTATGGGTATGGGTAGAGTTCTTAGGTTTGATTTCCAATGCACTAATAAAAGAAATCTACTTGTAATTTAAGATAAATAATTCTGTTTTCTCTTAAATTGAGAGAATTAAGATAACATGGTGATCCTATCTTTCACTTTGAACAACTAAAATCCTTTCTAGATATCAGTATGATTTATGCATTGAATATGTGGTTCAAGTTATAGATAGTTTCAATCTAATTTTGATCGAACAGAATTATGCTAATCCATTCTGCCTATGCACTTTTGTGATAAAACCTACATGTTAGGCTTCTCTGTGAAGCTTAGCAAATGTCATAAGGGGTGGGGGTTCCTTTACATCAGTTCAGAGGGATTTGAGAGCATAGCATTATTGTAATTGATTGTTGATTCCATTTGTCTCTTGCATTTTTGGTTTTTTCTATGAAGCACAAACATTTCAAAAAAGAAGCTGAGACTCTGTCAGACGCATATTTGCCACTCGTCAAACATGTATCTGACACTTGTATTTTAGAGGATGTGACACTTCAAATTCTAGTGGGACACTAAATTTTGCTGTATGACAGTGTCCGGCTCCATGTCGAGTCCTGTATGAGTGTACACGATTCTTGCATTTTTTTTTTATTATTGCTTTGGTAGGAGGATTTCTTGTCCTTTGCTGTTAAAAAAATTTATTAAATTCTTTGGTCAGACCTTTCTTTATGTGTGTGCCTCATGGTTGCAGGAATTGGAGAAAACGCTTGATAAGAAAGAAGTTAGTCTTCCCAAGGAACCACCATTAGATGATGGAAATGCAATTACTATTGTTGTTCGAATGCCGGATGGTAGTCGGCGTGGACGTCGCTTTCTCAAAACTGACAAGCTTCAGGTGAAGTTAGTGTTTTTATTTGAAGGTTGTAGAGTTGTGAGGTTGTTCCGTAGAATCAAATTCAGTTTTAAACTGGATGAGATCATATATTGACTTAAGTCTGTAAATTAAATTTCAAACTCCTACTGACAGCATTCCCCATTTAAATTAACCTGCATATTTAGTCAAAGTTTATCTCAGAATTATCCATGTTCTCTGCCAAGAAGCTGGAGGAAAATACTCTTATCTCAGTTTAGAAGTCACATCCCTTGAAAATAAAAATCAAACATGTATTCTCTTTCCTTCCCTTATTGATATTATGATAGCATACATATGAAGTAGGGTGCGCAAAGCTCATGAGGGAGAGCATTTTGGAGACTAATACACCTGTTTTACATTATTGTGGAAGTTGGCATGCTTTTGTCTTGGCTAACTAAATGTCATTTTGCCACCTTGTAGCTTCTTTTTGATTTCATAGACATTTGTGGAGCATTGAAGCCTGGCACCTACAGAGTTGTAAGTGTTTCTTTTCCTATCCACTTGATTTCTGGATTGATCGTTCATGTAAGTTTATTATGGCATGGTTTGATTGGTTTCTTACAACTGTGTAACTCAAGGTGTTGTTTAGTTGTGGCATATTCTTTTGTCAAGTGGTGGTATTTCAGGGAACTGATAACAGTATGCGTTTACACATAGTTGCATATATTTATTACCATTATTTTAGTAAGGTTGTCCAACTTCATACTTGATAAGAGCTAATCTAAATAGCTTGATATGAATGTCAGTGGCTTTAATTCTTTGGCTCATGACCCGAGTTTATGGTGGTTTGGAGTTATGTCAAATTAATACTAAGGAATGCATTTTTTTTTAGATTGGTGGTTGATAATCTTTAAAGCATCCTAATGTGATGTGATCATATCAGAATATATTGATTTTCATACTTCGATCTGTATCGGCGATCCATTGGATGCCTTTCTTAATTATGTTTACTTTCTGATAAACATATCATAAAATCAATTTGGTCACCATTCTCATTTTTATCGAAAGCTGACAAAGAAGGTGTGGACGACAGCTCTCAGAAATCTTAGTGTGTTTGGTTTGTTTTTTATTTTCATTTTCAGTTGATGTGTTTTCATTTATAATTACAAAAATGCTACCTTGTTATGTTTTGGCAATCCTTCACAAAATTTTTATTCTGTTTCCTGTTTTCAAATTTTGTGAAGGAAATGGTAAAAACATAACAAGGTGGCTTTTTTGTACTTGCAAATGAAAACACATCAACTAAAAACAACCCCTTATTTTCCCAGATTTGAGTATGTAATACATTTGTATTAGATAGAATGATTTTTTTTTTTTGGTATTTTATGGGGGCAATTATATTTAGCCAGCACATAATGCCTGTGTGACTGAGATTCATAAATGATCAACTATCATTGCTTTGATATTTGGTGAACAGGTAAAGTCATACCCACGGCGTGCTTACAGTATTAATGATAGCTCATTAACCTTGAGTGAAGTAGGCCTTAGCAGCAAGAACGAGGCTTTGTTTCTGGAGTTGATATAGGATTTGCCTCTTTTTCTGTAAGTATCCTGGTCTGTATATATAGATTAGGACAAAAAATTGGGTGCCTACTTGGATTAGTAGAGATAAAAAGATTATCTTTATGAGATAGATGACCATAATTGAACAGGAGGGAGTAGCGATCGTATCTTTATGTCTACACAGTTCTCCTTTGTTATTTACCTTGTCAAGTATTATATTTGGAATGGTAATTGGCAAGTCTGAAAGATATGGCTATTTGCCAAACATGCTAAGTTGTTTTCTAATTTCCAGGTGCATCATTCATTCCAAATTTAGTACGATTAGGTAACAAAGAAGTTTCTTTTTAAAGATTTTAGTTCGAAATTAGTGGAATAAGTAGTGTGAATCTTTTTGTTCACTCTTTCTGGGAAGCCAATAGTTTGCTAATATTCTTTTCAGTGTGCTGATATTCTTGGGAGACAATAAGAGACATGGTATGGTCATCATTCTAATTTCGGTTGTCATCTCTTAGGCTAGCCTCCAGCTTTCTTGGATTTTGCTCTACTGGCTGATGCTTAATGTTCCTTTTCCCCTTAGGGCAGGTTGTTGGTTTGGGCTTTGCACGAACTTAAAAAAAATAAACAAACGAAACAACTGGCAAAATTATGCACGAAATGAGAAATGGGAATTGCATATTGAAGTTGCCAGAGATTTGAAGTCAAAGGATTTACTGAAATTACTTCTCGGCAATCGTGCAGTAATAAGTATATGCCACTTAACTTCATATATATGTAATTCAACGGTGCTCAATTAATAATTCTAAACCAACACATTTTTACTTGTACTGTGGACTTTGTATTCCTCTATTAAAAGTTTCAATATAGGATGAGATCACTTTATTAGAAGACTACACGAACAATGAACTTTAAAAACAGATTTGCCGCCAGAGAAATAGGAACAGAGAATAAAATTTACATTAGAGGTTCTATGATTCCCCAATTTTTGACGTTCTTACTGATTTGTGTTTGAGATGTAGCGAATGAACAGATGCACCAAGCTAAAGGTTTGTGAGATCTTATGTTTGTAGATTTTTGACTTGTGACTGAAGTCTTGCAAGTTTGCAACAGATTTGTGCAAATATCAGTTATGTTTAATATCACATTTAATAGCTCCTTGATAAGCGGGAATAAGGGGCCAACATTAATGAAGATGTAATGTCCATTTTATTGAGAGAGAGAGACACATGTATAGCAAAATAGTCGTGGTCAATCTATTTATAATCATTTCCCTCTGTTGAAATTTGAAGAAAGACCAAGGAACCTAAATCTTTAAGGGGCCACAATTGTTGAGAAAATTTCACTTTGCACCACCAACAAGAATTGGGGTTTGAAAAGAATTGAATTCCTGAGAAAATTTTGACAGGAAAAGAAAAATGAACAAATCTTGAGTCCAGAGAGCAGATCAAGCTAGCGCTTGCTGTGTTGATTTTGGTCTGATGGTGGGCCTGTCAAGGAGTGGTGGGGCTGTCCAGTACTCCTTGACAGCCACTAATATCTTATCTCTTTGGTTGGGACCCTCTTCATGGTCTGCAATTCTGGTATCCCACTGCAATGCATCTGCAATGCTCTTCACCTTCAACAACACATCCACATCGTCACGCATGATGACACTACCTTGTGGCCGTAAAATCCTATCCATCTCTAGAAGAATGTCCTCCATTTTACATCTGTGACACATTAATCTGATAAGTTAGAAGGTTTTGCAATCTTCTTTTATATAATCACTATTGAAATAGGTGTTCATTAATTTTCAAAATTTACTATGAAAACAGGTGGTGTTGTCACTGTAATCTTCTGAGCTAACCAAACTGACATTACCTGTTCTGGTAGAGGCTAAAAACTGAATCACCATGTATGAAGTCATAAGTTCGTGGGTAGGTGGACATGGCTTCACACCTGAAAGGAAACAGAAGTAGTTGAGTAATGAATTTTAACTACTATGTGCTCAAACGTGTATGGCGACAAATGTTTGGTTTTTTTTATTATTATTTTTGGGCGGGGTCTGCCGACAAATGTTTGGTTTAAATTTTACTTTGATAATACTGGAGTGGAAATTATCTGTGAAAAATTTTCCGTCTGCAGTAAAGGACAAAAATTGATAGAAATTGAGTTTAGCAGATAAGCTGACATCATTTAAACTTTTCATAAGGCTGCTATTAGTGGGAAGTCCTTGAATATATCGTCTTAAATTATCTACTGGAGACATGCTGCCAATCTATATTGCTACTTTTTACTCAACTATCTATATTGCTTGCCTGTAAGAAACCACTCAGCTTTTCCCTACCATGGACCTCGCACCTTTAATTACCCATTAAGCAAATGGAAGAAACGGCATACCACTTCTGATAGGTTCCAATCAATCCACGTTCATATATGACACCAAGGGTGTTGATCTCAGCCTCAACAGGGACAACGTTCATGACCCACACTGGATCATCAACTAGTGCAGCTGCAAAGCCTCCCAGGTAAGAATTCATATCAAGCAGATTCCTGTACCTCCCACGCTCTGCTAGCTGATTGTCCAGGGTCTTATAGTATGCCACTCTCTGTTCCCATAACTGGGTATTTTCTTTGAACATCTCAGCCGTAATTCCTTTCAAACTTCCACTACTAATCCTTGGGGGAACTGAAGTTATCCTCTCAGGCCAATTAGACAATTTCCCACCACTAACTTCTCTGATGTTGTCTACCTCAGGCAGTGGGGTCAAGCAGGTATCCATTTTAGTGTACCTGCAATGAAAAAGCTTGTTGGAGTAAGCACCCAAAGGGAAAAGGTCCATGAAAAAAACAAAATATTCATTGGAGTGGCCCAGAAAGAATATTCTCTCTGCTCTACTGAACTGCTCAGCAAGATACAGGAACCTACAGCCTACAGGAATGGAGTAAAAAACAAGGCGGAATATGCAACACAGGCTTAGTTGGCCAGGTACTTGAGATTGGTTAACTAACTAAAGCTGTAATCTGACAGAACAGATTATACTGGCTTGTCTCTTTATCGTCCAACTGGTTTTGGTATCACTACTAACCCTCTTTGTCAGCAAGAATAATTTGCTTTTGCTCTTTGACAAGAGACACCGCAAAAGCTAGTTCCAAAAGCAAAAATAAATAGCATACGGAACTAACAGTAACATTGAATGCAAGTCAATCTTTCCTCAAAATCTCCAGCATAAAGTTACATTATCTGAGAGAATGTCGTATTACCATGCTATGTCTGGATCCTGTGCCTCACAGAAGGGTCTATCTTTGAAGACCTTTCGCGTGATTTTGCAATGTATGTGATTGGTGGCCTTCTGCCATATTGCAAGGTCATTCTTCTGTACCAATTTTTTCCAGCATAGACTTTTTGCTACTCTCTCAATTGCATCCTGTTCATCTTTGAGACTCTCACGAGTCCTTTCCCAGCCTTTCCAGTGTTTCTCCCAGTTTATTGGTGGCCCTGATAGAATCCAATACCCACCAGGACGCAGTACTCTATCAACTTCAGTCAAGTAAATTCCACCTGCCAATCAGCATTATTGCAAAACCAGACAATTTAGTCTCACATTCACACCCACTGGCTGACCAAAAATGTGAATATGATTCACCGTTAGAGAAGAATGGGTGTACCATACTGGCCCCAGGGAATGAGACAACGTGAGCAGTGAGCCATGTCGAAGGCTCTTGAAGGGTAAGGAAGCCTAATTGACGCAAGAACTCCAATCAATGCAGGAACTCCTCGTTCAAGAGCAAATTGAACCTGGGCTTCATGGGTATCTCTTGGTGCAAATGACACTGTCAAAATGTCACGGGACAGAAGATAAGCTCCCCAACTTGCAACCTGAATTGTATATTCCAACTTGTCAGAGGCAAAGCAAAAAAATTTGTCATACACAAGAATGAATTTCTGCTAATCAGAAACGTTCATTGTGGTAGGTTTTTAGCATCTTTCAACAGATGCACACATGCCGTGTTACTAAAAAATCATGCCCTGGGGGAGTTCCTGTGATGTTAATAGGAGATCATGTGACAGAAGATACAGCCACAACACAAAGCACATGCAACATGTTTGACATCTCCCAAAAGGAAATAGGCAAAAGCAAAGGTCCAATTTCAAATGCCTTCTAATGTATCTTTCCTCTTATTATAATAATTATACTTCTAATTATATTATGGTTTTTCTAGGGAGATGGGGGAGAGAGGGAGTGAAGTCTGATGAAGTAACTTATAAATCAGGGGAGGGTGGCATGATTGAGACAGTTGGGTAGTAATCAACATCTATCTCTTTGATTTCTTCTTGTGCTTTTCACCAATTCTTCAACAAACAACATAAACTTTAAAGCAGATCATCATTACCACAATGAGAATAAAAAATAAGTTTGGTAGTTTAATAATGCAAAATCGGATGAAATCATTGAGCAAAAAATCTCCATGATTTCAAATAAATAAGACAGGAGAGCAAAATTTTACGTTTCACTAGCCATTCTTTACTTCAATTTGAAGAATTTAAGAAGATTGTTTTGCAAACCAGTTCCTTCTTTTCTTTTGCATTTTCTCTCTCCAAAAAAGTAACAAATTCATAGTTCACATTTTCATGATATTTAATACATTGTGTAAATTTTACCCAAGTCACATGGATTTGGTTCAGTCAATAAAGTAGAGTTTGGTGTAAAAGCCCTGAGGCCAAACCTAAATTAAATACAAGGAGCCTGCCTGACCTGCATATACCAGGCTGAGATTATTTATGACAACCATTTGCCCGCACCCCTTCCTTTTTCCTTTGATTTTAAAAATCAATTTTCTTAAAAATTACTATGCTAGCAAAAGTGCCACACTTAGTACATGCCAAGATTAATTTATTTTGTACTCTAATCAGCCTATAATCAAAATTATATTAAGAGAACTTTAAAAAAAAATATTTTTTTTAAAATATTTTTTTAAAAAAATTAAATTTTACCAAATATGGACTTAGATTATTATGTTTTTACCAATGTGCCTTAATTCATTTCAACATTTTAGAATCAACAATATGACATCAGTCATTTTCATCTAATCATAGTAAGATTCCTTTCAGATCATATAACTCAATAGGAAATTTAGTCAAACTTCTAGGATATACAGCCAACTCGCCAACTCAATCAGAGTAAAAAAAAAAAAAAACTTGATTACACATATTGGTACCTTAGGCCAACATTAGTTGACAATGCAAAAATATTTATGTAACTCAAAAAAATTACAATAAAACAAAAAGGGATATTTCTCTGCAGGTCAGGTCCAAGCTTTAAGGTGGCCCCAACCATTCCGGCTGAGGAGTTCAATATTATATGAAGTTGTTAAACTACCTACAGAAGGAAGGTGAACCACCCAGTTCAACAAAATAAACCAGGGCAGGTCAAGCATCAAAATAAACCCAGATGGAAAAGTCTAGTCCAGAAATTGAATGGCAGTTATAGCCTGAATTAAAAATGAAAAATTAAAAAAAAAATGCATGGGCATGAATGCGACCGGTTCAAGAACAAACGAACCGGGAGAGCGGTTCAAGAATGAACATACCCCGCAACCTGTGTCTATGGCGGTTCTGATAGACCCGTCTCCGAGGTTGATCAGCTTCCCGATGTCGTCAATGTACGCGCTGGCGCCACGTGGAAACATGGTCCCACCACCCGGGAATCTGAACCGGTTCCCTTCGAACCGGACCCAGTTCTGGTTTTTCTTCTCCACAGTCAGCTCCTTGTGGGGCACGTTCGCGTACCACGCCGAGTCGCGACTCGCCGGCCACCGCGGCGGGGCTCGGTACCCTTGCGGCGCCGGAATCCGGCACCTCAGCACCTCCTTCGGCGCCGGGCAATGCCTCTCCCGGTAGATCAGCCTGTTCCTGGCGAACTTCAGCGACCTCTGGACGTCCTCGCAGGGGGTGTACTCGTAGAGAGAGGGGTCGCAGGGCGGAAATTGGAACCCACGCGCCGCCGCGGGGGGAGGGTCGGGGTCGAAGTGGTGGGCCGCGAAGTCAAGTTCAGCAGATGGGGTTGATCGAGTCGAAGTGGAGTTGTGCTGCACGCATATGGAGTCGGCGACGATGTAGCCGGCGTCGTCGGCGATGGTGACGGCGCCGGTGGAGTACTGCCAGAGGCCGAGGAGGTAGAAGAAGGTGCAGAGGAAGGTGGCGAAGGTGACGCAGTAGAGATTGGTGAACAATCCGTTGGGTTTCTTGGATGTCCAATTGTGAACATGATATGCCCAATTCGCCATTGTTGTGGGGAGTTTTCTTTCACTTCACGTACATAGAGAGAGAGAGAGGATGGTGTTGCAGTTGAAGTAATGAAGTGAAGAAGAAGAGTTGGTGCTGGGAGTGAGTGTCTCCGGTCCTGGTTTCTTACTTCCACAGTGGTGTGTGCGTTTGTGTCTGAACTCTGAATGAATAGATTGCTTGTGTTGTATGTAATGGGGCAAGTATATATAATAATTTATCTTTCTCCATCTTCACCTCCTCTCTCTCTCTCTCTCTCTCTCTCTCTCTCTCTCGCTCCTATCCTTTTACTTTTGTCTTTGTTTTTTCTGCTTTTTTTTTTTCTCAACTAGATGCTATTACCACTTTTACCCATCCTAAGCCATTTGTGTGTTACAAACAATTTCTCAAAACGATGTTTCCAAATTAATTAGGGGGCTAAACTCCAAGTTCCATGTGTGCTGCCTCTCATAAACAAGCTGGCAGCGTGACATATTCATCATCTCATTCACCTTGATTTCTTTTCCTTTTTCCAGTGGACGTTGACTAGAGGCATACAATATATATACAAATAAAGGGTCCACATCTTCCTTTAATAATTTAGTAATACGAGCATCTATATATAATGATGTTAGCCCAAAGTGGTGTATAAAGGGCCAAATATCAAGCAATTGTTTTGGAAGGCAAGCTCTAGTATATGGTTCCATGAATGCATCAAGTCATGGCTAGCTAATCATTCAAGTTTTCTGTAAACAAATTGTTATTGAACTTCTAATTAAGTAGCTAGGTTTAGTCCACTCCTTCGCAGTTTGGTTTACAATGTTGCTTGAATGAATTGGAAAGTCAGAACATAGTAAGAGGAGTAACTGTTGAATCTCTTCTTGGTAATTCATCGTCGGTGTCAGATCAGCATCAGAAAGCACATTAATTATAATCACGTTAGAAAGGATTTTCTTCTCATGGTAGGTAACAACTTGGAGGCTCTGAATAGCTACTTTCTCAGTTACTGCTATATATTTCACGGTATAACAGGTCGACAGTTAAATTAAAACTACATTAAAGTGTATAAACTTAGATATTTAATTAAGAAGACACAATTCTAATTTTAAATCACTTTAACTGAGGCAAAACTTCACTCAACAATGGAACAAAACTACACTGGAAGAGGCAACTTTTAAAACATTAATTGATAAATATATAATTACCTTAAATATACAATTTAAATTTCTCATTCACAATTTATGTATAGCACTTTATATACTATCAATAAATAAAAATGCCACATTAATAAACTAATTAAACTATTTTGTTTAATCTAAAACGTATTGTATTTATAGTAAAATGCTTTAGCAATGTTTTAAATAAATGATATTATATATTCCACTATAACTTTATGTTGACAACAAATTCTAAAATTAGGTCCTATTTATATACAAACACATATATTAAAGCATGAATAACTTAAGGAAAACTAGTTGATATATGCCGAACATGTAAAAAAATAGGTAGCTTCTCGATCTTTCAAATCATGTTTTCTTTTCCATTGGCAACAACATACTTTTCTGTTATGTATGATTCTTCATCTTTATGTATTTTAACGGGTACTCGTGTACTTTATTACTTATACTCGAAGTATAGAATAAGAAATTAAAACTTTCTCAATGACAATGTTTGAACCCTTCATCTCCACGTATCAAATGTTGATTATCTATTATTTAATGTCTGCTGCAAGGTCATCAGGAACATAGTAGTACAATTTTATGTGCTTTTCTTCCAAAGCTGCACACTTAATAAGTAGACAAATTAATTTTAGGATTATGTTTAATGTTGGCGTAGCATACAGGTTAACAAAATTAGAAAAAAAATGTCATAAAACTTGAATCTATAATTAGAAAGGACAAAAAAAATTGGTAGAATCAGCTATGGTGAACCAGCTTATTGAGTTTGCTTATCTTTGTTAGGTACCTTATCCCGTTTACTTCCTTTACTTTTGTAATTCTTTTTTCTTTTGGTCATTTGCCCCCTTTTTATTATAAAAAAAATTAGTATAATAACAATACACAGGTTTGAACTTTAATATATATATATATATATATATATATATATATTCTGGTAAATTATTAAAATTCCTTACCATTGATTAACTCACTCCTAATACTTACAAAGGAGTGACTTAATAATAAATAAGTTATTGTCCTAATACAATAAGTTTTATTAATAATCTGAATTTTATTAGAGAATACTTTGTAAAAAGGGATAACCTCATTATCCCTTATGAAAAATAATCTCACACTTAAAAGATATAAGAATCATATCTTGTAAAAAAAAAAATTCACTTCTGATAACTTAAAAAATAAATAATTTGATGTAATTAATTTGCCAACACCATAAACATATTAAAATACAACCATTTAATTATGCATGAAAGTTGTAATTATTCAGTATTAGAGTCTATGTGGTATCCACCATAAGCTCTTTTTGTTGCATTTTCTCCCTTTTCGTTTCCTTCTTAATTTTCTTTTCTCTCAGATTTTCTATCATTTTCTTTCAGTTTCCTTTACTTTTCTCTCTCTGCCATTCCCGCTCCACATCCCTACACTTGCTCGCCTCTCAAAATTCCTTTCTATTAATCTTTCTTCTCATTTTCATCATTTTTTTTCCTCAAAATTCCAGTTCAAGCTCTCAGTTTCAACTTTCAAGATTCTCATCTTCTCTGATGATGGTTTTCTGAGTTCAATTTTTCTCTCTCGAAAATTAATTTCAGTTCAAATCTCCCTTTTGTTTCTGTCTCTCTATCTGCTCTTGGAGTGTGTCATGTGTTTTTTTTTTTTTTTGGAATGAATTATTCTGCTCAGATCATTTATTGGCTTTCTTGTGACAAGCTCCTTCAATGGCTCCGTCAGATCATATTTTCCCATTCTAAATATCTTCACCGGAGAGAGGATTTTTTCTTTTTAAAGGAAAAGAGAGTTACCACCCATTATGTAACCCACACTATAGACAAAATAAAAATTAAACATGATATTATTAATTAATTCAATTAAATTTCTAATTGATGTACATGTGAAAGAAATTAAACGATGATATATAGAAGGGTCAAGCAAGATTTTTGCATGATACCTATATATGCAATATAGTTCCCTAACATGTATAATTGACTGAGTGTCAAAAAAGAGATTAGTAATATGTTTGAGAATATATTATTTTTTAAAAAAAATTTTAAAAAAATTATTTAAATTTTTTGTTATTATAAATTATTTTAACTGTAAAATAAATTAATTCAAACACATATTAAATGGTTTAGTTTGTTTTGTGTTTGAAATTGGACTCAAAATTTAGCCAGGCCTTCATTGTAAATTTGTATCAATTATCTTTAAATTTGTATAAGGTAATATTAAAATTTTTTACATAAATTTGAAGCATTATTAAATATTTTTTATTATAAATAGTTTTATGTTACATTAATTATATCGAACTTGTTTATAAGTAATATTTTACTAAAAAAATTCACAGAAATAATAATTATGAGATTTTGAACTTGAATGCTTACTTCCAAACGTGAAGGCTGAATACCAGTTACATAGCTGCTGTTTGTGAGTTTAGATTAAATTTTATAAATTTAATTTTAAATAAATTTAATTTTATAAATTTAATTTTAATTACTAATAAATTCAAATAAAATAATTTATATTTAATAAAAATTATATTTAATGTAAAAATAAAAAATAATTAATTAAGATTAAATAAATTTTTAATATTAAAATTACGTTTGAAAATTAATATCAATGTCAAAACAAATAAAAATAAATAGTAACCTATCTAAATTTCTCTATGACTCGTTTAGGTGGTAGAATGTCCTACCCGTTTAGCTGATATTGACCATTATCAACTAGAGTTGGATTTGTTTTTTATTATAACCTGTGGATCCCATTGAGATAAAATGGGCACAGCGAGTGGTTTACTTGTTACTACGATGGGATACCTTGTCTTCCATCGCAGCTTTTCTCTTTTTTTTTTTTCCACATTCAATGTACTTTTTGAAAAGTTAATTTAAAGGGTCATCATGCAAAATATTATATCCATGAGAATATGATTTAATAATAAATATGAATTTTAATAAATTAGATTTTATTTTTAATGTTAAGAATTTTAATTTTATTAAAAAAATATTTTATAAAATAAAATAATTTCAGCATCTCAAATAAATTATATTTAATAATTAAAAAATTTATAGTTACTATTAGACAAAAAAATGATACAATTATATATGTGTGCGCTGTTTGATTAGACACATTACAACTAAATTTCAATT
Source organism: Castanospermum australe (assembly GCA_019955255.1). Classification (NCBI taxonomy): domain Eukaryota; kingdom Viridiplantae; phylum Streptophyta; class Magnoliopsida; order Fabales; family Fabaceae; genus Castanospermum; species Castanospermum australe. The sequence continues at coordinate 119,558 of NSJW01000796.1, forward strand.
CTAACTTTATATTAATTTTTTTTAAGTCCAATCACAAGGGATTTTGTGATGAGTTTCTGGTCCCAACGTATGTGATTTATGTTTGACATGACCGAAGCAGATTAATACACAATCGAATTACCTAAGCTAAATTTTTTAATAATTTTATAATTTATTATATTTATATGTATATTTAATTTTATGCTTGATTTATTATTAATTTAATAATTTTTATATTATTATTTAATTATAATTTATTAAATTATTAAAAAATTTAATTAAAAAAATAATTATTTAACAAATTAAATATTAAACAAAATATGATTAAGTGATAATATAAAAAATTTTATAATAGTTTAAGTTTAATTATTACATTTAAGTTATAATAATTTTATATTTAAAAATCAAAATTCAACATAAAATTCCCGTAATATGTATCGCTATGATTTTCTGACAGCTTCCAAACGCTCCTGGATTAAATATTTCATAGTGCTTGAACCAAAAAAATATAAAAAATAAAAATTTCACAGTGCTCGATTTGGTTTTTAAGGGGTTTGGTTTTGTTTTTGGCTTCTTTTTTCTACTAAAAGTAACTCAACTATCATCATTACGGCATTTATTGTTGTGATCGTGGCCAAAGGGGTTAGTACTTTTTTAATTGGATCTGTTGACGAAAAGAACGTGAACGTAAAAAGAAAAAGAAGAATTTTCCTTGGAGGTCACGTCATTTATTTATACTTGAGAAGTCTAAAACTAGCAGCAGCAATCTTATGACATCCAAGAACGATGGAGTCAACCCAAAATAAATATAATTAATTTCTAATGCACACAAGTTTAAGCAGATTTAATTTCCGATTCTTTTTTTGTTTGTTTTGTGTGCATGAATATAAAGTCACAAAACTTCATTTTTTTTAAGTGCTTATTATATTTAACGATGATGAAGACTTCCTGACGTGATTAAAGGAGAAAACAGAAAGCCCGTCTAGCTCAGTCGGCAGAGCGCAAGGCTCTAAACCTTGTGGTCGTGGATGCGGGCCCCGTGGTGGGCGGAGTCTTTTTTTTCTTTTATATTAAGTATGGACTCAATACTCAGTTGCAATATTTTCATAATACTGTGACTAGAAAGGACATGCAAAATTACATTATATACTCCCGTAGCATGGGATGAAACAATTAAAGACAGGAAAACGCACACAAATCTATTTAATAATCGCTAAAGAAAAACTCATCTTCACAGCAATATTCTTAAATACGCTTTCCTTCCAAATCGATACTCTCTGGTTTTAGACGGATTAGGGATCTATGTATGTATGTGAGTGAGGTGGTAAGTGGACAGTAGGATATGGAACTGGTCCCCAGGGACTAGCCAATGGACTTTGTTTTCGTGCTTCTTAATTGATTTGACAAGGATGGATGCAGTCAACAAATCCCATAATTGCACATGCGACTCACCTGGATTCCTTACACGAGAGATTCGTTTGAATTCCTTAAACAAGAGATTTTTATACGTTGAAAGTAACGTATTTTTTTTATTTTGTGTTATTTAATGACACTTATATTAATTTTATGAATTATTATTTTTGATTTAAATTAATTTTTTTAAAAAATAATAATGATCTATAACAGATAAATTTTTAAGTGTTTAAAGAATAGAATAATTTTATATTTTTTTAATATATTTTTTAATAATTTAATAAAATAAGTTTTAAATATTTTTATATTTTTAAAAATATTAAATATTTTTTTATTTAATATAAAATTTAATAAGTATTAAAAGAATTTAAAAAAAATTAAAAGATATAATAAAACTTAAATAAAATAAGGTATTTTTTTATTTTTCTTTGTTTAATAGTAACCATATTAATTACATATGATTAAATCACAGTCACAGCAAAAATCAGATGCAAGCTCCGAGCTCGGAGTGGGTATTTGATTTGAACTCTGCACTGATATATCTCAACTCTCAAGAATAGAACAAGCTGCATGTGCTAGCTAGCGTAGAAGACACAGCTTTCATCGGAGAAAGAAAGAGAAAAGTGTGGATCTATATATATATATAGCAAGTAGGCATAGGGATTGCATACGGAGAAGGAAGGATATAAATAAGTATACCTTTTGTTGCTGGTTCGTGGCTAGATCATAGTATTACTATTATAGATGACAATTATTTTCTTTTGATTTTGGTTCACTTCCCTCTGCAAAAAGCTTTCTTCAGCCTCTTGCAACAGAAGGTACATTAAAGTTTGTTCCAGCTAATTATTCATGGTTAAAACCTAAAAGGGTCAATCTCCAAGATATTTGTTTACCGAACCATTAACCATTTTTCTAGGTTTAGACACATAGCATGCCTAGCCCATATGTCAAGGTTTGTGCTAGAAGCCCACCACCAGTAGCCCTGGCACTTTAGGATCTCTACATTTTAGTTGCAATGTATTGTCAGTAATGAAAGAATTCCCCGAATTTAGAGACGATGAATCCATTGTCAATTTTGCTTCAATGAATCTATAGCCTTGCCAAATGAAAGTTCCCTTTCAGCATTGCCTCACTAGCGGTCCTACATTCTCATACTACCTACGCTCTCAATACTAACTAGTAAATAGGAACATGCTGAAGAAAGACTGAAAACTAATATCTCACTACTAGAGTCCCCATTGCCATTACCTTGGATTCAAGAAAAAAATAAATTAAATGTACGAAACTAACGAGGGAACTAATCAGTAATCAAAAGCTAGATTGAAAAAAGATAAAAATTGTTCTCTTCCGATGCAAAAGAAAATTAAAAAGAATAGAATACGTAGTGTACCTAACTGTTGTTGCCAAGTGGCTGGCACGAGCAGTAAATTGGGTAAAATTAAATCTTTTAAGTTATCCTTTGAAAAAATAATTTAAAAAAAAATCCTAAGCTACCCGGAATAATTTAAACGAAAGGAATATTCAATCAACAATGCACACCTTGAATTAAGCAAGAATAAGCAAATGAAAGAAAGCAAGCAAGCACAAACCGAAGACTTGAAAGTAAAGTGTAAAAATATTATAGAAGAAGGGTAAGAGTTTTTCATCTTGGTTCAAGTTCAACCACCCCAATATTGTGACATACATTCAATTCCTCAGATACATTATTTGAGATTTTTCACTTATAACCCAACTTTAGTTATAGGTGCTTGAAGATTTTTATAAGATTTAAACACTCCTTACACTATAGAGATCAATCACCTCTGAACTTAAGCCCGAGAGATAGCTCACCATCAGTACAAATCTATCAGAAGAAATATTTCTCCCTCACAAAATTAGAACTTAGATGAAAAGAGATATAGAAAATCATGCTCTTGAAGAGTAGATATACATCAAGGGTAGATATACAAAATATAAGCTTGAAATATTCAAGAAATTAAGCTAAAACGAATGAAAATCACATTCAATATTGTTAGTCACTTGAACTTTCTCACATTGGCCCTTTGGTAAGAGGGCTAATAGAATTTCCCCTCAGTTGATAGCATATACTTGGAGAAGAAAAAATGTTTGAATTTTGCCTCTCTGCAGATCTAAACAAAATTGTCTTCTACGACGATGTCGTTTATTAAGCCAGAAAGTGTCAACTATCCGAAAACTTCAACACTAAAGCGTGACCAGAATCTAACTGGCTCCGAAAAATACCAGTCAACAAAACCTCCGAGAAAATCTCACTAACTTAAGTTTATCCCTACAATTTTCTTAACCTGATAATAATGATAAATTAAATTTACATATAGACTAGTGCATAACATTGAACATGATTCTGCTGTAGAACTTCACCTAGCAAACGATGGCAGATAACGACCATAATGATATTGACATGGGGTTTAGTTTCTTTTCTTGGCTTCTTTTCTTTTCACACACTTTTCATTTTTTAAGCAGAATCTGCTAAACTCTGCTTTGCTTAGTTACTTTAATCCATAATCGAAATGAGAGGTATCATATATGATGTATGTTGAATTTATTGATTTTGATCAATAACAACAAAGAATTATACAACATCTATTGTTTGCATAAATTCTCACCAACAAGCAGAGTTAGGGTCTTTGTTTGTGACCTGCATTTTTTCTTCAAGAGATTCAGGGCGTGTTTCTTCTCGTAACCAATATAACATGAGCTACTGATGTGATTCAACAGAAATTGACCAGATGCACTTTGAAATCTTATTTTACATTTTTATCTTGAGATGTGTGACACTAGAATTTGAGACTACCCACTATTGGTCTTGCACCATTTTTAATTTGTAGTTTTGTACATGAATTTCCTGCATGTATATATCCCTCTTTGAAGTGTGAAAACAATCCCTTATAAGTTCCTAAATGGGAAATGCGTTTAACTTCCGTTGGTAATTATAGATTGAATATTTGTGAGGGAAAAGATAGTAATTTTAGCTAAATTTTCATCTTCTTGTCTTTCTCTTTTCTTTCAGTCTTGTTTATTTTCTCCTGTACCTTAATATTGCATGAAAACGTTTAACACCCGCTCTTGCATTTTTTTCTTCTATGAACTTTGTATAATTGTATTGTTAATTGTGGCATCATCTAAAGATTATGTAATTGCAGGTTCACTGATAACTTTTTGTCTCCAGATTCAGAGGTGAAGGACTCAAACTATGACTGTTATGTGCTGCCTTATAGACACATTATTATGTATTATCAATATGATAAGTAGTTATGGTACATTTGCAGGAGGGAGAAGAAGAGGGTAGCAATAGTCATGAATTAATTTCTATCCAACTTTCACCTGAAGCAAAAGGAAGAGAGAAAGAGGGTGAAAGATCAGAGGAGAAAATGAAGAAACCATTCATGACAAAGTATGAGAGGGCAAGAATTTTGGCAACACGGGCACTTCAGATCAGGTGTCATATATTTCTTACCCTTCTGCATTTTCTAGCTTTTATAATCATCTCGTTATAAAGCATGATGCGTGTGCTAAACTATCATACTCTCAAATGATTTTCCAGCATGAATGCACCTGTAATGGTACCTTTGAATAGTGAAATGGATCCACTTGAGGTAACATTCCTGCCAACCCTTTTATAACTTGGCCTTTTCTCTGCTCTTGCTTCACATGCAGATATGCTAATGTACTGCACCCCTCCTTTCCATATGCTTCACTTACTCCCGTTTATGTTCAATCTTTCGAACATGAACTACCGAAGATTGCATTGAAGGAGCTTCAGCAGGGCAAGATACCCTTCTCCATCCGTAGGCACTTTCCTGATGGATCGTAAGTTCAACGACTAAACGGTGTTTATCACTTTTTCTTATGAGGTCTCTTGTGGGTTCTTCACTGAATAGTATAAAAATTTTGCAGGTACGAAGATTGGAATGTTTCTGATATGATAGACCCTTACTCTGAGTTCAGATAAGAGGAAGATAATCAAAAGAAAACTCTGCTGAGAAGCCGAGACGAACAACAGATAATCCTCTGCCGTTGCAGTTCTCTGACTTCTGTGGAACAGAACTGGTTTTTAGCTAGTAGAGTATTCACTAGTATTAGTCTATTAGTATCCATGTTATAATAACCTCTTTGGTTGATCCCAATGCCTTGGTGGTTCATAATTGAGAAATTGACATTTTTTAATCTATAATGTTTGCTTCCTTACCTGGGGGATTAGTGTTCTTACCTTCATTTAAATATTTATTAGTTCGTTACTGATTATACTCAGTGAACTTTACACATTCATTGTGAGAACAAACACTGAAGAATGTTTGAGAAAAAAGAAGCAAGTACCGTATAGTAACTCCCCCTACGAGGATGTGTTATCACTCATTAGGATCAGTAGCTCATGAACTGTTGTCTGTCAAATTATCAAAAATTGCTAGTAGTCATTGCTGCATACTATGATTACTCCATATATGATGCATGGAAGAAGATGCTATACTTCATAGGGAGAAGAATTGTGAAAAGGTCCTTAAGAAAGAAATGGGGTGGGCTATAAAATGCTTAGAGGGCAAATTGTGAAAAAGGTTGTTAAGAAAGAAAGTAAGTTCATGGATTGGCAGTGAATTCGGATTTTGGAGGCCAATGAAGAAGCAAACAGTGGAGTCAATTTCATCAACCGCAACAAGAAACACATTCCTTCTTCAACAGCACTTTTTGTTTTTTTTCCCTAAAATTTCTGTCACCAGCTCATCCCACCCCAACTTTACCAGCATCGCCAATCAATTGGCACCTCCCCACGTCCACCACCCCAACCTCCACCACCGCTATCATTATGGTCATGTTGACCGCTATCATCAATCATCATCAACCTCCACTGTACCACTACGATTACCATCACGACAACTATCACTATCACATCGAGACCACAAACCTCAATGCCTCAACTCCATTGTCACAGTGTTGGCCTCCATCATCTTAATTTACTGCTAGTAATAGTGCCACCAACTTTAGCCATTATCTCCTAGTTTAGTATTCCAAAAATATTGTTTGAATATGATGATTGCAAGAGTTGGCTAAGCTAATGTACCAAATCATTGAATTAAGATATCAACAATGAAAAAAACATAATCCTCATTTGTATAGCACCTACAAAGTGGATGTTTTGCGGGTTGTCATTTGTCAACAATTGGAGGGGGGGGGGATGGTAAACTAGAAGTTAATTTAGAATTGTGGATTTGTTTTTTCTTTAATTTACTTATGGTTTTTTTTTTGTGTCAATATATTTGATTAATTAATTGGTTATTATCGGTTTATGCTAAATTGTAAAACATGAGGTATGCTTTAATGTATTTAAGTATAGTCTTCTTATCCTCGTTTTCTCTGAAAATGGTGAATATGCTAGCCATTGTTAATGACTCCTAGGATAGGATGCTACTTGTGTAAGCGTAAGAATCACAAAATTGTAGTTGCCATCTATAGGTGGATCTGACTCAGCCACGCATAAAGAATGGTCAATCATTGATTAATTTTATGATTTGGTGGGTCATTGTGACCACTCAACGGGTCACATACACAAGTGGATAACGATTAGAGCTATATTAATATGTTAAGAAACCAATCTAGAAATTTCGGTCCTATATTATTTAAACCAAAAGAAACCCTGGTTTTGTTGCTTTTTGATCATTGTTTGTATCTTTGGGGTTGGTGTTGAGAGGGAAATTGCTTCAAGAATGACACGTGTAGGGTAGCAAGGGGAGCAAAAAGAGCCTATTTTTCAAATTATAATGAATAAAAGGTTTTTTTTTTAAAATATAATAATAAATTGCAGACGAAGATATAGGTGGGTCTATGATTGAGGCCTATGAGGAAGTCTATAACTGGTCAAACAAACCTAGTATTTCGATAAGTACTTGATTTGCTTAATCCGAATGGATAAGAATGAACTCAGCCTGCAGAAAGACAAATTAAGCATATTAATTGTGTTTGAATGTGTCTCTCTGAGAATTACATAGTGGAATATGACTGTATCTATTAAATATTCCATTTTGTGTGCTTATTTGTCAGTCTGTGTGCTAGGTCTCCCACACATTGAAGAAAAGCAACACTCCGTAATTGTTGTACATATACAATGGGATTTGAATCTTTTCTCGTTACATAATTATGTTATTAAAAAAATAAATAAATAATTTTTATTTAATAATTTATCTTAATAAATTATAAAATTTATTAATTATAAACTTATAATATAAATTTAAATATATTTTTTTAATAAGACTCTTTTTTATTATTTGACTAAAAAGAAAGAATCTGAATCTTATTTAATACATTCTATTCTTGTAAGAGTCATACCAAAATTTTTTTTTGTAGAAGCTCCTAATTAAATAACAGCTTGAAATTCTATTCCCATGTGGTGGCTAATTTTAGTTTACGAAACCACTCACAATTCATTTTCAATTTGATTTAGCACAGGGATCAAACTAAATTTGATAAATAATTAGACTAGAAAACAAATAGTTTAATCCACAAACTTATAAAATAAGTGACTTTTTTGGTACGTTCTCTGAGTGTATGTTCACACTATTGAACATGATAACAAGTAAAGTATCGCAATTTTTATATACTTTTTAAAAATAAAAAAATATTTTTAAGAGTATATTAGTATTACAATATATTTAGTATGCTATAGAAACAATTATTGCTATAAGACGCCTACCTTATTTCAAGTCTTAATTGTCCAACTTCCAGAATTTAGTAACAGTTTGCAAGTCAAATTAGACATTATAAAAAACATAAATATACATTTTAAACAAAATTATTATACTTGAAAAGAGCTAAAACAAATTATCATCAAACAATAGAAATACTCAAATTATCCAGTTAAAAATGCTGAATTTTGGCAAACCCAATTTTGTCAAATCATACCAAAAAAATAACAATTAAAAAACCAAAAATATTGCAAATTTTAGAAATCAAAATGGGATAATCTTCAGAACGTGTGTTCATATTTTTTTTAAAATATAAATAAACCATTTTATTCAAAAAATAAAAATAAAAATCCACTCCACGCGTTGAAGCGGAAGCGCGTGAGAGAGACAACGACTTCTCAGCTGACAAGTCCACAACGGTCAAGGACGAATCGTTGTACCGGATAAAACCCCTTCATTCTCATCTCATCTTCGATAAATCCCTCAGCGAAGTTCCGAGAGAAGGAACTTACCTCCGTGGAGGAATGCGCGTGTGATCCGCAAGTGTCGTTCCCACATCCAATCTCTGTTTCTCTCTCCGACCCTTCCCTGGCTTCCCATTCACGCCAACTGGGACTTATGCGAGTCTTCTTCCTTTGACAAGCTAGCTCAGCACAGGTTTTTGTTTCTGTATCTATCCATTTCTGCCTCGATTCCCGGGGTTCAATATGCGAAACCCAAGCTGTGAAAATTATGTCTCTTGAGTTTTTGTGAAGAAAAACCCCTTCTGAGATCTAGTTTTAGCTTCTGAGTTTTCTTCAAAAGCCCATGTATTTGACTACAAATTGTGGGGATGATCAAGCTGTCATCTTCACTTTTCTCTCGCTAGCTCTCTCTCAGAAAATTGACAAATTCAGGTTCAAGCTCAAGTTTTGAGGCGAAATCAGATTCTGGGTTCTGCTCTGCTTGTGTGAAATTTGAGACTTTTGCGTTCAAATTTGGGGGATAAAGTGGTTTTGGTGAGTTTATGGGTGCCAATTTGTCTGGGTGTGTTTGCGATGGGGATGCTCCTCTGATGCCAAGGCTTGGGGATATACCAGAAAGCTGTGTGGCACTGGTGTTAATGTACTTGGACCCACCTGACATTTGCAAGCTAGCTCGATTGAATAGGGCATTTCGCGGTGCTTCACTGGCGGATTTCATCTGGGAATCTAAATTGCCTTTGAATTATAAGTTCATCATGGAGAAAGCGTTGGAGGATACTTCTGTAGCAGGTTTGGGGAAGAGGGATGTTTATGCAAGACTCTGCAGGCATAATTTGTTTGACAATGGAACAAAGGTGAGCTCTCTTGGCCCCATCTACCTACCCACTTACTCATTCTTTTCAAGTGCTTGATATTTACTCGTCAAAATCTTACTTTGGTGAAGGAAATTTGGCTAGATAAGAGGACGGGTGGGGTTTGCTTGGCGATTTCTTCCAAAGCGTTAAGGATTACAGGAATAGATGATCGGAGATATTGGAATCACATTTCGACCGAAGAGTCAAGGTGAGATTAAACTAGGGTTACATAATACCAAATCTGGTGCGTGTCTGAAGTTGGAGGAATGTTTAAGTCAACCTAACTAGGGGTAAATAGACTTGGCTCAGTCAGTGAACTTATTGAATCCCCAACTGCATCTTTGTTTGTAATACTCATTCAGTCATTTGCAATTTTGCATCAAAATTTTGATATCTTTTTAGTCATGGTCTCGTGGATATTCCTTCTCCAGTTCTCCCAAAGGCTCAGTCTGTTTTAGGTTTTGGCCACCTTCTACTAGGAGCCTAGGACACATGAAATTAGGGACTCAACAATCGTGATAGGCTGCCTGTGTTGATATTGGTACCCTGTTTGAAAGGCAACCCAAACCCAACCTGTTTGTGACTGTGCTGTGCTGCCCCAGTGTCTGCAGATTACTGGACTCCTAGGAGTATTTTATGACAAAAGGTCATGAGTCGGTTCAAGTGACCTTTACTATGTTATATAAAGGCTTGAAAATTAGATGCCCCTTTTTTCTTTCTATTATGGTCTTTTTTCCATGTGTTGTGATATGAAAGTAAAAAAAAATGGTGGAACCTGATATATTATTCCTTTTTTCTTTGTGAATAGATTCCATACAGTTGCTTATCTTCAACAAATTTGGTGGCTTGAAGTGGAAGGAGATATTGATTTCCAATTTCCACCTGGGACGTATAGTGTGTTCTTCAGACTCCAGCTTGGCAAGTCATCCAAGAGGCTGGGTCGTCGAGTTTGTAACACTGAGCACATCCATGGCTGGGATATAAAACCTGTAAAATTTCAGCTAACAACTTCTGATGGTCAACATGCTGTATCCCCATGTCATTTGGATAATCCAGGGAACTGGGTCCTCTACCATGCAGGAAATTTCGTTTCTAAGAACCCTAATGATTTGATGAAGATCAAATTTTCATTGACACAAATAGACTGCACCCATACAAAAGGAGGCTTGTGTGTAGACTCTGTATTTATATGCAATAGTGATGTAGGAAAAGGGTGTAAATTATTTTTGTAGGTAGGAAAGCTGTAAAAGTGTAGAAATGAGCTGAGGCACCTGAGTTAATACTTGCGATTTGGGTGGTAGGGAAGTTAAGTGGAGGTGATACTCTCAAATATGCCCAAAAGATGAGCTTCTCTTTAGATATTTTGTTCCTCAGATGGGGACAGTGTTTCAATAGATTGCACATATTTTTTTTTCCTCCTTTTTGGCCAGAATCTGTGTGACTATTGTATATTTCCTTTTTTTGTTGATACTCGGGATTGACTGCTGTGTTTTCTCAGAGAATAAAGTGGTTCATGTGTTGTAATTTCAGCTGATATGCATGGTTGGTTTACCTTTTATTGTGGGTTTTCTTTTATGAAGACTTTGCTTGTTGGTTCTGGTGAAGAGGAAACTTCGAGGCTTGAACATGCCTTTGAAATGCTATATCGTTGAAGTTCCTTTGCTTCTGGGAAATACATGTAGGCTTCCTAGGACTACGATGTGGTTAATAGTGCCTCTCATGTAACCCCATCAACTGTGGCAATTTCGTTCTCGCATGCATTGTTTTTAGTATTTGCACATACTCACACACCCACCTACACACACGCTCACGCACACACATATAGACTTACAGTAGCATATCTCTCTTTATGTTTCGATAAGTCATTGGATAATACTTTGATTCCCATTACACTTTTCTTTTTAATGATCTAGAATGTAGATAGTGCACATATTTTACATTGTATTCCTCTATGGCCCAAGAATGAATTTTGGAGCTACAGAACTGAAACACCCTGTATATATCCCTTATCCTCCTCCTGCAGGTGAAATCCGAGTGTCAGTTCTCTGTCTCTTAACTGCTGCGATCTCAGACATATCCTACTTATCCATTCATACAACAAAGTGATGATATAACTATTACAATTTTGGAAATTAACTGCAAAATTTTATAGATCAGATACTTCAATGGAAATAGACTTGCATGGTGCACCTGAATAACCCTTCCCAGTACGTTAAGAAAGCCAATTTACTGCATTATGTTTTGCCAAGGCCTTTTATTTCCATCTTGTAAGTTAAAATATGTCTTGGCAAAGCTTAAACATAACTTCAGGCATGTTGATTAAACAAAACAAAACCTGTTTATACGTCTGAATGCATCAATGCAAATTATTTCAACTACTCGTTTGTAGCAACAATAAGCCAGCAAGCCAATTTCTAAAGGAGCTTTCTACAAAGTGTCACAACACAGTGCTGTTCGCTGAACTTCTGCCACATTTTCATCCGTGACATATGATAAAATGTATATTTGGAGTTGTCACTTATCTTCTTCATCACGTAATTGGTCACTCACTAAATTTTTATCAAATTCGATTGGAGATCAAGGTTGAGGTGATTTGTTTAAGTTATCGTGGTTTGAAAATTCTCGTTATTTTCTTTTATATAAAAACTTTAAAGAGGGAGCAATTGTTTAAGTTATCGTGGTTTGAAAATTCTTGTTATTTTCTTTTATATAAAAACTTTAAAGAGGGAGCAATATAAATGCCTAACTATTGTCTTTGGTACTTGCTTGTTTTGTCTTACTGTTTCCTAGGCTTTTGGTACTTGTTTTGCATTTAATATAATACTATATACATGCATAAAAAATAAGTTTGGAAGTAAAAATAACCATTTTTTTGTTGACAAATAACTCACGAAAGAAAATCGTTTTGCCTATACTTTACGTCGTCTCTCTCCTTTACATTACCGTATGTATTTAAATTTTTAGTATTGAACATAATTAATGTGCCATTAATATTATATTTAATAATTTTAAAATAAAAACAAAAATTAAAATTAAAATTAAAACCCTTGTTAACATTTTAAAAAATAACTAAAATTACTTGATAAAGTAATGTGTATTTAATAATCAACAAATCACGCACACTTCTTAATGGTTGTCCCGAATGTGTTTTTCTTTTGGATACTTTTAATTTGTATCTTACAATTTTTTTTACATTTATTTTTTGAAATTTTGAGCAAATATCAGTAGAATATCATAATAATTAGATAATTATGGTCTTTTTCTATGCTTACAATGATTAATATCAACATCGTAATAATCCTTATATTTTAAACACTCGTGATTGTGTTAAAATTTATATTTTTAATTTAAATGTATATTTGATAAAGTTTAATTTTTGATAAAATAATTACTTTTTTATCAAAAAAATTTTAATAAAATTTTAATTATTAATTATTTTAAATATAAAATAAATTAATTTAATATGTATTATATTAACTTTTTTAAAATTATGCAGTAAGAATATTCTTTTATTGAATTTTTGTGGTAAATAATACTAAGTTGTAAATTTAAAAATGCATTCTTATATCAGCATAGTACGTTTACATTAATTTTATTAATTTTATAATTTGTATGATAAATTATAACCTTTAAAATTTATCATATTTAAATAAAAAATGTGTACATTATTTTAAATTTTTATTTATTTATTTATTTATTTTAAATTTTTCTTTATTTTCAAAATCTATATACATCTTTTAAATATTTTTAAAACGTATACATAATCTATAAATACTTGTATAAATATTCTTTATATTTTAAAAACATATTATATATAAATCAATTAAAAAAAAGTTTAGGTAAATACTTAAGAATTATTTATAAATTTTGAAAATAAATTATGTTCATAAAAAAAACAATACGGAGGCTAGAGTAATTTATTAAAAAAAAAACAATTTATCGTGCGACATGTCACATTATATTCGTGTCAAATTGAATACGTGTCCCGTGTTCCATAATCCGATACTCGGACATTAAACTCTCTGTGGCACTGTCTCTGTCCGTCTGTAGTTCGGTTGGACGCGATCCCTCTCTCACCTTCTCATTTCCAATTCGGGCCCACAAGGGAAGGCAACCATTCTCAAATTTGTGTTCCTCTTAGGGTTTGGGTTCTGCCATGGACATGTATTTTCTTTGGCAGCAAAGGTGAATCAATTTTTGCGTACTTCTATCTCTTTCTCTTACTCTCTCTTGTTGCTGTCTTTAAAATTTTCCCTCAAAATTCGTTACCTTTTCTCTTCTCTCTCCTCTTTCCCTACCAAATTTATTGATTTTTTTTTTCATTTTTTCCAGCGTTTCATATGTTAATTGCCAGGGACGTTTCCCCTAAACACCTGAACTTGATGACCCATTACTCAGTTTGTTTGATTTTTTCGTAAATTCTGTGATTTTTTTGGTTCTTTAGTGCGTTGATTATGCTTCATTCGTTAAAGCAATTGACTTTATCTTCTCTGCAATCTATTCAACGATTTTCTGTTTCTGTCATAATTTGATTAGCCTAAGTGGTAGAAACATTTACAGTTGGTGTACCCCACTGCTATGTTATACATCTCAGGAAATAAGGGGCTTAAAAAAAATCCCAGTTTTGAGAGATGTATTTTCATGTCAATTTTGATATCATTCATGCCAGAAACCAATTAGACCCAAAGATAGTTTAAAAATGACTACTTGCTAAAATTTTTGAATCTTCCTCTGCTTCAGTTTGAAGTTAACAATGCTAATTGCTGCAGTTGTCCTTAGGTGCCAATTCAGCTTTCCAGGTTTTTAAAGATAACGTGGTGTTGCTTATACATCAGCTGTCTGTCCAGTATGGAATATTGTATAGATTTCCTCAATTTTCTTGATTCTGACTCTTCGCTCAAGATTCTCATGTGTCTGGATGATCCATCTGACCTTGTTCGTGTCAGTTGTGTCTCACGGTCTTGGAGACGCTGTGGTGAGCTGAGCTATACCAGTTAAAAATATACATTTGTTTTTCAATTGATGCCTCAATTTCATGAGAAATCCAATGTTAAGTGGCACACATATTGCATTTGATCTGTTGATCCCTTTAGAATTGGGTACTCGGCTTTGTTTTATTTGTTTAAGAAATGTCCAACCCCATAGTGCACTGCCAGATGCACATGTACACCTGAAGTTTACTCATACATGATCATACTTTTACAATTTTTTAGGTTACATTCTGATACAATTTAAAGTTGTTTCTTTTCCTTTTCCCACTAAATTTATTTGCACATTCTTTAAGGCATTTATGCAAGTGCTATGCCAAATGATATCTTAGAGATGAGTTGATGTTGCTCTCCTACTGTGTCAGCCAACCTAGGTCTTAAGAATAAGATACACACACGCGCACACACACGCGCACACACACGTATATAATATGTATATGTATTCAGTTGTAATCTGAACAATTTTTTAGACATAAAAATAATTAAGTAAATCAGTCCAATGGCCTTGAAGATTAGTTGAAAAGACATGAACTTCCCCTGTATTGTCAAACACATGCATACACACATGCGCGTATATAATATGTATATGTATTCAGTTGTAATCTGAACAATTTTTAGATATAAAAATAATTAAGTAAATCACTCCAATGGCCCTGAAGATTAGTTGAAATGACATGAACTTCCCCTTTATTGTCAAAATTACACTAATATTGCCAAAGGTTTACATAAAAGTGCAACTATATCCTTTACTCCATTAGTAATAGATAATTATAGAAATTCTTAAAAGAGGTCAAACATACTCTTGTCTTTATTAAAAGTAATGCTTACATGGCATAAATAGAAATTTTGCTTCAACACGGTTGATTTTGACTTGGTAAAGAGGCTAACCTCAGGCACTAAGCATTAGTGATGACAAGAATAAGTACATATCTTAGTGAGGTATGACTGATTGCTTATTAGAATCTAATCCCTGTGCTAATTACTCTATTAGAATCTATTATGGCATGGAGAAAATCAGTGAGTTATGTGGACTTCACCAAATACAAAGGAGAATTTGTGTGAATTGGATGTACCAAAGAGGGACTCTACCAAATTGAACGATCAAACATTACATTTTGGAGGCCAGTTGGCTAACTTCAGGCATAAAGCAATAGTAATGACAAGAGTAAATATATATCTTGGTGACAAAACAGTGCTTATTAGAATCTAATCTCTTTGCTAACTACTCCATAGAATCTATTATGACTAATTCAAAAAATAATTGTGCTAATTAGATGTATTAAAGAGGGACTCCACCAAAATTGAGGGATCAAACATCAAATTTTGGAGTCCAATTGAAGATATACAACTATGAGGATGAACTGTATGTATAATTAATGCATTCAACCAGCAAGTTGTATGTTTTTGTGACTTAAAAAAGTAATCTCATGTCATTTTGTATCATTGGTTGGAACACAGTGATAGAATTTTTGCGGACAAATCTCTGTCTATGACTTGATATGCAATAGGATGGCTTCTTGACTCCTTTTTGGTGTAGTTTTCATGGTGTTCCTTGTCAGATGTGTATTGGGATTGAAGGACTTTATTATAGTGATGCTATTTTCTAGTTCTTAATTTTTATGTTTAGTCTGTTTAGGAGGATGTATTGTCCTCCTTTTGTCACTGGTGGGCAATGCCATTGAAACTGCAGTGCTCCTTCTCAACAGAGACAAAATTCAATTAAAAATATTAATTGCAATGATTAACTACTATTATGATTTGCAGTGATTGTGAATGGTCTTTGTAAGCAGCTGTGCTTGAGAATGTTTCCTCAATTATCTAGCATTGCTTGTGTTGTCGAAGTAAATCAAGATGGAGCAAAGAAACACACAGAATATGGATCTAGCTATTCTATGGAATGGCTTGCTATGGAGAGAGATCATAGAGTCTATGCTTATTTAGCTAGAGAGTCCATGCTATCTGTTACTGTGGATTGCATTGCTAAGACAATTGGTGCTTCTAGCACTGATAATTTTCCAGAGGAAAGCATTGATAATACTCTAGATCCAAGAGACATCATTGAAGATAGAGCTTCCTACTGGTCCAGTAAAGGACAAAGTAATCCTGGTGTGCCTGAGACACTGACATACAAGTTGGTCTCTCAAATTTGTGTTATTACAGAAATCAACATCCAGCCTTTCCAAGGTGCTCTTTGAAATCTTCTCAAACTGTGTGCTTTGCCCATTTATTTTTCTTCTGTAAGTTTTTTTATTAAAAATATTATTTGTTTCCTGCTCCAGCTTTCTTTCAGGCAGGGTCACCTATATATTCAGCAAAATCTGTTCGGTTTAAAATGGGTCATCCTGAAGCCTCTTTAGATGCTTCAGCTGATGAAAATTTTGTATGGACCTACAGTTCACCAGAGTTTCCAATGGCTCAGGTATGCAACATCACTTCTTATATCTTTTCTACTTGCTATACTTATTTTCAGTTGAATCATTTCTGTTTCATTCATTTCCTCATGCTTGATTTGAAAAACAAGATATGCTTTGCTGGTAAAGGATTCCTCTGAGTCTCCTTTATAATTGTATGATGAAGGTTGTGCTTAATTGTATTAATTGTCTTCTATAACAACTAGTGAACTCCCAGTCTTAAAATCTTTGTTCATCACTATATGATGCTTTTGTTTGAAGAGGAGTAATGACAAAAGTCATGGTATCAGGGGCTCAACTTGTGATGGAATATGAGTCATTTTAGTCTTCTGTAACCTGTCAGATAATATAATAAATTTTCAACACATCATGTGGCTGAATAATATATATTTACTAAGATCATTTTTTTTTGCCACAGTAATTAAAATCAGTTATTCCACATTTTGGTAGTTAAGAGGCTTCTAATTTTTTCTTTACATAGATACACATAGATAGAAATTGACAGATTTGTATAACCTCATATAAACAAATTGTCTTCCCACAGGGGAAGGGAAAAAAAAATCAGGCATAAAAAGGAATATTTTGTGAGAAAGTGGGCAAGTATAAGCAAAACTGAAATAAATATGTTCACGAACACATTCACAGATGTATGGTCCTATTCCCATGATTTTAGGTTTTTCAGATAGTTGGTAATCAACATAGTATCAGAGCAAGGTTGATGAAGCTTACCGATTGAAGTCTTGATATTTCCTTTTTGTAGTAATGTTTTATTAAATGTGTTTGGAGATTTTTTAGTTAACTAGTTTTGTGGTCCACATGCCAGTGCTTGTGAGGGAGTTGGAAGTTGTTGGTTTGAGCTTGATTTATTTGTTGGATTGTTTGGCACATCTATTAAATTGATTCTGGGTTTATCAATAATCCAATATACTAAATAAAATAAAGAATAAAAATTGTGTTGGACGCCAGAAGAATATACTTGACCCCAAAATAAAATGATCTACCTTGATGTTGTTGAGAAATGCATGCTGCATGACAGAATAATTAGCTCCAATTTTTTTAAAAAAAATAATTTAGCTTAGGTAGCTCTCTGGACCATCTTTTTCATGCTGACAGCTGCTTTATATGATTAATTCTGAGAACAGTTCCTCATGAACAGGTAAACCAGTTACAGAAGTTCAAGCTTCCAGAACCTGTGCTTTGTATTGGTGGTATCTTGCAGATTGAGCTTCTTGGAAGGGTTCAAAGACAAGAAACGGATGCCTTATACTACATTTGGTGCATTCCTTCTCTCTATTCGTTTTTCCATTGATTGTTTTTTCATTGATAAACTGATTCCTAGTTGAAGGTTTATTAAACTTTGTGGCAGAGTGGCCTTAGTATCCTAAATTCCTAGTAAGGATTTTGCAGTGCTAGATTTTATTTTATTTTTTTCTTTAGCATGCACAAATTATGTGGCACATCATAAAGTTTTGAGTATTGGCCAAAAGTGTTTGCAATTGTGTTGTTTGGATGAATTAATGTTTATTTGTCTCTTTGTTTTTTGAGTTTTTGAGGCTAGTCCTTTTGTCAAGTTTAGAAGTGATCATCAACTTATGGTGTTAATTTAGTATGGAGGTGAAAAATTCATTGATGAAATTCTTATACAATTTTTCACATAAAACTTATCTATTAATTTTTCACCTCCATTTTTACCCTCATACCAAACATACACATAGGAGGTCTTGTAAATCCTATTTTTGTATTCATCAGATTTAGGGATTTAATTGAGTTGGGTTTGGGGCAGGGACTGCTTCATCTGGACCCACACTTGACACTTTCATAGGGTGATCTCTTTCCTGAACCAAACTTGGACTCAACTAACCTTCACGTATCTCTATCAGATCTGAATTTCAATAATAGAAAATTTCTAATTTAATCAAAAGAATATACTCTTTCTCTTTTTAACACTATACTGGTATTTGCGTAAGTGGGAAAAATATTGCAAACCTGGACCTGCTAAAACAAAATCCCAAATCCAACTTATCATCTGGATAAGAGGACCTGAATCAGGTAAACAGATCAGTTGCACATCTAAATGGGTTCCATTTACATCCCCATTTATGGGAGAATTCCAGCATATATTATCCATTATGCATTTAGGTTGTTCATTGCACTTGCACCTCTACTACCAGACATTTGATATAAGTTGGCAATGAGGGTTTTTTTTTTTTTTTTTAATAATATAAAAACTATCTGCAATCTAGTGTTTCCTAGCTATTGCTACCAAAAATTCCGCCGTTCATAACTTTGGATAACATAACTTTTGTTACATTATGCTTGTCTTTTTCAATGCTTGTGGAGTGAATAATGCCTTAGCCTTGTTGTAGTGTTCCTACATCCTTCATGTGTCCTCTCTAGTAGGAGTCCTTGGTTGGTCTAGTCACTAGCATTTTAAATTGAGTAAATTACTCCAACCTACCCTCTATTTATTTATTTTTTCACAAATACCTCTATTTCTAAAACCTATGCAGACCTCCCTTCTCAAAAGAAGTATATGTAGCATGTTTTTAAAATATAAGGGAGGTCTATGTAAGTACTTAGGAGGTTATGTGTAGATTTTTTAAAATACTTAGGAGAGTATGTGTAGGTTTTGAAAATAGAGGGGAGTTTGTGAAAAAATAAGTAAATAGAGGGGTGGTTGGAGTAATTTATTCTTTTAAATTTTTCGTACGAAAAACAGGTTCGAGCATCTATGCAACGTGTGTTTGGATACTAAAATTTTCCCCCTTTCTTAATATTTCTTATTCTGTTTTATTTGGTTGCTGATTGTTGCGTTTCATCTCACTCTTTGATGCATTCTAAGAAAATAAAAAAAATTCCTAGTCGAATGTTTCCTCCTCCAAATTTTATCAGAATAATGGCATGCACTTTTGACAAAATTGTGTGAAACTTAAATAGCATAAACTGGGAAATTTATGTGCATTGTTATGATTTTTGCCGTGCCTCAATTCCATTGTGTATGAGTTAATGCATACTTCATGATATGGTTGTTGCACTGTCCTTTCTTTTGTAGAAGTATCCCTCAATATTGCATCAAGAACATTTTGCAGATGGCTCCATAAAGTTGCTAGTTTGAATAAAATTATTATTGCAGTGTTTCTCATGTTCAAGTTCTGGGCAGCTCTTTGTCACCTGCATTTAGTGTTGAAATTCTTCAGCCGTCTGGAATGCTTGTGTTGAAGAGTGACCCGCTGGCTAAATTCTTGAGTCCCCTGGAATTTGTGTACTGAAGAGTGACCAACTGACCCAACTGACCCCTGAAAATCGGTCTTGCGCAAATCGCACTGATTATGTGCAGAGGCAACCGAGAGATTTCCCATGATTGTTTCCTTTTTCCCCCGGAAAATGTAGTAGGTTTTGTGGAAGATGATTGGAATGAGGAAGAAGATAAAGTTGTTGTATTTAAAAAAGATTGTGCTATCTGATCTTGTCATAAAATGCTTTTATTATCCCCTCCCAAGACAATGTAAATTTCAAGATAGTTCGAGAAATTTGTCTAATCATGAATCTTGTTTCTTACAAGCATATTGAGTTGTGTAAATAAGCATAATGGTATAAGTGCTGTTATCCTTAATACGACTTTTGTCTCTATTTTAAATTTTTGCATAAAAAATAGTCCAATCTCTGTATAGGGGATTCACTTTGTGTGGAGCTCTGTACAAAGATTAATCAATATGCGAAGAACATGGTGCAAAAGGTAATGTAAGGCAAAGAAAAGTGAAATAAATCATTTCCCAATGAAATCAAATAATGATTTGTTCTAGATGTGAGATTTTTTTCTGCAAATTTAGCGAGTGTAAAACTAGTTGATGGATTAGACAGTAAGTACCAGTGGCAGACAGAAAAGGCATGAGTCATGACAACTCAGGCAATGGGTAGGCAGAAAAGATTATGCATTGAATGAGCCTCAATAGAGGAGCACTCAATACAGGTCTAAGAAGCTCATACAGGAAATTTTTTGTTACCCAAGTCCCAAACTCATGAGGTTGATACTTAAAGAGAAAAAGCTCGTACAAGTTAGTCAGCGAAGGAATGTCAATTTCATCAAACCATCTTGTGCCTTGTCTAAACAACTCGACCACCTTGTTTAGACCATAATTTCAGTGTTTATCAAGGCTCAGGTCTACTGAGGCACACATAGATCAACATCATAGCCTGCGCCCATGTCACCAGAGTCAATTGCATCATAATTTCATTAGCTATTCTAGCACATACTATATTTGTGATATTAACTTATTCAAGAGGACGTCTAATTATACCAACCTCCACATGTCTGTTACATTAACATATGCAATGCTTGTTTTTAATTTAGTTTGCATCCACATGAAAATGCTCAGCTACTGCCAATCAATTGGTATATATAGGGGGCAACAAAAATTATTTTATACTATAAAGTAAAGAGTAGTGTGACAACATTGGCACTAATTATGATGACGCTTCAAAGACACCTTAGTGGTCAGCAAATTGCTCAATGCTCACACCAACATTTCCTGACAAATTCATATAATTATTTAACAACAATGCAGCATTATGAGAGCCTGTTCTTCCATCTTCACGGTGTTTTGGACTTGGCTGGGGCAGGAAGCAACTGCGTTGCACAAACAAGAGATCCTTGTCAGTGACACAGAAAACTGATACTCCCAAGCATTATAGCAACAAAAGGAAAAGATCGACAGAGTCCCTCCATTGATTGAGAAGGACAAAACTTTCTACCAAAGTTTCTAGTGTACACTGAATTAATTTCCCAAACATTGTTAATAAAGTTCCATGTCTTGAGAAAAATTTTCTAGAGCTAGTTTTGTCTCTAATTTTGTTTCCCTTGTTTGTAAATTGTGCATTTGAGCATGCAGAAGGCATATGCAGATGGCAGACAGATACAAATATTCAGGCACTTCGAGATACCCAAGTAAAACATTAGCACAGGGAAGTGAACTATAATGATACTAGTGGGCACCTGATAGCAGGATATTAGAGAAGTAACAAATCCAAAGGCTCCAGTCACTCGTGGTGTGACTTTCTTGGGTGCCAATTGAAGCAGTCCAACTGCTACCACTATATCCATGCCTGCTTTGATGAGTGCTAAAGTCCTCTCATTTGACTTGTTCAGTTTAGCGCGGTATTGCTCATTCTGCAGCCAGGGGTAATTAGTTTATATAAATATAAAAAAAATTAAGGAACGGCAATCAGAGTCCCTAATAAGGTAAACTGAAAAATGGAAACTGTGAAGAACTAATACAAAAGCCTGGACAACATACTTCATATTTATTACTGTTCTTGAGTTCTTTCTCTAACTTCCTCATTGATGCAGAAAGTCTTCCAAGCTCACCAAGCTGATAAAATGAGTAAAACATGTCATACAAAGGCTAAAACTGAAGTGCTAAAAGGGCATTGTTAATGCTTATGTGTTAGCAGCATTGAAGAAGAAAGGTAAGCCACAAACCTCAACCAAGGTGCTACACACTGAGGAACCAAGCCAACAGAAAAGAGATATCCGACCAATCAGTTCTGTACGTTCTTTATTCTGTAGTTGGACAACAAAATTCTTATATATTGCTGGATGGCATTCTCAAATGATAATACAAGGAACAAACAGCTGGATGCTTAACAAAAGATGCACTTGCTACCTGGTAGATGCCTGTTCTACCGAGCCACACAAATTGATCGAGAAACAAGAAAGTTGACAGTAATGCATTCTTGGACTGAAAAAACACATTAAACAATATATTAGGAAGAACAAATAGAAGAAAGGTAAAAAAGGTGGAATGACTTAGAAAACTCATACCTTTCCCAACAGAATTAAGGGGAGGGGAGTCCCCTGTGGAGTTGGACTTATCAGAGTGTGCAGGTCATTGACAAACTGCATATTACAGGGTGTAGCATAAGAGATGGTGGCTATTAAGAACATGCATGAATTAATTAGTTTGCAGCATCTTTTTTATGCCAGAATTTCTCTTCAAATATTACAAGGGGATAATACTAAACAGAATAATATTTCCTAGACTTTCATTTATTTTTCCAATTTTGTCCTTGACAAACCAATGAAAGATAAGTATACTACAGATCTCTTCTTCAAATAAATGAATCAAAGGGGATATACACAAGGAAAATTATATAAAGAAAGAAATTCCTATATAATTAACAAGCTGCAAATTACTCGAGAAAGAAATGAATGGATGAACTAGCAATTGTTTCAGAAGTTAAACTTAAAAATAGACTAACCTTGAATAGACGGAAAACTTTCCGTGCCAAGCTGGTTGATTTGTCTACATTCTGGGCAGTACCAGATTGCCCATTACTCAAAAATTTGGAACCATATTGTATAGCCCTGCATATCTTGTCCCTTGCTTCAGCCTTGTTCAAATATAAAACTAAAAGAGCCAGTTCTACCCTAGTTGCATCCAATGTACTCATTTTCTATGCTAATCACAGCTGTATAACAAAATAACAGTACAGTTCATTTCAACTAAATTAGGAAGATAAGGAGGGAAAGCAAAAGGTGATATTCTCACATTAAATGAAGATTGAAGATGGCAAAGATTTTTTATATCTATGAAATCTTACTTTATGTGGCAATGTGTTAAGGGACTCTTTCTATAAAGGAAAAGGTGACATACAGTAAGTTGCAAGTATGTAATTTTACAAACATTAAAGAGAGTAAGTACGAAGACTCAACACCAAGGCATGATGCTCTTCACATTATCAAGCAACTTGACCATCCTCAGGTCCAGCTTTACGGACAAGATTTAAAGGACTACATGACTTCTCCACTTCTAGCTTTAGCTAATTTTTGTAGATTAGGTTGGTTTGTCTTCTAAACCCTTGTCTAACTGTTTTTTTGTTGCCAACCACCACCCCCAACTTGGTTCAAATTGACAGCAGTAAGAGGCATGTTGTGCTCACATGACTTTTTTTTTCCCCCCAAATAAGCTTCTCCAACTTCGGCCAATATGTGAATAACCCCTCTCATGTATGCAAAGCCAACTCTGACTCTCACAGTTATCAATTTAAAGGCAATCTATACAGAAGGTTTAATTTGCAAAGTTTAAAGGCATGAGAAGGTTACATGCTAGAATCAAAAACGGAGGAGGATATCTGCAAACTGACTAAAGTTGAAGGGATTATTTACAATTTACCCAAAAGAACAACCACCAAAGGAATACTCCACTTTTCCAGCCCAAAATTTTGAAACCAATGAGCAAATCACAGAGCATCAGCATCCAAGTTTGTCTAACAACAAAAACAGGCTACCTCTATTCGCCCTTAGCTAAAAACAGCTTTGACCAATTGACAGGAATATTACGAATGAGGCAGGTAGCAAAAGAACATTTACTTGATTATTCAGGATTAAAATTCACATTGTTAAAGCAATAAGCTTTAGTCAATTATGATATGTTTGGTACAAAGTATTTGAAAGAGAAAAGAAAGGAAGAGCACCGACGTATCTGGACTACCAGCTAGTCCAGTTACATCAATCTCCTTCCATTCCCTTCTCTTCAAATCCTTCCTAACAGAAATAGCCTGAATCCCAGAACAAATCATTGAAATAGCAGATTCCTATATTACAACAACCACATCACATGAATGACAAGCTCAAAATCTTCCATTTCCCACTTCCTTCTCATCAATTTCTCGGCAACCAAGCAGACGACAAACGAGATACAAACAATAGAACATAAAAAAAATAACAGTAACAAAAAAAACCATAAAATTTAAACGACCCACTTTCGAATCCGCAATTTAGAGTCAAAATAGCACCCTCCCGAAGCTGACCCAAAATCGAAAATTGCAAATCATAATGTCAAAGATTGCACTTTTGTACCGCAAACTGCAAATTCAAAGAATCAAACAAATGAAGGGAGAGCGAGAGAGAGAGAGAGGGTACCGAAGGAAGTGGCCGAAGAGAATTGTCCTCGATAATCAGAATCACACGGTGCCTCTCTGTTTCTCAGAGCGCTCTCTCCCACTCTGTTCTGTAATAGATAGAGCAGGGATAAGGGCTTGTTTGGTCCTCTGCCTCCCAAACAAAGAAACAAAATGGATTTACCCAAAAAGAAAACAGAAGAGAAACAAAATGGATTATTGTTAACGTGCGGGAAGGCCTAGAGGATCCCCCAACTGCTGGAGAATCTTTCACCGTTCGGTGATTCGATGTTAATGGGTCCCACTTCATAACTCATAATCTCGTTCGTACAATTGGTTCCGCGTTGTCTGAAATAAAATTGATGGATCGAAATGCGTCGTTTTCGCTTTTCACGCACTTCAAGGTCCATTTGTTGTATTTGTTTTTATTGTTTTAAATCTTTTAATATATCCAGTTTGGTTGTATCTTCTTTCTATTTTTTTTATATATTACTTTCATTCCCTCACTTTTATTTATTATTTAAAATAATTATATAAAAATTAAAAAATTTTAATTATAAATAAATATTAAAATTAAATTAAATTATTTTTTATTTTATTAATATTTTTACTTAAAAATAAAGATAAAATTAAAAAAATTAATTAATATTTTTTTAATATTTTTAAATAACATATATTTTAATATAAAAAATTTTCTTTTATAGTAAATAAAAATAAATAAAGAAAATATGTATGTATATATATATAATTAACTTGAATATAATAAATTCTATTAAATAAGATATAATGAACATTAATTTAATATAAATTAAATTAATATATATATATATATAATTAATTAATATTAATAAAATAAATTTTATTAAATAAGATATAATGAACACTAATCTAATATAGATAAAATTAATTTAATTAATATTATTAGATAAGGTACAATGAATACTAACTTAATTCATATAAAATTATTATAATCAAATTATACTCTCTTACATAACATTTAATGCATAAAATAATAATTTAATAAAATCAAAATAAAATAATAATGGAATAGAATGATTATTTTTTATCCATAGTTTAGAATAAAATATATTTCCAAAACCGCTTCACTTTTTAATACATAAAAATACTATAAAATTAAATCAAAGTTGATATAAATGATATAAATATTCCTTATAAGAAAATATATTTTAAACATAAACATTAAAAATAATATTTACTTTTAATTTTTTTATAATTTGATTAGAACAAATGTTATCATCTTTTAAAAGAATAATATTATCATATCAAGTAAATACTTCACAATTATTTTTATATAAATAAGTTTTTATATTAAAGACATATCATTTACCTCAAGACTCAAAATTATATTAATAAATTAAAATACTATCAGAGTTAATAAGTAATCAAATACATAAAATTTGATCAAAAAATTACACTATAAACTGAAATGTAAGAAGGATAATATTTTATTACTTAAAAAAAGGACAATAGGTGTAAATCTATTAAATTTTTAAGAATATATTAAAAATAAATAATTTTAATATCATTTTATGAAATATAAAATCTCAATTTCGCCTCTCTAAGAGAGAATAGATTTCATTATTCATTCTTGATTTTATGAAATGAGATACCATATGAAATTATTATTTCATGATTTTTTTTTACAAATAAACATAAAAATGTGTCATTCCATAGAATGAGTATGAAATAAAATTATCATTCATACTTACAAACGTTATGTTAGATTTTTAGGATTGATTTCAACATAATATCAATGCAATCCAAATGAAACTACATAACACTCCTCTAAATTTTCACTCATGATTTTAAAATAAATATACTAAATATTAATACAACTCTTTTAAATCCTTTTTGTGAAAGATATTAAAAGTATTCTAAATAGTCTTTTAAATAATTTAAAATATGTTTAAAGCCGTATTACACAAAAATGATAATTAGCTTATTTACACTGGTATTTTTGCCTCTCAATTTTCATTTTTTATATAATTTTTTATAAATTATTTTTTTATAATTTTATTATAATTATTAATTAATTACTTGCTTAAATAAAAATAATTTTATCAAACAATAAAATATATTTAAAGAGAATTATAATTTTTTATGTAAAAAGAAGATAATTTTGTATGTGAAAGCACTTGCAAAAAATATAGTTATAAAAAAAATTGTTTATATTTATAATTTTATTTTTTTAATTTGTGTTCAATTAGTTATTAATAATATAAAAACAAAAAAAAAGTATATTTGAGACCAAAAGGGAAATCTCCTAATGTAGTTATAAAAAAAAGTTTGTGTTTACAATGTTATTATTATTTTTATTTGTGTTTAATTAGTTAGCAATAATTTTTTAGAAAACAAAAAATTTTAGACCAAAAATAGGAATCCTTTGATTCCTTTTTATAATAGTAATAGTATAGATTAGTAAAATTGACTTGAATATAGTAAATACTAAATATCACTAAATAGAATATATTAAATACTAACTTAATTTACATGAAATTAATATCATTAGATATCTTACTCTTATAAATTTTTTTTTTATGATTTGGAAACAAGTGTACTAAATACTAATAAAGTTACTATTCTCAAATTCTATTACAAATAGGATGATTTATTTTTAGTGAAAAAATTAAAATTAATATAAATGATCATTTCCTAATTTTTTTTATAATTTTAAAATATTATTATACTAAATACTAACAAAGCTACTACTCTCATATTTCACTACAATTCAAATGAAATTATTTTCATTAAAAAAATTAAAATTAAGAGAAATGATACTTTAAATAATTTAAAATAAAAATAAATACAAAATCAAAACGTTATTAATTAATAAATATTTAATAACTCTGACAGGAGTACAATGCTTCAAAAGAAAAGAAAAGAAAAAAAAGACCGTAACAGCTATCCATTTTTAATTTGATGACAAGTGAGTAATGAGAAAGTGTTGGAATAAAGGTCCAAAGTCGGCACAAGTTTGGCCATACCGAGGACAGACTATTACTTGCTTGCACGCAAAAAAGGATCCAATTTCTTGGCCTTATCCGTTATCACCTATTTCTATGTGACGCTCTTATCCAATACACAAAATCTGCACTTCTATCTTTAATTTAGTGAGTGATTAATTGTATCAACCCGTGGACAAAGATGAATTCCTGATTTCTCACCCAATATTCATTCTCATCCTAATACCAAGATTCAACTCTCTTATTTTAATTTTTTTTAAAGTAAATTACTCAAACCTTTATTTTATTTAGTTATTTTTTTATTATTTTTTTTAAAAACCTAGAGAGATTTTATTTTTAAGAGATTTATGAATAGTGTATTTTTAAAATATAAAAAAAATATATATAAGTACTTAAAGATATATATATATATATATATATATATATATATATGTAAATTTTTTAAAATACTTAAGAGGTATGCTTAAGTTTTAAAAATAAAAAAAATTGTAAAAAAAATAAATAAATAAATAAAAAGTCAGCATAAATAAATAGAGGAAAATTAGTAAAAAAATTAATTTACTTAGGCATCCCAGTTTAAATAGGAAGAACTGTTAGATCTGACTTAAGATAATTCAACAAAAATTACGTGACAAGAATAGTCTTGAAATTGAGAAACAGGTAATACAGTAGTAGGACCTTGTTTATCAATTTTGTTTTGTCTCTCATCCTCTCTTGACTCTTGTCTTATATTTGTTATTGATTAATTTTTAAGAAAAAATTACTTTTTTATTAAAAAATTATAAACCATGTTAAACATAAAATAAACTAATTCAAACATATATTAAACGAGTTCTCAATTTCCAAACCAAAGATCCTTGACAGCTGAGTTGCAAACATTCGGGATCAAGGCATGGTATTCAATGATCTTTCCCTTATTAATCAAGCTTGCATGTCAAAACTCAAAACCCATTGGAAAGCTTAATCAAAATGTTTGGCCCTCAGGATTTATGGACCCCTATAATATTGTCACTAATAGGTATCTTAAGAATGTGTCTCTCCTTAATGTTGAATGTTATTCTTTAGCTTCTACTTTTTGGAAATATATTATGAAAGCTCTTTAGGCTATCATATCAAAGATGTTATTCTCTAGCTTATAGTGTAGTCACTCTCTTCTCATTCATAGAATTGAGTCCAGATTCCCACCCTTCTTAATAATCAATTGTGAAACTTTTTGTTAAAGATTATATTATCCCTGCTTCAAAACAATAGAAAGGTGATAGCCCCAAGGTTTAAAGCACTCATGTTTATTAATTTTTATGATAACAAATATCATCTTTAAGTAAAAGTGATATGGCCTAAGGGCCTAGTTCTTTTTAATTACCTTTAACTTTTGTTTCTAAAATTATTCTCAGCACATTTACATCATGATCTGATACTTAGCATGTCCAAAAAGTATGTTATGGAGACTTGGTGTCAAAATCAAATTCTGGAAAAGTTTTGACCTGTAAATAGATAAGCTTCAACTCAGCTCATTCAGCAAGTAAATGAATTAATATAAGCTGAGTGGAACTAATGAAGATTAATTGTACTGACAACCAAAACCATTAAAAATGATCACAAGTTGTATTAGTAAAAATATGCGTACTACTTTTGCAAATGTTTTGATATGTAGAATCATCATTTCAAATTTTACTTTTTAACTCAGGTATACTTTTTAAAACAATCTAATAAAAATATATACCAACTACTCATAATACTAGAATTTTGTTCATTAATTGTGATGGTGTGGTGCAATTTGATGGCTACGAAGCAGACACGTTCCCAACGAATGCATTGGCAAAACATATCTAACATGACGTTCTGTTAGATTCACCAGCATCCTGGTGGTGCAAGCACCACAATGAAAAATGACTAGGTCAAAAAGGTCAGTTCGCAAAAGGACAAACTTTCAGCAGTACTTTCAAATCAATTGATTAGTTAAAACTTTATGGCTGCTTGCTTTCCTGGAAAATACGAGATAATAAGGACTAAAAAGTAATAATTCTGTTCATTCCTCGATATGGTATCACCATAATAAACTCGAATGAAGTTTTTTTTTTCTCTTAAACTTTTATGTGTCATACTCAGAAGAATTCTATCAGCATTCAAGAAGAAATAATAACCTTTCAGAAAAACTTGATGTTAGGTACTTCTTTGATGTAA
Organism: Castanospermum australe; assembly: GCA_019955255.1. Taxonomy (NCBI): domain Eukaryota; kingdom Viridiplantae; phylum Streptophyta; class Magnoliopsida; order Fabales; family Fabaceae; genus Castanospermum; species Castanospermum australe. Next base: position 149,426 of record NSJW01000796.1, read on the forward strand.
AGGAATCTGAACTGAACAACAGAACAGAATTATAAAATACCCGAGTGCTGGAAGGTAAAAGCACTCAAGCTATTCGGAAGACTGATGACTTCTGCTGTTCTGCAATAGCTTAATCTTTTTTCTTTTTTCTTTTTTTTTTGGCCATTAGATAGCTTATTCTGATTCAATTACCATAGTATTTGGGATCCAAGCTTGAAACAATAGTTTAGCATGGCAATTTACCAGCACGAGTGTATTCACAAAGTGGGCAATAAATTTTTTAAAAAAGAAATTGCAGGGTAACGAAATGGAAATCATTTTTAAGTTTGAAAATTTTCACATGTTGACCAGAGTTCAAATAATAGTAAATAAGTAGATTTTACTGATTATCAGACATTCCTCAAGCACCAAACTTTAAGAAGAAAACAGACGAGAGAGAGAGAAACAGAGAGAGGATACAGAAAGATTAAATATTTATAATGTAATCTAAACATTGATTACACAGATTAGCAAGCTTGCGGATTCCAGTTTGCAGTCTAAGCTACTTGTTTCATATAGACCATGAAACAACATTGATAACAACAAAAGAACAAAGAGCTTCATGATACAAAAAGGCAGTTGCAATGTTTCCTTATTTTCTGCTAAATAGGCTTCTCAATTTTCCTCTTTCCAGTCGCTCAAGTAGCTTTTTAGCTCCTGGAATGTCCATCTCCGTAAGCTTCTTCAGATACCCAATTGCCCCATATGAAATCATCAGCTTCTTACATTTCTTACTTGAAGAAAGTGATCCAAGGCAGGAAACTGCATACTTTTTTGCAGTGTTCTGTGGACTTGGATCAAGCAACTGGACCAGGTTTGGCACACTTTTATCATCCTTCTTAACTTCTCTGCGATTCTGGGGCAGAATCATCAAGCTCGCAATTGCTTGTGCAGCTATCTCTCTGGCACTGTTTGATTTAGCCTCAAGCATCTTGACAAGAAGAGGGATGCACCCAGCTTCACCAACCATTTTCTTCATCACTGTTGAGCTGCAAACCCGGCAAATTGCAGATGCAGCAGCTTGCTGAGCACCCAAAGATCCAGACTTTAGCACGTGAACCAAACGGGGAAGGCAACCCAGAGAAACCAAAAATTCCTCAGAAACTGATCCAATCAAATTCCTCAATGCTCCAACTGCAGATTCTTGAGGCAGTGGACCATCAAGATAAGCCAGAAGACTCCTAACACCACCTTCAGATATAGCAGACCTTCTTAGATTCTCATTGCTTGCAGTGAGATTCTGCAAGCACTCTGCAGCATACTCTTTGGAACCCAATAAAATTCCACAGTTAAGGAGATTGATCATAACCCTCACAATCCCTTCTTCAGCCAGAGCCTGCCGCACCTCAGGGACACCTGATATATTCTTCAAAGTGCAAGCAGCAGCAGCCTGTGACACAGAATCACCAGTGTGGCAGAGCTCAATCAGTGGACGAACCCCACCATGTCCAACAATTGCACGGGTCGTTTCTGCTGACATTGACAACCTCTGAAGAGACGCTGTAGCCTTCTCTTTACCCACAGCGCTACCAGATTCAACAAGTCTGATAAGAGGTGGCAGAACTCCTTCAGAAACTAGCCAGTTTTGGCAGTTCCCCGATTCTGCAAGCGAGCATACAACAGTAACTGTCTTCTCCCTTATCCGGGGAGATGTAGCTGTGAGCAATTGGACTAAAGCAGCAATGTTGCTGCGACCCAGAACAGCCAAAACATTATTTTCATCTTCTTTCATAACTTCATAGAGCCTGTCTAAAGCTCTGTCCTTTGCTTCCAAGTGCCCGATCTGAAGGCGCGCAAGTAATTCCCTTATATTGCTGTGTGTTGCAATATCTGATTCTGCCACAGGACCAGACACAGACAATGGCAGAGTAGCCTCACCAAGCACACCCGTCTTGACCAGTAGGCCACAATCCCTCAAATTCAAATCCAGTTTCCCAGTTAATGCATCAAGATCACTCTGCATCCGAAGCTTACCCTCATACTTCTCCTTCACACACAACTCAGCCAATTCAATGGCTTCTCTGAGTGTCTTTGACACAGCCTGCAACTGCTCCTTGCAAAGGGCATTCTTGGAGAAGCATGGGTGGCTAGACAAGTCTGATAAACGAGATGGGATCTGTTCTAATTTCGAAATGATCACCTTCCACCTACCAGGAAACCCCTTAACCTCTCTTGCCTTGGCAAGAGCAACAGGAACAAGTTCCTTTGCGTGCAACAACCAGTCTTCTGTGGAACGGGCATCAACTGCAATTGCATCTCCCCCATATTCCACCATGATTTCTATGTTGGTAGGAGTAGATTTGGTGATCACCAGAGCTGTCACAAATGGAATAGAAGAAAACCAAGCTCAAAGAAATGAACCAGATGCCAATTTGTAGAGAGGCAATTATATTATCAGCATAGAAAATTAAAAGGCAGTGGAGCAGTTGCAATCATAAAACCCATAAATTATAAATTAAGACACCAATAGAAAATTCTCAAGCACAAAAAAAAAAAAAAAAAACCTAGGTCAGCATTAATAACTACAAGAATCTTTAATGATCACACAAAGCTTGTTCACTGAAATCATGACTCGGCCAACAAAACTTAAGTCCCTAAAGATGCCCCACGAGTCTTTCCTCTTACTTTAGCAACTGATCATTTAATGCCCTTTGTAAATCTTAATCATAAACTAAAACTCGATATATAAATAAAAATTGATGAGTTGAAACCTTAAAATATGGTTGGTGAAAACGCCAAAAATGGTTGATGAAAACCAAGGGATTTGCTTTCTAAGTTTTTAATTTTTAACGGCTAACTCGGCTAATAATCTGTCCAATTGAGAGTTGAGAAGCCGTCGGCAGATATTATTATAAAAATCAAATGCATTAAAAAGACCCACCAGGGACCTGGTACCAATGTAATAAGGTATCCTCTCTTGGGGTGTATTGGTCAGAAGGAAACAAATGTCCAACTTTACTTTTCAACCATGACCATGAGGGTCGGCAGGGACTAGGGAGAGTATCAAAGTTAATTCTACAGAGCTTTGTCAGCTTGATTCTGATCCATATCAACGGTCAAGGATTCTAAGAGAGGCTGCGGAAAGTGGAATTCCTAGCAGTGTTTTCCATCTTTCTCCTCACAAATGGAGCTACTGGTATGAGAAAGGGAGAGGCTTTACTTTGAAGGGAAGACACACGAGCCTCTATCTACAACTTGTATACACAAGTATATCACAAATGAATAATCACCGGAAAAAAAAAAGCATTGAAGAGAGTTCAAAAAAACAAATTTGAATAACATATACCTCAAATCAATTTGACTTGCTCAATATTTTAGAGAATTTATCTTGTCCAGAGCCATCAGATGATGCCACACTCTTGTTCTCCACTCTTTCTGTAAGCCCAAAAACCAGAAAGAAATTAGCGACTCCATATTAAAATGTGGCTACACGAAAGTGAAAATCTTACATTCACAAAAATAATAACAGGAAAAGGAAGGAAAAGAACAGAACTTTTCTTTCCTGAAGTAGGAGATCAAAGCAAAGAAGAAAAAGAAAAGAAAAACAACTTGAAGGAAGGACCAACCTTTAAGAATCAGTAACTAAGAAAGCAACCCCGCTGTAGCTTAATCTTCAAACTTCACACTCTCCCTGTCTCTCTCTCATACAAAGACATTAATGTTATCTAGAAATGCCTCTAAGGAGCACCAACCATGCAATCCAAGACTTTGCTTTGAAAACTATGCACAAAACTCAGTCCTATCCTGCAATGCTTCCAAAGTCAGCAATCAAGGGGCTGGGTTTTCATCAAAACCACGTTCCTCATGCTCAAAGGACAACGACGGCTCAGAATCAGAAACGGCTTCTGCTTCGTATTCGAGAGACAGACACGAAACGCTCCAAATCTTCTTAAGCAAGGAAATACTGAAGAAATGGGCGAAGGTGATTATCAAGTTTGAAATACCACAGCTACATAGAGTAGTAAAGCTTTACTACAAGAAGACACAAGCAGTGCAAAGCATTCACAGTTCACACCCAAAATTCAAAAATCAGACTTCACCACTCTCTCTCTCTCTCTCTCTCTCTAAAATGGAAGCAAATGTCAGTCTTGCTGTAAGGAGAGCCTGCCTCGGCTGACAAAGCTTAAAGGTCGAGCATGTTCCATGATCGGACGGTTAAGATTGTGGTTGGGACAGACAACCTTACCGTTTGGATTGGTTAAAATTTGAAAATGCTAAGGATTCTTTTTTTTTACGTTACCCAGGTGATGACGTGGATGATATGCCATGTGTAATGTGGGGACAGGTCCTACTTTTCAAAGTCGCTGAAAATCCCACGTGTGATGTGGACAGATTATGATGAAGAAGTGATGCAACTGTGCTCTGGGTTCTGAATTTGGGTTCTGAATTTACACACTCAACTTCGTTTTTGTGCTAAAATGTTGAAGATGCCAATGCTGTTTAGTGGAGCACAGCATGTGACGGTGGTGATTGGACTATTATTGTTTAATTGAAAAATCAAATATAAAAGCAATAATCATCTTCGTTAATTACAGAATCAATTCATATTAAATAAAGGATAAAAAAGATATATATAATTTTCTTTTGTTTCAGATCCTGTGCAGGTTACAAAAAGGCAGAGATTTGATCACAAATTTGTAAGCCACTGCAAATTTAACAGAATAATCTTCCTTTTTTGAAGAATAATATAAAAGAAATTTAATGAATCTGACAAAATTTAAATTTTCAGAAAAGGAGATTCCTTGGATAAATTTTATTTTTATAAGAACACTAGTATTTTGGATACCTAATGACTAATATTTAACTGCATATCATAGTTAATGAAATATTAGAATTAAGTGATATCATAAAATATAAAAATTCATAACAAAATTGTTAAATTCATATTAACAAAGTGGAAGACTTGATTAAATATTGACTTATTAAAAGTATTGATATCTTCAAGAAAAAAATATGGAAGAAACCTCCTTCATGTATTATTCTGAGGTCGATATTTCTTGACACAAGATATTTATATTTTAAGTTTTGAACATGGATAGAAAAGTTGCCGCAATTTCAAGCATAAGTACTCATTAGCTGGCTAGCTGCTTATTGTCTTCTATTTAAAACTTTGAAGAAATTTTATTATATTAAATTTTAAAAAATGTTTAAATTAGTTGAATTGGAAATCATCAGCGCATAATACATAATTAGAAATATTTTGCCAAAAATAAATACTCATGAGCTATAGTATTGATGAACTATAAGTTTTTGCAAGTTTTTTTTTAGCAGAAAAAGTTAAGAAAATAAGAAACTACCACGTTCGAATATCAACGCAAATTTTAAAGATGACTTATGATGGTATTTATATATCGTCAATCATTGAACATTGTTGGTAGCAGGAATCAAATATGAACATTAAAAAAAAGTATTTAAATCTTTAACATCTGAATGAAAGAATTTTTTAGTAGGAATTTGGAAGCATTCAATGGATTTGAATTCAACGAGTGTGGAAACTTGGCCTGATGCAGGAGTGCTATAAAGTGTTAATAATAATAATGTCCGATATATCTTGGAAGATGAAATTTGGAAGCAATAGAAAAAGAGACGTTGGGGATTCAAATTTCGAATGCCATCATGTAGCTCTGAATTGCACACATGGGTTCGTGATTAGCGGAGAAATGACAGATGCTTACAGGATGATTGGAATAATCATTTGTACACGTTTCTTCAGTCCTCGTTGACTCAGCTTCACCAAGAATTTTCCACCCCAAATTGAATTGGATATTTGAAAGGTTGTGAGTGTCTGCTTTGTTGGATTTGGTAAGAATTGACTGTGAAAGGTTAAGGTTAATTTTGGCATAAGATTCTATCCTATCAATGAATTAACAGTATTACGTTAAAAAGATAAAAATTTAAAAAGTTTTAAATATAAAAAATAAATTTTATAATCTATGATAACGAATTTTCGTATAATATAATCTGTATTTATTTTTTTTAATAAAATAATTTTATTACAAAAAAAGATTTAAATTCTTAATTTAATGTGTTTGAAAGTATTATTTTAAATTGATTTTATAAAAAAATATTTAAATAGAGTAATATATAATTATTTTAAATTTAAACTTTTACAATGAATATAATTGAGAGTTAAAATTATTAAATATTTTATTATTAGAATTATAATTGAATTTGGGCTGATAAACGTGAAAATATGATCTAAGTCAAATAGAAACTGAATCATTTTAAATAGATACTTCTAGTTTTTGTTATAAATTATTCATATATCGACTAATACAAGTAAATCTAAATTTAGTAGTAAAAAATATAAAGAACCATGCATAGTTTGTGATAGCAAGATTGATCTTTTGTATATTTTAACCTCCTCATTTTACGATTTGCAAACTACCATGCGGTAAATGACTATAAGATTTTGTGTTTTTGTTAAAATGAATTTTCTTTGGTGAAAAAATATAATAAAATATGGTATAAACTCTTTCACTGTTTTGTTTATACATCACAAATAAAATAAAAAATAAAAAGGAAAGACTAGCATGGATAAATAAAACTAGTGACGAAGGAACTTTTTTGTCATTTGCCATTAAAACTAAGCAGCTTACCGGCTCTATTAGGAGGAGGAGAATAACTTTTGAATAATGTCATTTTAAAAAATCACAATTATACGCATAATTTTATTGAATTTAAATAATATCATTTAAAAAATTTTCTTTTTTAAACTCAAATAATTCTTGACGGGATGGAATTCTAGTGTACAAGTTTAATAATTATTAGATTAAAATTAAATTTTAGTTCCTCACAATTTTTTTATTTTAATATTTTATAATTAAAATTTATATCAATTTAATCTCTTATTAAATGAATAAAAAATAATTTTGATCACAGAAAAATTAAATTGAAGTAAATTTTGATGAATGAAAAAGTCAATTATTAAAACAAACTTTTTATGTAGTAATTATTAAGCTGGTTAAAGTTTAAGAAAACAAAATAGAATAATGGGTTAATTACTACATTGGATAAATTGAAAGGGAAAAGAAAAGAACAAAAGCAGAGAGAAAAAAGCAGCATTGCAAGTTTGCTGACGCTGTTCCCTGTGGGCTGCGCTACTTTTCCCTGTAATGCTGTTCCAATTTCCAAAGAGGGCACGCCCTTTGCCCATTGCTTTGGCAACAACTTTTTGCTATGGAAAATGATTTTATAAAAATTATGTCATTTTTATTTTTTAATTTTATGTCTCTCTTTATATATTAATTTTTTATAATAAAAAATATCAAAAAAATGAATTTTTTTTATTACCATTCAAAATAAGTATATAAAAAATATAAAACTAAATTCTAAAAATAATATTTTTTATCTTATAAACCAATTAAAAAGAAAATTATTTACATCTCTCAAAAAACAATTTTGGTACTCCATTAGTACTTTACATAAATTTCAAAAATATCTGAATATAGTAATGCTAGCCATACATTTTTTCTTATATTTCTTACACTTTTTTATATTATTTGATTTACTTTTAAATATGTTGAGAGCCATGTTAATATTTTTTTTATATATTTCTGCATATAATATAATAATTTTAAATATATAATTAATATGTACTGTTTTACTCTGAGAGGATTCCATCTGAGTTGATAACTTAACTCATTATTCCAATTTGTTAATTATTTAAAAATTTTATTTAAGCACAACTACACAATTCTAAAAATATTGAAAATTTTTATTATAAATTAAAAATAATAAAATAAAATCATTTAAACACATGTTATCCCACATAACTTTCTCTGTTATTGAAATGTTAAGACTATACTTGGCAGGAGTAAAAATAAATTGATATAAAAATGATAATGTATTTTAAATATTTATTATGCCCAAACAAATACTATTAATCACCTTGTTTTTTTTCTTACTTATTTTTCCTTTAACAGTATGACGTATTTTAAACTAATATAATTTTTTCAACAATTAAATCACAATTTTCATACTCAAATATATAATTCATTTTTACTATACTAGCACCTTTTAAATATAATTCTCCTTATTTTAAATTTTATTATGTTTAAACATGATCTTTATAAATTTTTTTGGATTAAACTTATGATATAAAATTATATATGATAAAATTTTAAAATAAAAAATAAGCTTATTCCTCTTATTACCCTCAATTTAGAGGAGCGTTAAAACTGAGAATTACCCCCAATTTAGACAGAAACAAAATAAAAACAAAGTGTACATTTAATGTAAGAATAAAGATAAAAATTTTATGAATAAGTTTATATATACAAATTCTCTCCCGTAAAATTTTTACCTCTATTTTAACCCCAACACTAAACTAACCTTAAAAGAAAATAATTCTCCTCTCATTTCGTTTTCCTTCATAAGTCGTAAACTCCCAAATTAAAAAAATAAAAAACAATCCTTCTCATCCATGCCCTTGCCATCGTATCATATACCTCTCATCTAAACAAACACTTTTTTACATTTAAGCACACGGCTGATGCATATTTTTAATAAGTTAAAAAAAAATAACAAAATCGGGCCAAAATATGCTCATAGATTTTGAACTGGATAACTTAAATCATCCAACCAGAAACGTTGATGCACCTCAAAGTTCAGAGACGTTGCCGGCAATGGCTACATATGCACAGAACGCGACAAAGATAACCCACCTTAACAGCAAATAGTTACACTATAGAACAAAACCCATGATTCAGAGTGATGAGCTAAAAGCGATATAGAAATTAGAAACCCAAGACTCAGATGAAACCTGCGAAAGTCACTACAAGTGTACAAGATTAACCACATGCGACGAGGATCAGGCTAGCCATTGCTTTAAAATAAGGTTAAATAAATCAAATTAAAAAAAAAAAACCCCCATAAGACTTGATGAGTAACATAAAATAACTTCTAATAGTGTCTTTGCCCTTTGCGCAGTAAGGTTCTAACCCCAGACATAACAGTAGATACAATCAATAAGCTTTTGAGTTTTCTGGTGCCAAACTAACGAAATGAAAATAGTCTAACAACAATTTAACAGACAGTTCTATTCAGCTTCCCCTCAGGATCGTGACCTATCTCGGGGTGGGGGCGAGCGGCTGCATGAACAGTAACAAAGTCAAAATAAATATAAAATGAGATGTAAATATCACCGCAAAAATATTAAAAGCAGTAGCTTATTTAGATCAAACCTGTCATATCTCCCATTTATTGGGCTTTCAGCTCGTTCATACTTGGGGCTTCCTCTTGGCTCTGGTCTGGAACTTGGATTTGATCCATGACCATAATCTGGGCTACCCCTACCTCTACGATATGGACTCACGGATCTCCCACGACCATATCTCCCATCAGGGGAAATGTCACGACCTCTTCTATCAGGGCTGTACCCATTCCTTCTATCATCATCATCTCTTATGGCATATTCCACTGTGATAACACGATCCATAAACTTGCTGCATATCAAATATGAACACAAAATATAATTAGGACTTAGGAGCCATTAGCATATTTATATCCTTGTCCTTACCCCCTCCCCCTTTTTTATTGAAAGCACTGGCATATAACACTAGAATTTAGAGCATTTATAGGGATAAAAACATCAGGGAACAAAATGAGTGAACAATTGAGAAGGTAATTACAACCTCAGGTTAGTAGCATCCAAAGCTCTAGTAGCATCCTCCTGGGATTCATACTGAATAAAAGCAAAATTCCTTCTGATCCTTATATTCAATATTTTCCCATAAGGATCAAAGTGTCTCTCCAGATCCCTTGTCCTGGTGTGAACTGGATCAAAATTTATGACAAACAATGTCTTGGAGAGTCTGGTATTAGTTGAAGATTTTCTTGAATCAGCTGGCCTTCTACTGTCACGTTCTTGCTGCAGATCATAATATAGTTACACTGTGAATGTTAAAATCTGAACAAATTATCTAGAATTGCCTGAATACTGCAAACTTCGCACCATAAAAGTGATGAAAATAAGCAGCAGCTACAAGCACAAGTTCATTTGAATGACATGCAAGCGTCAACAAATGAGAACATGCCCTGAAAGTATGGCTATTGTCATGGGAAAGCACACTATCATCAAAATCAAACATAACAAGGTACAGTTTCCCAAAATGATTTATAACAAGAATCTCACATGCCAGACTTTCATCCCCAAGTGTCATGCTTTAAAATCAGTACATGCTGTAGCATAATAATCATATCACTATTTAGCAACCACTAATGCAATCTAATATCACAATGTACCTTAGTCCACTCAACACGTATACGGCGGCCCTTTCTACCAAATTCTGTTCTATCAAGTCTTCTGATTGCATACTCAGCATCACGTTCATCTTCCATGTAGACAAAAGCAAACCCTGTGAAACAAGAATGTTAAACATAAAACAGCACAGAAACTATTTCAGTTAAACATTTGAAGACTCCTTTCATGAAGATGATTTAGAGAGGTGGGCCGCAATCAACTTTTCAAGTTTGAGAGAAGAATTCAAAATAAAACAAAATAAAAAATAAAACTGTCAAGAAGTACCACAACACCTGCCACTGTTGCGAAATCATCATGGTTTCTATGTTGAAACATGTCGGAAATTGAACACTGAGCAAAAGTCATGAGGAATGAAAAAGCAATGAATGCTGAGGGAATGCAGAATGGCAAGGCTAGGGCGGATTATTTCTTCTGGAAAAATACAAGAAGGAGAAGCTTGGGCACATGCTAGAAAAGAAATGCAGAGAAGCACATCCATCCAAGAAGAGCATGGACATTCCAACTTTCCAAGTAATCCTGCCACAAAGAAATTGTTGAGTATGGGGGGGTGTCATATCTTAATGACAATTTTCTTCTTTTAAGAGGAAAAGAAAATGTACATCCATTCAAAAGTAATTAGTCAAAGAACATCATTTTGACCCTTTTAAGAATCATGTAAGGACTGAAAGCATCGTTGACAGTTCTTGGATGGTAAATTCTTGAAGAAGCCATGGTGAATTCCAGGCTGTTAAGCATGCTCCAATTCACATTCAAGATGAAAACACATCATTTCAAAGGCTAAAGGCACAATACATTCTCAGCCCTTGTACTTTGCATCCTGTACCATAAAATGTTGGGCTGACAGAAATAAAGGGATTTTATCATTTGCACTGTCTTTTGCAAAACGTGCATATGTACTCTACCGTGGAAGTGACTAATTTGAAATGTTAAACACAGTTTCATAACCATTTACGATTTGGTCATTCATTACTTTTCTTTTTCTTTTTCTTGTGTGTGTGTGTGTGTGTATGTCCAAATTGATATAAAAAAAGGGTCAATGAGTTCTTTGAAAGATGATTGCTTTCAATGGTTGTACATAACATTTTCCTTTCCTAAACAATATTAAAACCCCACTGTGACTCAACATAAGAGGACACTTTCATCGCGAGTTCCATATCCTCGAATATTGCCACAGAAACACCACCATTCATGTAATGCCAGTCACCAATCCGTTAATCTGCTTTCTTGCAATAGGACTTATCTCTGAAATATAAAACCTGGGTATAGTCTTTCCAACTAATATGGAACATGTTAAACAAAAAACACACAATAAACTCAGTACAATGAAGCGAGTTTACAATGATCAATCCTTTTTTCCGTTAAACAAAGAATGCTATTTGATCAATCCTTTTTTCTGTCGTTAAGGTAGAGAATTGAACCAGGAATTCTCTTTATTTATCATCAATCAAATCTACCTATCCCCGGGGAATACTCCTTTACCCATTTTTTTTCCCTACGTATTGATATCCTCGATGAGTAGTCAAACATTTATTAATTAATTGTTGTTTCTCACAATAAATATTTAAACTCCGCTAAGGGTAACCACTAACCAGTAAGGTACCAGTACCTAGGTAAAAAACCTAGGTAAGGAAGCAACTTCCCCCAACCCCTTTATCCCCCTGTCTAAAAGAGTCCATCCCCATAACTGCTTGGCCACCCAAGACAAAAATTATCATTGAAAAGCAGAAACCATAGTGAAAGATGCCATTTATGACTAGCTACCCCAGCATAAAACTGAACCTCAAGAAAAAAGTAACATCAAAGTTTCAAGTATTTAAAAAAAAAAAACAAAAACAAAAATCCAAGCTGAAGAATGACATACCGGACTTCATGTCCACTCTATCAACTTTCCCATATCTTCTGAATAGCCTCTCGACATCGGACTGGCGCGCGTCAAAATCCAGGTTCCCACAAAAGACGGGCTTCATTTTTCCCGCAGAGTTGAAGCTAGAAACTCCTACAAACCTGCAATGCAAGATCCGTTCTCACAATTCAAAAACTCAGAAATTAAACAAAACCCAGATGAAATTTGATGGATCGTTGGTGCTGGAAGAAGGAACCAAGGCAGATCTGGTACTCCTTAGAAGGGAGATCAAGGATTGGTACCTTCCTGGACCGAAACCCTTAACAAAGCTCGCAGTCGCAGAGGAGAGAGAGAGAGAGTGTTTGTATGTGGAGGTGGAGGGTAATCACATGAAACACATGAGCATGTGACTTCGACAAACCATAACGTCACTAGTGGGACCGTTTGGGCAAATATCTGTTCCTGTACCCATTTGTCCGTGCTTGCTTGTGTCCCGGGATAAAGTTATGCGTACTATTATTATGCCGCACATCAACAATCAATTGATAATAAGCCAATAAGCCTAGTTTAGCCTATTCTTTTTTTAAATTATAATTAGACAAAAGTTAATTTGAGCTCTTCTAAACCAGTTTTCAGTGTGTTAAAACTTAGACCCTAAAACAATCGAATAAACAATGATTAAATTGAATGATGTGATAATTATTGATTTAAAAAATACTTATTTATATATAGTATGAGATAGAGTCTCCTTAAATGATATATGCTCCAAACTCACTTTTTAAAGGATTAATTGTAATTTAATTTTTTAAATTTTGAGTCATATCCAGCTTCACCTTGAAGAATAAGAATTTAATTTTAATTTATTATTAGTATAAATTTTTTTTATATATATTATCATTCAATTACATTTTATTTGGTATTTAATTTTTTATATAGTTATTATATTAATTAAATTATTTTAATGATTTGATAATCTATAATTAAATAATAATGTATAACTTTTTGCATTGATAGTTGGTAAAATTAAACTCAAAAAATAAAAAATGCAAATGACTCTTAAACTTCAAACATTTTTGGGAATAACTTAATTTTAAAAAAAAAATTACTTTTCTTCAAAAGTCTTTTAAAAATGATTTTGATTATAAGTTGTTTTGATCATAAAATAAGTTAATTCAAACACATACTCCATACTTTAAATAAAAAATTTCTTCGCTCAAGTATATTGTTAAAAGGTTGGCAGAAATGTCATATGACTTGTAATGGTATTATTAAAACATATTTTAACCTTAAGTGTATATTTAGTATATAGATAAAAATAATAGTGAAAAATTTATGAATAAGTTTTGTGTAAAAAATTATGTATAAAACTTATTTATAAATTTTTTACTCTCTTTTTTATTCCCATATCAAACTGACCTTAAGTAAAAAATTATATTTAATTAAGTTAAAAACTAACATAATTAAGAAAAAACTATAGTTAACTTTTGCTTAAATTTGATTTGTGATTTAGTTATGATATTATTAGAGATTAAAACATATTTTATTAGTGTCAAATGCAAGTCATATAACACATTTCCCTTTTTTTTTATAATAATTTGAACGCAAAGTGTGAAATTTGAGAGGTGATTTGCACATATTCAAAAAATTTTATTACCGTTCTTTAAACTGTAATATTATTAAAAAAATGAAATACTATTATAAAATAAAAATTTTAATAACACAAGTCAAAAGTCTTGTGGTCAGTAACACGTTATGCATACCAATGGGTGTTTGTTTGAGTGGAAGGGGTTTGAATTTCCTTAAGAGTTGGCCTCAATGGTAAATATTCGATTCCGCATGAAGCAAACATCATTAGGAGGGATCCTCGTTTCGGCACCTACAACATCCTGAAAAATTAGTCTCTCACTTAATGGGTGAAGATATTTTAGAAAATAAAAAAAACATGTTATGCATGTATAATATATTTCATTTTAAATTTTATAATTAAAGAAATTTTTAAAAACAAATTAGTCAGAGTTATTAATTTGTTGTGTAACCAATACCAATAAATAATGTTGCGAAAAAAAAAACTAGAGTGCACTAGAAAAAAAATTAAGTAAGATCAATGCATCAATAAACTTTTTCCCACATAGTAAAACTTAAAATTAAAGCAATATTTTATATATACTGTGTCTCTGTATAATTATAACAGATTTTTAAATGGAGCTCTAATTCAAGTTTTGAAGGTTAACTATTTATTAAATCAAATATTATCTATTCAAAAGATCTTTTCACTTATTTTTCATACATACATACATATATATATATATATATATATATATAATAAAAAGCTATTCATATTTGAAATCAATATATAATAGGATTTAAAGCAATTCATATATAAACAAGGATAAAATACCTATTACTCTCATAAAGTAGAGGAATATCTTACAACTTATTCTTTAAGTTTATTTTGTGTCACTTAACTCCCTTAATGTTTAGGTTGAAACAAAAACCTATTTTAACTGTTAACTCTAAACAGAACATATATAACACATGTATATCAAATGATTTTACCTTTACATAAAGCAAAGTTTACTTTTATCACATAACTCCTTTGAACCGTGGATTTTTATCACATAACCTCCTATGAAATTTGGTTTTAAATGTATATATCTCTCTTTAATTTAATTGAGAAAAGTAACATTTTTTATTTAACCCAAACATATTAGATTGGGTTAACTGATAAAAATGAACTTGAAGGAATAAGTTGAGAAAAGATTATATTTCATACAATATGATTGTTAAAATCTCGTTTCAAAACTTAAAAATCCACGTTTTTATGCTTTGAAAACTAAAAAAGTTTTGGATGTTACGTAAAATCTAAAATTCGTACAAGTTTTACAATTTATGCTTTAAACTTTAAAATCCTTAAAATCTCAATCTTATCTTATAATTTTATGATTCTACATGTGTAATGTAAATGTGTCAATTTTTTTTACTGATTTTAAGTATTTTAACATTCAGGCTCCTCTCATTCCTCAACAATATCATTTTGAATTTCTCATTCAACCAAGTTCTAATGTGTTTGTCCATCTTCCATCATATTTGCTTCTCACATTATGAATTTTTTATTATCACAAGTTCAAACTTATTTAAGCTCCTTGCTTTCACTCTCTTAGTTCTAATGATAAAGGATGATATGCGAAAGGAGGAGGAAAAGTGTTAAGATATTTAAATTTATTAAATTTAAAATATTTTTTTATATGTGATCTATTATGCTAATGCTAGCTAAAAACATTCTTTTTTGCATAATTCATGATATATTAATTATTAAGTTATGAAATTTGTTATTTTAATACTTAAATTTGAGTTAGAATATCTCAACATCATTACTTTTGTGTATATGTATTATTTTTATGTAATATTTTACATAATATGTAACATATATGCTTTTATGTTTCGTTTCTATATTTTACTTTTACTAGACCTTTTAATATATTTTTTAATAAAAATTCACTTTTAACAACCTTAATTATCAGGAAAATGAAATGTATTTTATCCTGTAAACAAAGGTAAATTAAAGTTTATTGACCCGGTTTTATTCAAAAACGTACACTGGTCCGCGTGATACAAAATTTGACACCTTTTACTCCGCTATCGATCACATAATCACCTCACATTTTTCTTTATCCATTTTTTATGGACAAGAATGGGGCAAATTAAGAAAGATAAAATTAATGCTCCATATAAAAAATTACTACTAACAAGCATTTGCAGTAATCCATATATATTTGCCAATACATGGTTCAAGGATGCACTACAATTTCAAAGAGCATTAATTAAATTCACTAAAAATATTTGATTCCAAACATCATGATCACGCATGAGTCTGATTTTGTATTCAATATTCTCAGCATGACGGAGTGTCGGTGAATGCTAAAAGACTTGTTGCAGATTTCTCGTGTTAATTGTTTATCTGGTAAATATGAATGACAAAAAAAAATAGAAGAAAACCAGAGGGTGGTTATGTGAAACAATGCAAACAAAGTGCCAAATTCTATATCACAGAGAGAGCATAGTGTTTCGAGTCAAGCCACATAATTTATCCTATAAACATTCCAAAACGTTACTAACATATCTAGCTTTACTCTATATAGGTGTCTAGCTATAGTACTTTAATTCACCTACCCTTAAAACCCTAAAAACTAATTAACTTGAGGGATTAGTCTGGTGTCTCCACATTGGAGCATCTGTACATAAACGTTTTATTCCCTCGCACTATCAATAGATCCAAATCTACCCCCACGTGCAGAGAGCATAAAATGAAAAGGAAAATATAATAGTTGCCAAAGAATGCATGTGGTTCGGTTTATCAATATCAATTCAAATTAGGGTTCTTTATATATTACATACATATAGGCATGTCCCCTTGTCACCATGCTATCCTGTGTGCTTTAATTTTCAACCTAATTAACTTAATTAGGATGGTGTTCACATATGTTACATCCCAGTTCATTACAGATATATAAAATTGACTTGAAAGAGTTCATTTGCAGCCAAACTTTGATAATTAATTTCATGTCCTTGGACAAATCTTTTGACATAAATCAAAACACTTTTGCCCCAGAACCAAGTTCTCTCCGATATGTATATGCATGCTGTGAAACTTCGTCTTCACCACAACATGGAGTTATGCCCTAAAGAAGTTTTGTGCATCAAATAGATCCAAATCAGCCAAGCACCTCCATGATTATCACCATATGTAGCTTTCAATTTTACTTACCACCGTTATAGGGAGAGCCATAACCACTGTACGGGGAGGCACAACCATTATATGGAGAGGCACATCCATTACATGGAGAACCACAACCATATGGAGACCCAGTGAAAGTTGGGGGCACAAGTACAGAAGAAGAGACCTTAAACCTCTTACTCCTAGAACCCTCACCTCCACCACTTGCACAAATATCTGGGCTATCCACCCACCCCATCAGTTGGTCCAAAACTCCTTGATCACCAACACTGAACTCCCCAATATCCAACCCATCGGAGTCCAGTCCGGGTTGCCGGAACCCGACCCACTCAGAGCTACAATCAGAAACACTGGAGGTTTCCCAGGAAGCAGCATGATGATGATCGCCTTCTACAGGGGGCACAATAATGCTAGGCTGCACCACTTTCTCAATGTTTTTCATATCCGCAGCAGGGATTTGGTACTGGTGGTAATTCCTACGGTGGAATATGCTAGCAAAGGTGAAGTGGTCACTGACCCTACTCTTTGAGGACTTGTTATCACTTGCCCTCGCCATAATGCTCTGCAGATTCTTGCTCAACTTGGCTTTCAAGGAAGCAAAGCTCAACCCATGCCTCCCATCAGACCCAGATAGCCCTTCGCTACAAGGGGGCTCGCCTGATTGGCCCGTGGCTTGGTTCACCGATGCAAAGTTGGTTCGTGCATTTTCCCCACGCAGAGCTCGAGCTGCTTCATCGTAAGCCCTAGCTGCCTCTTCTGGCGTGTCATAGGTTCCAAGCCATAACCTCACATGCTGAGAGGAGTCTTTGATCTCAGCCACCCACCTTCCCGAAGGCCTTTGCCTCACCCCAATGAACCTTCTGATGGAGGAGGGCTTGTTCGATTTGGCCATGTTGTTCGTAGCAGTGGCCGTAGCTGCAGAAGCATATTTCGTAGCTTCAGCTCCTGCCATAACCTACCTCACACTGAGAAGAGAATGAGATTTAGCTTTGATTAGCTAATAAGCTTTTGTTTTGGCGTTCAGCACTGCTTGGCTAGCTAGTGGAGGAGAGTTTTCTTTGTGACTGGACAGAGAAAACAGATTGGTTGAGTGAATGATACTGATCTTGCAGTATATATATGTGCAAGGTTTTGGGAGAGAGTGGGTACCCATCTCCATTATTAGTTTGTACTCTCTTCAAGCTTCTCATTTTTTTTAAAAAACTAAAATCGTGTGCATGATATGTACTTGCAAGTTGCTCTCTCTGCAGCTTGGATGGGTTTGGCTTGTGAAAGCTACCAACAGTTGTACTGTACAAAATATCACCCTCACAGAGTTTCGTACACAATTCGGGTTTTTATGGCTCGTTGATGATTCTAAAGCTTTGAAGTATAACCGAGTCAACGTTTTCTCTTTGGGATTAGTAGGATAACGTGGTCAATATTTGCTAAACTCCAAATTGAACCGAGTTAACCATAACTTGCCACAAAATCATCCAAACTCAAAAATTATTTACAAATGCATGCCTGCAATCTGCGCGCAGAAACAGATATATCGGCCAACTTCGAGTAATATGCTGCATTTGTAATTTTTATATTTGTAATTTTGCATAACTACATAATTAGCTTCATTTGAATTTAGATGACCATATACGTATGTACTATAACAAAAAGAGATATATACCACAAATTAAATTCGGTATTTTCTGTTTCTGTATTCAGGTCTAGGGAACAATACACTTAATATTGGAGAAACGAGAGCCAAACACAAGGGGGAGATTTTTCAATAGGTTTAAGTAAAGAGATACATTTGTAAGCTTAATACTATATCTTAACACAAAACTTTGAAGTATATAGCTTTACCTCACTTAGTTTAATGGTTCTGTACTTAGTTATTAAGACTAGTCATTTGTTCTGCGATAATATCTTTTTAAGATAGTGTAATTTTTTTAAAAAAAAATTAGTGTTTTCTAAATATTATTTATGATGGTGTAGCTTTAACTCAAATGACACAAAGTTTCTTTCAAACTTATTCGGCTGAACAATCAAATATCACTTATATTATTTTATTTGTACCCTTTTTTTAAAAATTTGTAACTCTTTGTTTTAAAGGGTGACGCGATAAATTCACTATCAATGAATAAAAGTTAAGTCCATCTAAGCATATGTATACATTTTTTTTTGGTCAATTTAACCAAGCTCAAGTTGGTTGGCGTGGGAGGTTTGGTTAGAGATCATAGATTCTAATCTAAATATGTAATTTTTTTGAATTACAATGGAGGTCTTAAGAACCGATGGAGGTTTAGAAAAATGTAAGTTAGGTGTGAGCATTGAAATTCACAAGGGATCGAACCCGTTACAGGTATTTCTTGTTGAAGTAATTACGTGTGCTACTAGGCATCAAGGTCACGACAAAATAAGTAAAAATTCTCAAGTCCTTTTATTTTTTTCTTCCATGTTGCAATCAGCTGATATTTGGCAGGACATCTTACGTCAACTCATTATACAGTGAAATACAGGCCATTTACGCTAAGATTATGGTGACTTTTGATTCATTAGAATGAAGGTGAAAAAAATTAAAATGAAAATAAAGTAAAATTATGTTTGGTGTTGCAGCGAGCAATCTTAAATCTTAATTATTTCACCTCAACACCATCATATATTAAACTACCACCACAACTATCAACATTTGCTACCACCACCGTCACCGCACTCGAGCCACTACCAATGCAACCACCATCCTACCCATTATTAGAGTAGCCACTGCAACCACCATTGCCTCTACCACCTCCACATCATCGCCACCACTCTATGATTGCCACATTCATTGTCTCATGATTGACACCGTTACTTTCATTGTTGTCATCGTTGCCACCCTCGTCACCTTGCCATTACTACCATGTAAGAGTATTATTGTCATCAAATCATTTTTCTTTTTTCTTCTTGCCTTAGTTCTAACGTATCAAATTTTCATGATACGCATTTTAAATGCTAGACAATATCAGTGGGACATAGAATAATTTTTTTTTAGTATATAGAAGGACCAAAACTTAATCTGAAGCGGGAGAAAGTAAGTTAAAAGTGCATATAAAACGACTCAACTAAAATTTTTGGGTGAATACTTCATGGTTTACTTTTGTAACTTTCATGTGTCAACCTATAATCTTGGAAAGCTGCCCTTCAAAGTCAAAACTCAATAGGTTCAACCACCGAAATAGCAGTAAGCTAAGCGCTGCTAGCACGAGAGCGGCGGCTAAGCCGCAGCATAGCCGAGCCGATACGGTCAAACAAGGCAAGCCGCAAGCACAGAACAAGAATACAGAGAGAAGGAGACAGAAGAAGGGCGGTCAAAGTTTGTCGGCTTGCAAGCCAAGAACGGGCTCGCAACGTTAAATAAAAAAAAAAACCCCTAAAAATCACAATTTTTTTTATTTTTTAAAATTCCGTGGCCAAAAAGCTTGTTTATAGCTTCTAGTCCAGTGACGTGTTGGAATTTAGCAGTTGTTGATAGAATGATTCATGGGCTCCACCCTCCTTCACAACCCCCTGTCCTTTCCCCTGTTTCCATTCACCCTCTCACTCTCTCTCCCTCCAACCTCCAAATCAAAATCATTTATTTATTTATTTATAATATTTATGGAATATTAATTTGTTTTAATTTGAGTTTAGTTTATTGTGCATAATTAAGATTGCTACTTTGTCCTGCTCTTGAAGACGTGGTCCATTTGAATCGGGACTAATCACCAAAAATGCGGCCTTATAAAGATGCCTCTATTTTTCATTTTGTCTACTAATGAGGTGGATTCTGCTGTAATAAAAACATGCATAGAATGACACGTGGCATGTGCGAGGCTGCGTAATGTTGTCACTCACGAATGGTCATTAAGAGAAGAAATTATTGTATATTTTTATAATATAATAAATATATGTTTTAAAATATATTTTTATCAGTAATTTTAAGTTTTTAATATAAAAATATATAAATTTTTATAAAATTAATAATAAAAATATTTTTTAAAATATATATTTATTGATATTTTAAGAACATATAATAATTTTTTTATTAAAAAAATTAAAAATTATGATGCATCCAAATATCTAATTAGTATGATATTAATCATGTTGAGTGCACAAGTAATAAAAGGCCTTTTTGGAGGGAATCCTATGAGTTCAAAAGAGGGTTTAATTTGTGTGGACAGCTGATCATTATCTATGGGTACTGCAATATGTTCCCCAAAAGGTTAACTTATTCAAAAATTCCAAAGTCTTGTCCAATTTTCAATGGAGGGTAGCAAATTATTAATGCTCTTCTTAGTCGATCATATCAACAAATTAAATGTGTCTCTTGCTCGTCATTTTGGTAGAAAAGAAAGTAATAAAGTTGACTTGATCTTAATTCTTAATTTCAGAGTGAATTGTAAATATTATGCCTGAGTGATCAAGCTGCTAATTTCTGTATGAAATTGAAAAGACTTCACTTTCAGAATCCATTACATTAGACTCGTTACTTCAAAAGTTGATGACATTCTCCCTTAAACTAGGATGTAAAATGAATATATTAGATGATTTTAAATCGAATCATAAAATTAATATATAGATAAAAAATAAATTCTTAATTTATTTAGAATTAATTAAAAAATTATTTAAATTATCTAATTTATTTATAACTTATTTTAATATATAAATATTCAATTTATCTATTGATATATTTTAATAGATTGAATGAATAAATATTTATTTCATTTATTTAAAATTATATTTTATTTGATAAAAATAATTATTTTCTCATTCGATAACTGAGAATTTCTAAAATAAATGCATTTAGACTCCCTTTTGTTTAGATGCATTTTAATCTCCATCTTTGCATTTTATTCAACTAAATGTATCTGAACTCCTTTTTTGTCCAAGTATAATTTCATTCTCTACATTTGCATTTCCTTTAACTAATTGTAGTTAGAAATTCTCCAAACTTTATAAATATATATTAGATATTCATTAAATATTTTAGTTAGTTCATTAATCAAACTAAATTAATCTAATCAATTCAATCCATCAAATCTATTATTATAATCAAATGATTGGATTAAATTTATATATAGATAAATTGAATGAATGATAGGTTAATAAATTCAATTGTTACCTCTACCTTAAAGATAGACATAAGGGCTTGTAAAAACTATTTTTAAAATTAACAAGTTTTGTATTTGAAAATTGTATTTGAAATCAATTTTATAAAAAGATTTTTATTTGAATAATATTAAATAGAATTACTTTTAAATGTAAGGTTAAAAAAGTAATAAAAGTCAAGTAACTACCAACTAGCAACACAACTATGACAAAATGGTTATATAATATTAGTTCTGCAACTTGATGAATGCATTAATAAGAATAATCAATTTCTCACTACAAAAAACTGGTGGTTTAACCGTAGTCAATTTGTTGTTTAGTTGCAATTTTTGACTATGGCTAAACGACCATTCAACAATCTCTTAATTTGTGGCTATTTAAAGGGTCGCTAAATGATAACCACTATTGAGAAATAATTGCTGGTATGATTGTAGCTAAATGATTGGCATTTAGCCACAGCTACATGTGTAAACATGAATTTGTGTCCTTTACATTATGATTCATCATACTAGAACACAATTAAGATTTTAAGAATTCATAATTTTCACATACATTAAAATCAAATCAATAAATAGTTTTAACCTTTATCCATGATACAGAATAAACTTTAGATCTGAAAGCCTTCTTGAATCTTTATCGGTCTCTTCTCCTTTCTTGCTTACGTTTTTCACTTTCTGATGAAAATAAACTGTTAGCGTATCCTTATGGGTAGAGACTAAATATATGGGGATTTAATTTAAAATTCAAAACCATCAGATAGCACCATCAGTTATCCATTTCTTTCGAATTTCAAAACCATCAGTTATCACTAGGATAATCCCACAATCATCAGATAATTGCTCTCATCAAGCAATTACTTAATTATCTTTTTCATAACTTCCCTTAACTTACAACTAATTAACCTTTTAACCCTTTAATATGTTTTAATTAAATCATGCTTAATTTTTATTAAACATGAGACACATTTCTAACAACATGCATTCATTTAGTAGCTATTTCTAATTAACCGTAGTTGAGAATGAAAGTGATTAGGGCAAATACAGAAGAGGATGAAACTGATTAGGAAAAAAAATTATAAATACAAAAGAGAATGGCAGGAGAAAGAAGAGTTAAAATTTCATGAGTTACTGCAGTTCTTTCTCCTTTATAACCGCTGCTAATGGGGATTGGTAAGAGGAGACGAAAAAAATATTGTTAGGAAGGGTTGTAAACTAAAATTGCATCTAAATTATCTATTTAGGAATGGATGTGAAAGTCTCAATTAATAAACCGCGGTTAAAAGCTCACCTTTTTTTTTTAATAGTATCAATACATAATGTACAAGTTAGTATAATCTTTTCTGATTCTATTCACTATATTCGGCTAAAAGCTCCCTTTTTTTGTAGTGTCTGTACATGATGTACAAGTTAGTATGATTTTTTTATTCTATTCACTATATATTCATTATTCACAGTCATAGGCTTTCAAAAGCTAGTTGGCGATACTCATGGGAAAACGACAATGTTTTCTGCCTACATGTGCTTTGTCTGACATGTAGTAGTATGCTTAGCTGTGTTCTTTCGAAAGTCTGATGCTACTTCCAAGATACTCTGGTTCAGAACTGTCTACTGTAAGTGTTTGTATTTAAGTATATGTTTTGTAAGCTTAATTAATTTTTTTTAAAATTTTTTCTCATATATATAGAACCCTCTAAATAGATAAATTAGGCAAGTTCAAAGTTTCAATTCTAATCCCATGTCATGACCCTTTAACGTGGCTATACAGCTAGGAGAGAATTAACAAAGTAAATTTTAATAATATCATAATTTATTATGTACGAGTATATATTTTATTATAATTTTAATTATTAATTTTTTTATCAATAATTATAAATATTTACTTTACCTTCTAAAATAAAATTTCACTTTAGAAGAATCAAATCTATCTTTATAGTAACTATATTTAGAGAAAAAATTATCACGTAATCCTGGAGTACCAATAAATATGTATTTCAAAAAATATCTCTATAATTAATTTTAAAAAAAATTATATATTTTTTATGTTAAAAACTTAAAATTAATGATAAAGATACATCTTATAATATATATTTATTATGTTATAAAATCATGCAATAATTTCTTCATACATGAAGGTGTTATTCTTTATCAATTCTTGACATGGTTGTGGGAAGTGTGTAAATAGAGAGACTCTTACCAGTTATAATTACAACCTCTCCTCTGTCTATTTATATGACAATATCTTCTGGAATTTAAAGTTAAAAAAAAAAAACGGAGATCCACACAATTGCATACTATACTGTAAGTTGAAGTTTCTACTTAAAATAACTTAAACCTTAAATGGCATTCCACATCGTTATTTATTTTTTAGGTTTGGTTAACAAAATTATCACGTGATGGAATTAAGTAGCATGTGTGATCCAGTGAATTGTGAAGGACACATTAACTTTGTTCAAGTAAAGGTTTCATATATTTTTTAGAGTTTAATTCTTAGTATAAAAAATATTATACTATTATTTAATTATAAATTATAAATTTATTAAAAAAAATTAACTAAGATAATAATTACTTAAAAAATTAAATACGTAATAAAAATTTTATATTGATAATAAATCAAAATTAAATCTTACCTTTTAAATTTCAGATTTTGATTTTATGATAATTAATGTGTTTCTACATTTTTATTTAGTATTTTATATTTATCCTTTCAAACTTATAATTTTTGCTAAAGCTGAAACTCGCTCAAAAGGACTGAGGTCTTAGGCACCTTCCATCCTCATGAGGAAATTTTTTTTAATATATTTTCATAATAATGCGAACAAATTTATTATAGAATTAATTTATTGATGAGATAAATTTATTTTTTTGTCATATTTTTTTAAAATACAAAAAGGAATAAGAATCCAAAAAGGACAACGAATAAAATGAAATTGGAAACTCCCACAATCATGCCAATTAAAAAGCTAAAGACCTATTTGTATCAAATGTTAAACGAGTTTCACCAACACTTAATCTTTTTTTAAAAATAAAAATTGTGCAAGTAGTTATTTATATAATTTTAAAACAAAAGTAGTATAATAAAGCCTTTCTCATAATAAAACACTTTAATTTTGAGTTTACAATTAAAAGTATCTTGGGACGTTTGTAAAGGCTAATTTGCGTTTGGTAAAATTCAAAATAAATAACCTATAAATAGGATGTCATCTCAATTACATATTAAGTTGGTGTCAGCTAAGTTTCAACTTATTTATTCAGGATGACATATTATTAAGCCTCATTTAGTATATTATATATGCGATAAATAGTATATTATAAATTGTTCATGTTAGCAGTAAAGGCTGTTTATGCGAACACAGAAAATAAACTAGTGGAAACGAAGTTGCTGCTACTCTGGGGGGCTTTTGAGGCTGTTTTGAGTTGATTTCGAGATGAGTGCACTTTTGCTCGTGATACCCGATCTCCCTTAAATAATCAGTTCTGAGGAACGTATCTCCGTCGTGGGTGAGTTGTGAAGAGGGGCAAGGATCAGAGTGGTTCTACAATGGCCGACGAAGAAGCCAGTCATGAGTCATGCTCTCATGATGGTTGACTGAGTCATGCTTCGACTGAATTGGACTCGACCTGGAGTGGGTTAGGCAGGTAGTGAGCTTATCGTGTTTGAGCCTGGTTCCAAGTCGAGAGGAAGGCCTACTGAGGCCTGAAAACTTGTACGGTACACTGCCCCCAGCTTGGAAGTCGGCTGCAAAGTAGGCGGGCTCGGAGCTAAGTAGTACCGGGTTCGTGAAGCATCCCGTGCAGGTGGGTTTGCTCATTGTTTTCTTCTTGTAAGTGCTGAACAGGTCTCGGCTATTGTTCTAAGCAGAATTGCTTATTAGTTGTTCGCCGTTTGGTCGTTGTAATTTACTTTGCTATTGCTGCTTCAATGTTTGTACTTTGAAACAATTGAACCTACCTACGAGGGAGGTAGCTCTACCTCGGGATTTTAAATTTGATCGCTGAATCCGTAAGGGAGGTAGCTCGACCTCGGGATTTTTAACTTGATCGCTGAATCCGCAAAGGAGGTAGCTTGACTTCGAGATTTTGAACTTGATCGTTAAGTCCGCGAGGGATCTAGCTCGACATTGCGATTTTTGATTTGAAGGATTTCACTAAATTCACGAGGAAGATAGCTCGACCTCGGGATTTTTAACTTGATCACTGGGTCCGCGAGGGAGGTAACTTGACCTCCGGATTTGTAACTTGAAGGATTCCGTGGTATCTGCGAGCAGTAGGGAGTAACTAATCTCAGACTTTGAGTGTTGATCCAGAAACAGTGGTGTGATGGCCATGGAGCAATATGGATACCATGAGGGCGTCATTCTGTTATAAAATACTAGTAAGGTCCAGACCTTGGTATAAGTTCCTTAGTTGTTTTTCTTGATAGTTGGTAGTTGTTGGCACATCTAATGCTTTGGAAAATTGATGACGTGTAGTCATGAGCTTTCAAAAAGTCAGATCATATTACCATGTTTGACAGTTATGCTATGTGGGCATTTTATTGGGTTACGAGTAAACCCTTGGTTGTCATCAACTCATTTCCTTTATTATTGAACTTGAATGATCGAGTCAAGCTGTTGCCGGCATTGGACCGAGTTTGAATTTAAATGAAAGTTGATTAATGTCAAGTTGGCTTGTGTCTTGTTGCCATATTGGAAAATTATGGCTAAGTAGCTCGACTTCCAATCGGAGGCAGTGGTTAGTTTGTTGTCCTCTGTATGATCATCTCTCCTGGTATTCGGATCCCCATAGGCGTCTGCGATGAGGGCCTTCATGGTCGATATCGATTGACCCACCGATTCCTAGATGTAAACGACGTCAGTGGCAAAGGCGAAATCGAAAGGCGAGTGGAGTACCCTGATTTGGTATTGAGGTTGCATTTCAGTGCAGGCATGACCGGGGTGACATCGGTAAAGACAATGTCGATGAAGCCAATGAGGTAGAGGCCTATGCTGATGACGCCACATCTGGTGCCGAGCTCAACGGCGTGTCAGGACATTTGACGAGGACAAGAAAGTAAAGCTAAATGGAGGTTTCAATATGGATGGAGCAATTGTCTTGCTCCTTCATGAAAGTAGAGCTAGCTCAAGCTTGAGGTGCTTGGTTGGTAGCTCGGACAAAGCTTGATAGTTTCTGGGCATATGTTACTGAGCTGGCAGAGGAGCCTGAGGTGGTGGGAGATGTTGGTGTTATTGGCAGTGTTGCCAATTTTTGTGGACGGATTTGGTTGTTGCTATTGCTGTTTTAACAGCTATTTCTGTATCAACGCATACCTTTCCTGATTGAATTTGATAAGGATCTAAGCTGATTATGAATAGAGCAGCTCTTTGGTTTTCGTGCAGTCATGCCTCCTCAATTGAATTGGTTAGCCAAGTGACTTTAGGCTTTATTAGTTGGGTCCCTTCCATCTTGAAACTGCCCTCCCTTTATGGCATATATATAACGGGCAGGTCGAAGCTTTATCTTTGGGATAGTCTAGTTGTTGATTTGTAAGGATGGAAAGAGTTTTACCTTTTCCCAAAGACGGTACCAATGTTCATGTCGGCGGCAAAGGCTACCTATGCGATCATAGAAAATGAATTAGTGGTGACGAAATTGCTGTTACTCTAGGAGGCTTTTGAGGTATTTGCGTTGATTTCGAGGTGGGTGTACCTTTGCTTGTGATACCCACTTTTCCTTAAATAATCAGTTTTGAGAAATGTATCTCAGTCGTGGGCGAGTCGTGAAGAGAGGCAAGGATCAGAGTGGTTTCACAATGGCCGACGAAGAAGCCAGTCGTGGATCATGCTCTCACAGTAGTTGATCGAGTCATGTTTTGACTGAGTTAGGCTCGACCTGGAGTGAGTTAGGCAGGTAGTGGGCTTCTCGTGTTTGGGCCTGATTCTAGGTTGGGAGGAAAGCCTACTAAGGCCTGAGAACCCATACGGTACATAAATAATATTATTAATATTTATATAATATTTAGATAAGACATTATATAATATAATATTTGATTAAAATAATTTTATTTCATTTTAACTATATAACAATTAGAGATTAAATTATTTTATCTTATACAATTAAAACTAAATAAAATTATTTTAATTGGATAAATTACTATCAAATATTTTACCTAAATATAAATAATATTAATTATATTATACTATCCATATCTTATATAGTGCTATAAACGGGGCTTAAGTTTTGATTAAATAAGGATATTAGTCTGATAATCAAATAAAAATTTCTTCACTAAGGTGGCAACTGGCAAGATGCAAATTAAGATGAAATTAGGATGCATATTCTCTAAAATATTGTAATTAGACGTTCTGCAAGATCCACAGGTCAACTGCATAAGTCTCTGGTTAGCGATCATGGGCTATACGTCTACATC
The DNA here is from genome assembly GCA_019955255.1 of Castanospermum australe. Taxonomy (NCBI): domain Eukaryota; kingdom Viridiplantae; phylum Streptophyta; class Magnoliopsida; order Fabales; family Fabaceae; genus Castanospermum; species Castanospermum australe. Next base: position 177,797 of record NSJW01000796.1, read on the forward strand.
ATGACACCATGATCAGAAAAGTATTCAAAATCAACGGTTCAGAATTCATTCCCCACATGCGCCGGTGAAACCTTGATTAGTCAGTGTCTCCCTCTTTCTTCCATTCCAAGACTCTCGGTCCGTTCTTCCCGTGTTTGCTCTCTGCAATGGCTGATCCAGCGCTTCACCCGGAGACCAATCACCACCACCAAACCCAACCCCTCAAAGAGATCGCCGTTGACTACACCCCAGAAGCCTGTTCTCACTGCCCACAGTCCAACTCCATTACCCTCACCTACGACCACCGTGGCGGCGCACGGTGGCGCACCACCACCCGCTTCCACTACGGCACCTTCAGCACCCTCATTCAGTGCCCAAAAGGCAATACCAGCGGCCTCAACTTCAACATCTATCTTTCCTCCCTCGAAGGGGACAAATCCCAGGACGAGATCGACTTTGAGTTTTTGGGCAAGGACAGGACCATTGTGCAGACTAACTACCATACCACCGGGACTGGGAACAGAGAGCAAACTCACCATCTGGGTTTCGATTGCTCTGATGGGTTTCACGAGTATGTGATCAAATGGGGTCCTGATCTGATCGAATGGTTGATTGATGGGAAGGTGGTGAGGAGGGAGCAGAGGAAGGAGGGTGAAGGTTTCCCCCAGAAGCCCATGTTTTTGTATGCTTCCATTTGGGATGCCAGCTACATTGATGAGGGAAGGTGGACTGGGAAATACGATGGCAGTGATGCTCCTTATGTTTGTCTCTATAAGGACATTCGTGTACCTGCTGGGACTGCAGTGGAGTGATCTCGTGATTCCTGATCTGGGTTCCTCATCCAGTGGACGTCTCTGTGTCATAAGGCTTTGTTATTGTTTTCATTTGTTGGGCTAAAGTTTTCTTTTTTGTTGTACGTGTTGAGTTTCAGAATTTTCTTTCTCTGTTCTTGTTTGCCATATAAGTTCATGTAATGTTATTTTTTTTCTTGCTTGTGCTATAACAAGGTCCAAGGATATTATGTGTAATGGCAAGCTAAGTATGTTGTTCTTTTTTTGTTTTTAATGGGAATAAATTGATTGTATTTGGAAATATTCAGTACATCAGAAGAAAGTTAAATAGTTAAAAAAAACTAATTCAGATGAAACAGTAATGAAGTGGAAATTTTATTACTTTATCTAACTTCTGCTTGTTTGGCCGGTAAATGTTCTCTTTTACCCAGATTTGATACTTGTTTATTACTTCAAATGGATTAAAATGCTAGCTGTTGCTTCCATGCATGAAATATATATTGATAAAGGTTGATTTTATGGCAATCTGCCACTTGAACTTTGGCTAAGTAGTAACCTGTTGGGGACACAGGTTCGACTCCTCTTCCACCAGTGAGCAATATCTAGCTCCCTATGTCCAAAAGGAAAAAAAAATATAATGGTATATCTTGAAATTTTATTTTTCATGTTTCTCCTGAAATGTAAAGGTGGACCCTTTTCTGTTTACTTATTTGTATTACTGCAGTGTGAATCATGTAAGGCGAGAAGCAGAGTATAAAGAAAAATGTAAACTCAAGGTTAAGGAAATCAAGCAATTCCAAGCGACAAATCCATGATTAAATGTGTTTTTGTTAATTTGCTTTGGGTAATGAGAAGTTTGGTATTATGTTGATCACTTGATCCTTTATTCTATTAACTCAAGCATACCTGCAACATGCAAATGAGCAAATCTCTTTCTGAAAGTTTTGTTTTGACATGAATATGTACTCCTATTTGAGTCTGATTTACTTGAGAAGAAGTTGATTCAGCTGGCAATATATATGTTGCTATGTGGAGCTCATCATCCTCTATAGAGGAAAATTGAAGATCCTAAGAATGAGTGCTCTTAAGGGTTTTCAAATGGTGATAATGGTTATGCTTTAGCTAGAGGCTCCCCAGAGGATGTTAGTTACCTAGTTTGATGATTTTCTGAAACTTCTTTGAAATTTGGTTGATTTCCTTTCAATTTTGGGATTTCTTGTTCTCACAGGTTTGGAAAGGGGAATTGTTCTGCTTTTCTGTCTGAACTGGATGTAGTTTTCTGTTATACTAAAATTTAAGCAGAGTGAAAGGCTGATTTTATTGCTTGAAAGCGTAGAAGCTTAACATGAATCTTCTTGCACATTGATATGATGGAAACTAGTAAACCTATATTATTATACAGAATGCTACTTTCTAAATAGAAATCTGAAAAGGATAATTTGATGTATCTTTTGTCATACATTCTTATAAAGTATTAGCTTTTAATGCTTTAATATATATCGCGGGTCCACTAGTTTTCTTGGTAATGTCTACATTTTTATTTCTAAAATTCTAGTGTTTTTTCTAATTTCCCCTGATGTTGGTTTTCTCAAATTGAGCCTATGGAGGCTCGTCTAAATAGTCATTTGATATTGAGATCTTGCTGGGAGAGTTCATTGTGAAATCATATATAAGATCTCGTCTCACATTTACCTTCAAAATTTGCAACTGCTTAAGCCTTATGCTATGAGTACCTGGATTGTGACTTCACTAGATGGACAAAGATTTAACTTTGATAGTGCATTTAAGCATGCTTTTCAAGCCTAAGGGGCTGTATTAGGAAGTTGTTAGCTGCAAACCTGATTGTGGATAAAGGTGAAGCCATGCAGCTTAATTAGCTGTTGAAGCTGTACTAGGATTTGGAATTAATATCATGCTAAGAAGAGATGCCGAGATTTTCATTGATGTTATACATAAAGCTAATTTTCTATGGATTGGGCTCTCTCTTATTATAGAAGATTTCACAAGAAGAAATTCCTTTTTGGTGTTCTCATTTTTTCATGACAATGAGTTCATTATATTTACAAAGAAAACTACATTGAAAATATCAGTAAACAGAACTGAAAACAATAAACAATGAAGCAGACGAAGGACAGGCACTATATATATATGATGAAACGATATCCTCATTGCATCTGCAGTTTGAATAGTTGCAGGAGTTTATGAATCAACTCATGCTTCGGGACATATACAGGTTCCTTTGCTAGTGATAGCCTTTTCTAGAAGTTTTTGATGCCATGGGGTGCTAATAGTTGTTGTCTCTGCTCTTCAATGTGAACAAGCTTCAAGAATAGATATAGTATTAACTATGAAAGGATATATATTGGATCTTTTCTTCTTACTAGGTAGTAGAATCAGTTGCTGAAATTGGACCATACTTAGCGAAGTGGATTTACTTTTTCCCTCCCCAGCATATGGACAAATTAATGGCTACATCATTTTCAGCATCATAATGGATCCATTGAAGGTTGAGTCAACTTAGCATTGGATTATTGAGCTAAACCTTTGTTCTGTGTCTACAAGTAAAATACCTGTAAAAGGGGCAAGTTATGTTGACTGGCTACCAATCAATATTATATGCTGTTGATAGGAATATGATCGCAACTTTTTATACCAATTTTGGAGAAGCTGGAGATGATGCTCGTTGATTCTTTGGAAAATATTTCTGATGTCTTTCAGACATGACTTTTATGAATAATCACCTCCTCCGCAAATTTAATATATGGACCTAATTTTGGTTTGGTGCAGCTCGAATTGTAGAACTATGATTGTTAATGAACAAATCAAAGACTTAATTTTTCTGAAAATTCAGGTTAAATTATTTCAAGAGTAATACTATGTACACACTTTTTTCCTCTTAAAAGGAAAAAAAAAAAACTCTGTACGGTACACTAATTTAACTAAAAACAAAACTTTTAAATTTGTGTTTAAAACTCTAAAAATCCACAAAAATCAATCCCAAAATCTGGGAGTTCTTTTCAAGGTCGAAACAACTCTGCTACTGTTTGGCATCTTGTGGTCTTTGCTGTCATCATTTTCTGTGTGAAATACATTACTTTATCTTAAGGGGGGAATTCTAAGCTATCCGAAGTGGCTATTTTGCTTGGGGTATGATACCCCTTATGCTATGTCTCACAGTAGACATAACATTGCACATCCCTTATGGCTCAAGCCCATATGTTTCGTACTTTGTATGACTTGATTTAATACACTAAAATGTAATTATGCTTTGTGTTTGCTGAATAGGTTTTTGGAATCTACCACACTTCAAATTCTATTTTATGCACCCAAACAAAAAAGAAAATGGTTTGTGTTAAAGTTATAAAATTATTTATGTGCTTAATTTAAATTTTTATGATAATTAATTCTTGATATAGTATTAAATTTTTATATTTTATATTTTTTATAATTAAATTAAATTTTAACATAAAGTAAAATAGAGTTATATATTATTTATGTTTTAAATTCAGATAAATGATTGATTCATGATATTTTGAGTGATGATAATGAAATTCGCCCCTAGGCATTATTGGCTATGATGACGATGGTTGCAACATGTTTTAAAATTATAGGTGCATTTTAAATTGATGTTAAGTGTTGTGTGGGGAAGTGGACTATATATATATATAGAGTTGACTATTGCCATTTGTTAAAATAGGATATAAATCTCTTTCGTTTTCCCTGCCCTTAATGGATGTGTCTTTTTCTTCATTTGCTCTCTCACCTTTCTTTTCTAGAGCAAAGTGCTATTGTATGTTATTTCTCGTACATATTGTTTCCTTGTCGCTGTCAAGTGACTCATGAGAGCATTTTGTATGATATGGAGAAGCACAAAGGGAGGCTTTGATTTGTTCAACGCAGCATTGTTGATGGAATGGAAAATTCTACTTCAATTTGATTATGTTCATTTACTTTTCATTTGCTTCTGAATGGAACTGTTTGTAAACAGTATCACCGAATTGTAAGCACTAAGAAACATATTCATTGTAAATTGTTGATATTTGAAATATCACTTTGAAATATCACTACAGTGTTAGTGTCCGTTTGTACTTGGTGTGAATTTTTTTAAAAATTATATTTATAAAAGTGTTATTAAAAAGAGTAAAATGATAATTTGACTCTTGAAAATATATTTTATTCATAATTTAGTCTCTAATTTTTATAAAGTATATGATTTAGTCCTTAAAATATTTAAATTTGTTTCATTTCAGTCTTTAAAAATAATAATAAAAGGACTACTTTAAAATGAATTTGAATAATTAAAGAATTAAATTGCATGTTTCATTTAAATTAGGGATTAAATTGTGAATGAAGAACATTTTCAAAAATTAATATGTTACTTCTTATTAAAAAATAATTTTTTTTCCTTTTACTGCTTGTAATTTGGCAATTGAAAAATTTAATGACACAAAGTAATAACTCGCTGCATTCCTCAATCAACTTTATTTTAAGTTATTCTATATATTCATTGACTTGCTTACAAGATAGCATCGAGTCTTTGTTAATTGTAACCTGTGAGTTGTGACTAGAATAATTATGCAATAAAGACAACACGTAATTAATTTGAATTAAAGAGACCTTGAACAAAGAAAAAAGGGTTAAAATCAGAGATTGGACTCTTTGTTATAGAATAAGTACCTTGTTAGAGCTCCAAGTATTCCTCTTGCCACATGTTCAGCTTAATATTCTAACGGAGAATTCTTAAAGGAAAAAAAATTTAAAAAAATAAGAGAAAAGAGAAGCAGTAGGATTTGAACTTGCAAATAAATAATGTTATAGCTAGGTTTGTTCTTAATAACAAATAAATATAATATTTATTAAAAAAAAGCTTGAAATGAATGGAAAAGGAAATAATAATAGTATAGTTTCTTGCTAATAATACATGTTTTTTATTCTTAAAAGTAATGATATTGATCGGTAGTGACACACCTAATAACGTTACGCAAAAAATTAATTTTTATGCAAGCCATTATTATATTTTGTATTCATAGATAATTTAATTTCAGCACACTACAAAAATCCTACAACTTGAAGAGATAAAGTGTAAATTTTTTTTTATGTCGATAAAATATAAATTTTTATAAATTCAAAAGAAATTATGTGAATAACAACATTTCCCCCAAGAGGGTAAGATTTGATTTGAAAATAATGGACATCTTTGTAACATTATCATTATTTTATTATCATTTGCAAATATGACACTTATCTCAATATACATACTGTCAAATCAAAGGTACAATATTATAAAATAAAATTTTGATAAAATGTGAACAATTAAATATGATATAAGGAGTTAATAATTTCTCATTGGAAGATAGAAAAAGAAAAAACACCTCAATTCTTGTACTTGTCCAAAAGTGGCCAGGCCAGGGAGAAAGAGTCAAGCAAAGCAAACCAGGTTGAGAGTTGTGAGATTATCAACCTATCCACAAGCAATGTCACCTGAGTTCTGGTCCACTGTTTTTTTTTTTTTATTTACCCATTATGGTCTTTTGCCGCCAAAAAAATTTGAGAGCCACCCTCAACCGTCTGATTTGGAAATCCTCAATATCAGTGGGTCACCTCTTGAAATGGACCCCACGAATACGATTCCAATGAGCAAGGGAGAATGAAGGTCCTTCTTCCACAATTCTCTTGTCTCTTCCCCACCATCCATCTTCGCTTTGAGTCAGACCAAAGCCAATCGGATTCCTTCTCTGCATAGTTTCATTCTCTGCTTAATCTCCCTCACCTCAAAATTTGCCATTTCTTTATGAACCCTGATTTGGGTCTCTGTTGTTTTTCCGTGTTTTCCCTGTTTGTCATCTTCCTTAACTCTTTGAACTTGTGGGTGGGTAATCTGGTATCTGGGTGCACTCTGCTTTCATGTTCTCTCTGTGAAGTGGGTGTTATGTCCTGGTGCTTCTTGGCTTCTTTGTTTTAACGTTTGCATCTTGGGTCTCGGAGATTAGATTGGTTTTTTGAAGTGGGAGGTTGGAGATGATGGGTTCAGGTACCAATTTGACGACTACGGTCATTGGGTTCGGCATGAGTGCAACTTTTATTGTATTTGTCTGCGCAAGAATAATTTGTGGAAGACGACGTGGGGACCTGGAATCACGGACGATTCATGAGATTGAGTCCATAACAGATATAGAACGGGTAATTTCAGTATGTGTTGTCTTTGCCAGTGAACTTGATTTTGGATGTATTGCTCAATTTTTATGGAACTTTGTTCTATGCTATATTTTGTTTGGTTTTGAACTTATGATTTCTAGATTATTGTTCTGATGTCGTGCTTGAAGTCTGAGAAACGAGGGTAGCTGCAACTTGCAGCTGTTCTTTAACTCCTGACTCTGGTGCAAATGCTGCATTCTTTTTCCAAGAACAAATCTGTGATGAAAAATTTTAAAAACCTGCTGTAAAATTTCAATCAGATGTTGAAATGGGTACTTTGTATTAATTATTATGTATACTGCCCCTTAATTTAATTTTTCTTGCCAAGATGAATTAGTATGTTAAATTGTTAATCCTCCTTGTAGTGGAGACTTCTCTATAACCAATAATAATATCATATACTTTTGAAGTTTGATAATTTGTGTGTTTCCTAGCCATTCAAACATTGGGTGGCCACAAGTGAATATACTTTGTCTAATTAGCAGTTTTAGTTTATGTCATTGTGTATCTGTTTCAGGTTTTCGGGTGCTTTAGATTTTAATTTTTAGTTGTTAACTGATAGCCAGAACATCATGTTAATGACCCTGAACCTGCTCTTGTTGCTGCAATCCCCACTTTGAAGTTCAGCCAAGAGGCCTTCGGTTCCATTGAATGTACACAGTTAAGTTGTCTCTAATTTGGTCATATAGAACAAGTTACTCATATTTTCCTTGACAGTAGATGTTACGTTCTGTTACTGATTAAATAGAATTTTCTCACTAAACCAGCATTGGTCTTTATATATATATATATATATATATATATATATTTAACAACTAATAATTTAAAACAATTTACTTTGGAAATTGAAAATGAGCTCATGCAAGTAGGAGGCAATAAATTGATGAATAATTCAGTTTGCTTCTACAGGTGTGTGATATGTTTGGCAGAGTACAAAGAAAGAGAATTACTGCGCATCATGCCCAAATGTGGCCACAGTTTTCATCTTTCTTGCATTGATACGTGGCTGAGAAAACAATCTACCTGTCCAGTATGCCGTTTGCCACTGCAAAATTCTTCTGAAACAAAGCATGTGAGACCTGTGACATTTACCATCCCCCAATCTCTTGATGAGTCTCGTACTGCAGAAAGGAACGCGGGTAATGAGAGGCATGTTGAACCTAATTCTAGCAACTCCCTACAACCAGCTTCTGCAGAACGAGAAGAGAGGCAATGATGGAAGAGAGCTAAAGGGGTTGTTCAGCTCAAAAGATAGTAGTGTATACCTTCTGTTTCTTTAGAGGACTGCTTCTAATTAGTCTGGATTCAAATTCTTTTTCTGTTGTGTAAAACAGGGCATGCCTACAGTGATTTCTTCAGCTTTCATATGTACATAATAATATGTCTTTATTTTGCATAATTTTTTTAATTTTTCAAACTATGAGAATAGCTCTCATAACTAATTAAGCAATCATTTTTCTTGTAAGATTTTACATCTAATTTTTCTGGATGATATCCAAGGGGGGATGCAAGTGGACTATCTGGAAACACTGCACAAAACGTAACTGCTGCTACTGTTGGGACTGTTGCAGATAAGCAATCCGGAGTTCAGGGAAGCAATAAATTACAAATGCAAAAATGACCAAGAATTATAATTACCTCTAGTTAAGTCAGTTAACATTGAGTTTATGCAACTGATGGATTCGATGCCACTTTTTTTAATGTTAATTATATAATGACTGAGGAGAACTGTTTAAGTTTGTTTACATTGCTTGCAATTGCTCCCTGAATAGCACATTAACCTCAACTACTACAAAACAAGTTCCAACGACACAAAAGAAGCTGCGTAGATTTCACTTCCTAAAACACGTAGCAGGACCCTTCTCTTCAGTTCATCAATTCTATTATCTATTCTCTTATATAAGGGTAATTGTATCTTTTAGTTTCTATTTTTTATTTTTTTAGAATGTCATTAATAATTAACTAATCACATACATATAAAAGGATAAAAATATAAAAAAATTATTACATTGTTATCTTTGTAAGTTATAATTACATTAAAAGTTAATTTCTTTTTTTTACTTATAATTTACAATTATAATTAAAAAATAAAAATTTAAAAATATAAATTAAAAAGTACGTCAATTTCTCGTAATTTGTTAGTACTCATAAAGGCATCATAACTTCTATTAGTCAACTAAGTCCAAATTTTACGAATTCGGTCCACTTCACTTGAAACACTCAAGCGAGACACTTCTTTTCATTACCTATTACCTCTTATCGAGTTATCTTTTTAGCATAATGATAACGCAAATGTTTGAATAGTAAATTACTCAAATTATTCGTCGGTAATTTACTTTCAGAGGCTTGTCTTATCGAGTTATTTAACTTCATTGAATGTGAGAATGGACCAAGTTGTCTCACTCGCGTCAACAACCTAGAACACCATTGCCCGCGACATCCTAGGATAACAAAATCCATTTCAAAAAATGAAGAGATTTTTGTGTACATAATTTACATAAATTTATGATGACTAAATCGATAAACAAGTGACGCATTATTAACTGAGTCTACATAATTAGAATAAAGTCTAGACAAAAATCTCAATAGAAAATGTCCAGCGTGATTTGGAATAATTGAACGGCAGCTCGTAAAATCCTAGGATTTGGGAGACGACGACGATGCCGTTTCTCCTTCTTCGTCGTGGTGTTTATATGCGCATTTCATTATATGGAACGACATCGTAACAATAATGTTTTACTTTTTATCATGTTGAAATTTAAACGCAACAAGGAAGGGAAAGAAGGGATAGGGGTGGATCATGGGTGCACACGTGGGAGTCATGTCCCCTTCTACCTGCTTCCCCTCACTTCCCCGACCTTCTTTCTCCAAGAGCAGACCATCACCAAGTAAGTAATAATTACCCATAACTATGTATGCTGTTATCTCAATCGATTCTACTGTCATGCGCTCAGTTTGAGTGGTCATGGAGTCAGTACGAGATTTTTGAGACATTATCCATGTATTATTTTTTAATTTTGTCTGAAAAGCATTACATAGTACAATTTATGTAATTTCTATGTACTTGTAATTTGTCAATTGCAAAGGAATTGGTTGTTTAAGGTCAATCGAAGCTGTTTCTTGGGTTTGAGATGTTTCCCATCAATGATTATATTACTGCCTCGTGATTTGTTTTCCCTTTAAAAAAATTGTTTGCTGGTTTAATTTGTGTTGTTGCATGCAATTTTGTGCTTTTTTCATGTCTCTACATTTGTGAGTGTTTTTTTTTTGTTTTTTTTATTTTATAGTTTATGGCTAATTGGAGATTTAATGGATAAAATTCATTGAGTTGAAGTAACTCACCAGCGTTATCTGGTTGGCTTTAGTTTCAAGTGTAATGGTTCTTGTAAAAAGTGTATGGAGACTAATTGAATCTTAGTTTGACAAATGATAATGGACTATGTATCGGTCTTGTGCTATGAATTTGTGCAAAATTTGTTTCCTGTTTGAGATAAGTTCATTGAGTTATATCTTGCCGAAACATAACAGAGGTCTGTAAGCTTATAATTCTTTGATAGTTGCCAGCATGAGCATGAGTGAGGATCCAGTTCGTGAGTGGATTCTTTCTGAAGGGAAAGCTACAAAGATAACCAAAATTAGTCCTGTTGGTGGTGGTTGTATCAACCTTGCTAGTCGCCATGACACTGATACTGGTTCTTTCTTTGTTAAAACAAACAGGTATAACACATGCAAACTTCCGTTTTTGGTTTGATGATTGAACTGTCCTTTGGAGTTGAAAATCTCATTTTGAATGTTTCAATCATTCTTGAGTCTTGCTTCATTCCCTTTGCTTGTTGTATATGACAAGTTTTATGATGTTGAAAGTTGAAACTCTATATATCAGGAGTATTGGACCATCAATGTTTGAAGCAGAGGCTCTTGGTTTAGGAGCTATGTATGAAACTGGGACCATCCGTGTGCCTAAGCCATATAAGGTGGGAAGATTTAGAATTAGCGTTGTGACAACTACTATGTGCTAGCTATATTATGCTGGAACAAACTTGAGGTAACTTGTTGCAAGGAATTGTAGGTTGGACCGCTACCTACTGGTGGTTCTTTCATCATTATGGAATTCATAGAATTTGGTGCATCTAGAGGCAATCAGGTGAGCTACCTAGAAATTACTCCTATTTAGGAAAACTTGTGTACCTTAATTGTAATTTGTTGCTTCCCAGTCTGTTCTAGGGAGGAAGCTTGCTGAAATGCATAAAGCTGGAAAATCTAGTAAAGGCTTTGGTTTCGATGTTGATAACACCATTGGCAGGTATAATATGTCTTCATCATGAAAATTATCATTGTTGTTGCAGTTTTTATTGTTATTATTTATCATGTCTCTTTCCATTTTAACTAGACATGTGCAGCATGTCAGGATATATAGACAGAACAGCACATGTCAGTATTTATAGACTTTAAAAAGGGGGTGCTTTGTACTAATTGCTTTCTAATGAGACTATGTATATTATATTGTAGCACTCCACAAATAAACACCTGGTCATCGGATTGGATTCAATTTTATGGAGAGCGTAGATTGGGTTACCAGTTGAAATTGGCACGAGACCAGTATGGTGACAGAACCATTTATGAAAAAGGTAACTTTTGATATGTTACTGTTGTTCTTCCCATCAATTGGTTTTAGCCATGCATCATATTTTGGTGTATTTTAGATTGAATAAAATGAGCGGATCATTTGAACTTGAACACATGGACGGATTGGATACAGGAAAGAATATATTACTTTAAGTTCATTGATGTTGGGATAATAAGAGGCTATTCTTTTCTTGACGATGGTCCTATCAACTTTGACATTTCATATGTTGACATTTTCCTGTTTTCACCATTCTTCTTGGTGGAGTAACCCAAGGACAAGTGTCTCTGAGACCCTGACAGGAAGTTAGAACCTAGTACCTTTACAAACTAAATTTCTGTGAAACTTCAAATATTTCTTTTAATTTTGAATTTAAATCTCAAGTAAGTAGTATATTTATTTAGATTCTATATAAGCATTGACATCCTTATTGTATAACTACTTAGTTTAATAATTTTCTGAAGTGACTATATTTGATTGACTCGTTTAACAGGACAAAGACTGGTAAAAAGTATGGGACCCCTGTTTGACAATGTGGTCATAGAACCATGCTTGCTACATGGAGACCTCTGGAGTGGAAACATTAGCTCTGACAAGAATGGAGAGCCTGTCATATTGGATCCAGCATGTTATTGTAAGTCATCATTAGTAAAAGGCTGTATGGTAACTAAAGTTTGGAACTAGGTTTTGAGTCATGTGGTATCTGAATTTAACACGTAAAATACAAACAAAAAGAACAAGAAAATTTTAGTTTGAAGCTTGTCTGATAGTAGTGACTATTGATTAATATGGACCCACTATTGATTAATATGTATCCTGCCAAAACAGTTACTAGAAAATGCTAAAATTTGAAGGGTAGACTTCAAAAAATTAGTTGTAAAGTCTCTTGTGAGCTAACTTAGCCACTTTGGCGCTGTGCCCATGCCTTAAAATTTGAGCAAAAATTGATATTTTATCAAACACACATTTGGAAAGACCTTTATTGAGCTAAGAATAGGAAGTGGGAAGCTCAGCTCAATTGAGTTGCAGCCCTAGAAGTATTATGTGCAAGCTAGGTCCTCTAACTACAGTTGAAATGGGGGCGATCGGAATATTTGAGAACTTTGAGACCAGGAAATCAGTCACAGAATTTTAAATTTGTAACTTAAATTACCAAACTTGATCCCACATAATCTTGCAACTATGATCTATCCAAATGCAGGGTGGTGTCTTAGAATCATGTTTTGAGGGAAAATGAATATACTCTGAACCTTTGGGGTGCCATTTTCATGTGAGTGTGTAGATGTGTTTAGGCAACAGATGATGAAGATGTCTATATGCTATGTGCTAGTTTGTATAAAAACTCATTGCATAAAGGTCAATTCTAGCTTTGGTTAGTAAGTGCATAAGGATATGCACATTTTTTTTTCTTTATCAGGGTACCTGCACATATGAAAGGAATAGGGTAATGGCTGGAGTTATGGAAGTGGTTAGATAGTTTTAATATAAAGAATGCTAATTAATTACTGGAAAATACTAGTGACACTCTCTGTAACATATAATTCTGTTTCAGAGAAATGAAAGCAGTCAAAGAGTTTGTGTCTTTCAAATTTTTTGTGCAAGGAAAGGTCCTGTCAATACAAAATTTGTTATTCTTTAGTCAATTTACAATGTTTCATAGCCTTGTTTATTCCCCATAGTTTTGATTTCTATTTGCTCTGTGAGACCGCAACAGCATAACTTTGATATTAGAGTGGAAACTGTTTAAAGGAATGGCAATTGTGATGTCTGTTGTTGTCTTATTCTATAGATGGACACAGTGAGGCAGAATTTGGAATGTCTTGGTGTGCCGGCTTTGGAGGGTCATTCTATAATTCTTATTTTGAGGTAATATTGTTAGCTGACATATGGTACAAAGGATTCATAATTATCTTACAGCACATTTTCTCTCTTCCTGAATTCCTTTCTCTTTTTGCTGTTTGTTTCAAGTGAAAGTGTATTTAGTATACAGATTTTGAAGGATAAATTGGTCTTACAGTTGACTGATATAATCTGTTTCTTTTCCCCTTTACTAATCTAAGTTGGGTATGGCATCAGCATCAGTGAGTTCAGCTCAAAATCTGATCCTGTTGTAAACTTCTTAAATTGATAACCATGAGTGATTTTTTCAAATCTTTATTTGTTTGTGTAAGACAGAATTGTATGCAATAAAATAAATCATGCTTCCAACAATCTTTGGTGCCCAACCAATTTGCATTGTGTCAATTAAGATCTATCAAAATAGCAAGATGGTTTTTATGAACCTTTTGAAAAACACAATCTATGTCAACAAAGTGACTATTTGTTTGGCCTCTCAGTATCCTTGTTGAAATAGTTCCATTTTTCAAAGGCACCTGTCTTTTGACTGTTTGAGAGTAGAACTTCCAACATTAACTCTACAGACAATCTACAGATTTGTTTTACTGCAGAGAGTGCAGACTATATAGTAATGGCCTTTTACTCAGGAAGTTGTTTGAAGAAAGTGAAAAAGAAAGGTAATGATGTTGAAATAAAGTGGATTAGCAAACACTAATTGGTTGGCATTAAACTGGGGTGGGAACAAATTGGTACCAGCTTTTTTTATTCTGCTAATATGATATCTTAAATATGTTTCAAATATTTAATTGCCTTCTGAAAATACCTACTGGGTTGGCATGTGAAATATCAGTTTTATATAGTGATTCTCTTACTGGGCAGCAGTATTGTTAGGCAACCACCTATCACTAAGGTATACAATAGCAAGGAAGGGAATAGCAGCTGGGGATTAGAGGCTGTTGTGTGAGTAGTGTGCGAGGGAATTGTGATCAGCACAGGGGGAGGGTGCACTGTAACAACCTTTCCACATGGCAGGTGCCAGGTGGGGCAGGAAACAGACTTGGGTAGTGGGAATAGAATAAAAGGAGGAGAGGAGAGGGGAAGGGTAGGCAAATTGTGAGTGAGGTTTGGGAAGGGAGCAAGCTAGCCCCTCGAATTGCTTGCAGTGTTTCTACAATATCTTTTCTGTTTTTGTGAGTTTTCTTCTGTGTTCTGGTACAAATTCCCATCTGACACTGATATCTTCTTGATATCAGCAGCGGAAAAGGGATTCAATAAGTTGGTACTCTATTTTCTGGTTCCTATCATATAGTAATTTTTCTTTTGTTACTAATTTCATATGGTTTCTCCAGGTGATGCCTAAACAGCCAGGCTTTGAGAAGAGGAGAGACCTCTATATGCTATATCACTATTTAAATCATTATAATCTCTTTGGTTCTGGCTACCGATCATCTGCCTTGTCCATAATTGATGATTATCTGGGATTTTTAAAAGCCTAGTATTGCTTGCATAATTGGCAAGCTTAGTAGTCCTGTACATTCCACTACTTACATTTACCTGCTCAGCTCTCTCAACGAAACAAAGATGTGATTCATACCAAAGTCAACAGTTTTGTTTCCTCAAGTGGGAGCAGGTTTACCTTGTAGCTTCATTGAATTTCCCTTACCTTCGTTAAGCTATAGTAAGTTTTTTGTGGCACACTGTATGAAGCAATTTACTTATCGGAAAAGAAGCAGGAGAAAGTGAGAGGAACAGATCATTTATTGATTTCTTAGTGGGAATTGGAAGGAGTTGCTCGTTTGTGTTTGATCATTTAATGGTGGAAAGAAAAGTTGTCTAGAGTTTATTGCACTTTTCTATCTTGTTTTTGCCCCCCTTTTTCATTTTCTTTTGGACCATTTGTATTAATGGACGTGGGTGTATTATTCTATCGTGATTTCATGACACATTCAATATAGGCAAATTCTCGAAAGGGTTAATTTATGAAGCGCTGAATATTGGGATTGTTGAGACAAAAGTAACGTAACACATAAATGCAGAGTTTTGTCGACTGAAGTCCACACTCCACTGCTCCAATTAAATTTGAGGAAAATGACATATTGGTTACCGGAAAAAAGGTAAAATATACGATTGAGGACTTGAATTTTTCAAAGTACGTTTTACGTTATTTGTATATGAGACTCAGTTTCGTGCTACTTTATCGCCAAAGAATTACCGTATGATATCATCTGCATGACTAAGATTATGACTCCTTTAGATGGAGACCTCCCCTAAAAGCAGAGAAACAGTGAAATAAGTAGTAAAAAAAAAAGGAAAATCATAACTGCATATATTATGGGCCCCTCACAGGTCACAAGACTGCATGCTTCATGTCTCTGACAGGTGACAACAATGTCAGTTGACGCCTCCCAAACGTCTTCGACTTCTGCCACAACTTTACTTTCTTCCTAGTACTCATTAAGATCACCGTTCACCATCACCAACCAGATTCAGATTCTCTTCTGCTGTTCTAAACAGAGCAAATTAAGAAGCTTTTGCTATGGATTCCATGGGGGAGTCACCACCTCTACCAGAACTCATTCTCTCTCTAGAACAAGCCACTTTCATGGCAAAACAACTACCATCCACAACTGACCCGACCCATCTCCTTCAAATCTACACTTCCCTGCAGCACGCCCATCAGCATCTCTCCAACGTCCTTTCCAGAGTCGAATTCACCTCTCGACCTATTCCTCCGCAGCCTGCGGCGGAGAACTCCTTTTCCTCCGCCACCGGCGCCGCCCCAGATTACAACAGAGACGAACCGATGCAGGTTGGGGACGACGATGAGGCTGGGGCAGAAGAGAATTCCAAGGGCACAATTGAGAAGGTTGAGGAGAAAATGAGAGATTGCTTCATAAAGAATAAGCGGCCAAAACGGCCGTTATCGCCATCCACGGTGGCGGTGGTGGAGGAGAGGCGGTTGTTGGATGATGGGTTTGTCGGGAGAGTGAAGGATTATGATCCACATGCGATGAAGTTAAGGGCTTTGGACCTGGTGTACCAGTCTCATGGGTGAAGAGCACATGGCAGATAAGTTGAACGTTTTGGGCAATATGGTGTCAATTTGCTCAATTTTTTTGCTTCTAGTTTCACTTTTCATCTTGTAGCAGAGTTTTTTCAGTGGCAATGATTGGGGGAACTGATTTTGTTGATGAAGGTTCTTCCTTGGTCAGAGAAAATCTGGGAAAATTTAGAGTGAGATCAGGCTGCATAATTTAACTATGCAATTATGCGAGTTCTTCTCAGCCTTTTTGATTGCCTATGAAAAGGGGGGAATCTTGTGGAAATTATCTTAATGGCTTGGCAAAATATAAAAGAAACAAAAAAAAAAGAAGAAATTATCTATGTCATGAGGGGTTCCTTCAGGCACATCATGGAGTTACCCACCATTTACAAGCTTTTATGACATGGAAAACACATGTTCAAATAATGATGAATGGATTGCTCATTGTATAGAGTTTTAATTAGAAGGGCAATCCAAAGAATGGGTTCCTTCAGGATGAATAGATTGCCTCATTACATACAGGTTTGGTGTCTGATGAGTCCAGCTACAGTGCCTCTGTTTAAAACTAGCAGTACAATTTACAAGATTATACATTGCGCAAAGGAGCTCACTCTAACCATGTTCACTGCTTGGAACTTGAATTTTGCACCAACTTTTGAGCAGTGCCCCCATTATCCTTGAAGCATCAGTAGAAGTCAACTGCTGGGCATTTAATTCATCACCGACCTGGTGATGCCACAGCTCTCTCTCATACTTTGGTTTTCTGTTGGGCTCATATCTGCTGCAACAAAGAGGCTGTATGTATATGTGAATCTCTAGGGGCTTTTGCAAGAGCTTGCTCTGCAAAATTCCAGTAGTAATTTAGACTGCTGCTCATTCACAGTCAAGTTATGCAACTTCACAAAATCATCCAATGTTAATTTTTCAGGTTTTGACTGTAAACATTACCGGTACAGACAAGATCAGCCAGGTGGGGTAATATGGTTGCATCATGATCCAGGGTGGGGAGCCTATTATGGAGAGAACTAAACCTATTTTCTACTCAAACAAAAATGACAATTTAATTCTACCAGAGAATAGCCATTCATTGGCTACTTGGTCTAGATTAAGACGTATGGTGAAAATGCAAATGTGAAGATGGTGTATAAAAGCAGCAAAAGTGAAATCAAGCTGCATACATCATCAAATGGTAACGCGGGGTTCAAGCATTATCTTTGGGAAATCTCAATTTAAGACTCTCACTTATATTGGTTTATTTACATAATGTGAAAAAACTCATGACTTGGGTTTTGAGTTTTATTGAACCACCATAAAGATAGAACCAGCAAATGGCTTGCAATATGATGTCTAGGTCCTGGGACATTCATGACCTCAAGGCACTTTCCCAGGAGCGGGCCCTAATTCAGAATAAAAATAAATTATATTGAGTGAGAGAGATAATAAATATGTAGAAGCATAACCAAAATAATGTTTCAGAAGATGATAATTATTTGTGCCAAAAAAAAAAGATGATAATTGTATGCAGTGTAGTGCAATATGTTACTTTTAATTCCTAACTGTTTGACAGCTTCTTAGAACTTTTCTTGCTAATATGTAGTCCAACGATCCTAACTGTGTATCTATCTTTTTTAATATATGAATCTCTCGATTAGTTGTTAAAGATTTATTAATTGTTATACTTTATAAACTTTAAATTTTTGTTGTGAGAACTAAGCAACAATCAATATTTGACAACTCGTTAAAGATTTAAGGTACCAGTACCCATTTTAGATTTATTCTGTTTGTTCTATACAATGTTTTCCTAGTGAGACTTGTTAGTATTTGAATTAATTAATACGATGTAAATACTAAATATTGCCTCTCGGAAAATAAAACAATAATTATAACCTCTCACCGAGGTTGGTGGTTCACTTGAAACAAGATAAGTAGTCTAGTTCCATTGAAAACTGAGAAATAGAAGCTGCTGCGTCCAATTCACCACCTCAGGATTTCTTCACATGTCAGTGCAAATGAGCTTGGGACACTTCTACATGTTTTATTTCATTAAGATAATGAAAGATTAACCAAATGAGGCTGTTGATTGTTATTAGATTAATACAGGATTTCATCTGCCCAAGATATATTCTGCTGCAGTCATTATTTTATTTATGGTTCAAATTATGTAACAAATAATCCAACCTTCTTTTTTGGGGAACTGGAAACCATCATACATTTGATCTCAGCAGCCACAGTTAAAGTCCACGAACCCACAAGGTGTAGTAGAATGAAGATGTAAGAATAGAACCTTTTTCCTTTTCTGGGGTAAGGTAAGAATAGAACTTTTATCTATCTGTTTAGATGTAAATGTTCATGATATATAGTGGGCAAACAGAGAGACATTATTTTTTCAAGTTCCATTACATGCCACAAATTATAAGAAAACCAGCAATCACTTCTTAAGTTCTTGTAACACAAATTTGTCAACGCAATCAGACCAGTACAAGAAATCAGACAAATCATAAAATACTGATTCACTTCCTATACTCTTGTCAGCCGTCCACAGCTTCAAGCAACACTGCAACAGCCATCATTCAGAGTAACTCTGCTAACATCAGAATGGCCTCTTCAGAACCTTTTGACTACAAAAGTCACAAAAAATAATAATAATAATAATAAAGGAGAATGACCTTAAGTAAGAATAGGAACAAAAAAAAATATAAAGAACAAATCCCCAAAAAAACAAATGAATAAACTTCCATATTATACCTGGTTTCAAAACTTGATAACCAGATATTTAAATCCTCATCACTGAACTGTCGAGTTCCTTTTGAAATATACAAAATTTCATCAATCATTCCTACTTCAGCCCGAAACATGCCATGTTCTTTTTCATCTGATGGTAGCGGAGGAACCGGAAGAAGTGGCTGTGGGGAAAATTGTTGGCGCACGTCGTTGGCTAGCAGAGTTGAACAATGCATTTCATTTTCGCCAGCAGTATAATCAACATAGGAGAGAAATGCGTCCCCATTGAAAACTTCTCCACCAGTAGCATTTTCAACCAGGCAGAAGCCTGCAGATGCCTCCCTATTGCCACTGATCATAAATTCACCAAGGCCAGATGTGGTGTGCGCACCACCTTGCAGTTTGCATGGCAGACACAACTGATTTTGCCTGACATTTGACTCCTGACCGCATGAAATTTCCTGTGAAGGAAAATGAGCAGGAGTACCAAGAAATTGTGGAGACATGTAACTACTGAGATCCTTCTGATAGTTGCTGCAGAAGGCTGGTTTATAGGTCACACCTTGCTGCTCTAAGAATGGAAGGTGTTTTCCTTGAGCATTGTCAGTCTGAGACAGAAGGTGTGATCCCAAATTTAAATAAGATGAATCACTATTCCCATGCTGTTCAATTACACCATCTTCTCGTTTCAAAGATTGACGATATTTCTGAAGTAGTTAAATATACAAATAGGTCATGATTCACATACCTCTTCTATATATTAAGATGTTAATGCAGAAACTATTAACAATAAGCGGAAGACTAACTTCTAGTATGTTGTACCAATTACCAAATACTTGGGCTGCTTCCAGCCAAAACATATATGAATTTAACTACATTGACACAAAAATCCAAAATATTTAGAAACATAACAAAACTTGGTAATTTTATGCACAATAGAACTGAAACTGCAAGTAGACTTTCCATTAGGTATAATCAGTTTTCAAGTATATTCTGCCTATTTTGAGTTTCAGATTTTACATCAAACAGTGCTTTTTCATTTTCCACAGATGTCAGTTAATCAGAAAAGAACAAACTTCTAAAACGAAAGAGTTGCACAAGATAACACATATGCACCATTAAAAGAACAAACCTGTAAATAGCTTGAAACATTCTCTTTTGTAAGCCCTGGCACATTCATAAGCTGGTGTATTTTCTTTGGACGAGCTCCTCACAAGAAAGCAACCATTATTATTACTGTATAGCAAGTAGCAATAGCAGAAAATATTCAAACAATAAACTTAAGTTCCAACTTACCATTGACTCCTGCTAGTCTAACAGCTTCCAAGAACCTCTTATGTAAATCATCAGTCCAGGTAAGCCTTTTCCTTTTTAGGACTAATGGTTCAATTTTTTCTCCCTCTTTATCTTTATCGATAAGCTCTGGCTCTTTCCTTTTTGCACAATGGAGAATCTGTTTTCCTATATTCATGAATGGCTGGCATTCTGTACCCTTGTTTACTTTAATCCCCTTTGAATGATCCCACCCAAAGCCTCGTACATCTTCACTGGCTATTGTTCTATCTTTTATCTTCCACATTGCAAACTGCCACAGGCCCCTTAGATCAGCAATCATAACTGGCTTTATAAAATAAAGTTTAGCCCCTTTACATAATGCTCCCAATATGGAAAACTGATTATCATCAGCAGTCATAACTACAGATGCAATGAACAGATACTGTTAATTAATGATTGACCTCATGACAGGCATCCGAGGCTTTAAGTGCACCGAAGCCAAAGCTAATATGAGAGAGAACTTACCGAAAAATGGAAGGTCGGAGCTTTCTCTCATTTTCTCAATTAGCTCATATGTTTCCATGTCAGGCAAGTGAACCTCCATGAGCACCAGGTGAAGCTCATTCTTCTTCTCCTGAACAATGGATAATGCATCGGAGGCTAGTGTAGCAGTCACAACTGGTAATAAAATAAAATAAGGAAAATTTTTGAGAATAAACCAATCAATATCGATTTACATAAGATATTGTATGTCATAAAGTCCGTTACCAAATAGACAAAAATGGAAATAATACCCCAACATAAATTTGCAGCCAAATAGTTTAACCTCAAGTCTCAAGAAACAAAAACAATTTCAATGACTATATTAAAATTATGTTATCAAATTATATGATAATATCAGGAGAGAGAGAGAGACACACACACACACATAACTTGCATGTATAATAAACAAGAAAAATTGTTGGCTGACAGAACAGAAGCAACGACAACGATCAATTTATCATCAATTATTGTTCACTGTCACTAATTAACTAACCCACAATTACAAATCATATTGAATTTCAAGGTTAATAGATATGAGAGACATCACCATGGAACATATGAAATTTTCAGGTTGCAACAATATCTGAATGCAGTTGACCAGCATGCAAGCCACAAATGTATAAAAGAAAAATAATCTTTAGCTTCCAGAATATATGTCCACTGCCAATTACCTTCATATCCAAGGGTATGAAGCAATTTCGAGACAATTGCTAGGCATGCCAAATCACCATCCACAACCAAAACTTTGATACCAGGTACTGGACTAATGTACTTCCTCATTTCGACTGACTGGAACTTGTCAGACCCCATGCTATTGTATAATACAGAGAAGGAGATCTGGGTGCAAAAATTGTTGAGACAGAGTGAGAGAAGAAAAGGAAGTTTTTGAATGGAGGCGAAGGGAAGGGAGCAAATGGAGGGGGAGTTACTTCCCCTGGTTTGGATGTTTAAGTAAGAAAGAGGGGAACACTGTTCCCCATGTTTGGGAGTTAACGTTTAAGTCGGGGGAAGGGATAAGTTATAAAATTATATTTGCAATATAGTCCTTATGGAGCCAATTTTATAACAGAGGCCTAAAGGTGTATATATATTTTAATAAATATTGAATTTAAAATAAACCATGCTCCCTACTTACCCCCAAATTCAAGGAGGAAGAAATTTGGAGCCTTGAGGAGGAAGAAGGGGGAACACATCTCCCTCCTTCCCTTTCAACTGCCCTCCTTAATAATCTTCCAAAAAATGGTTTGGCTCACCTGTCCCCAATCTTTCCCCTCCTTGCCTCCCATCCAAACCTAGCATTATAGAAATAACTATTAACTATATAACATTATCAATCAAACCCAACTCCACACAACATTAAAAAAAAAAAAAAAGAATGTATGAGGTAATAACAAGATACTGACTTGCATTTGTTTGACTTAGTTCAGTAAAAATTGACAGAAAAGAAGTATCAAATTACTATTAACTTTGTTGGTGAAGTTAGCAATGTAGTTCCAAAGCAAATGCTCATTACAAATGACAATATTTTGCCTTTTCTTTCCTGTATGGAAAATTTTCCGATGAAGAAATAGTAATATACTTAGATTTTGTTCACAAATATTCCATTACCAGATTCAATGACTGTAAGATTAAAATATATTTGAATTAAAAACCAGCCAGTAACCACTTTTTTTACTACCTGAAAGTCAACAACATATTAAGTATGTGATTTATCCCAATGAAGACTTCCATATATACCCTACAAAAGAGAGTCAAAGTCACTCCAATGAAAGTCAACAACACATTAAATATGTTATTTATCTCAATAGGAGAAATTATTGCATGCTCCTGGAGTACAATAAATACATGCTCCAAGAAACATCTCTACCATTGATTTTAAAAGGACTTATATAAATTTTATATTAACAACTTAAAATCAATGGTGGAGATGCTTCTTAGAGCATATATTTATTGGTGCTCCAGGAGCATACAATAATTTTTCTCTTAATAGAGATTGCCATATATATCATATGAGTAATGCTACATCCTCCTAATAATCCTCCTATTACTTAATAAAGTAAATATTAAATGAAAAAGTAAAGCATTTAATATTTTGAAAACATAAAAAGCATTCAATTCTTATTTCATTTAATAATTAGGAAAATTATTAGGAGGATGAGTTAAAGGATATAGAATTATTCATATCATCTATGGGAGTCAAGGTCACTAATAATCCTCGTATTCTAAGTAATTAGATATCCTTCATAGCTTACCTTCCTTTCAAGAATTTAATAGTTATAATTTCCATGCATTGCACGGGTTTATACAGATTTTATGTTATTTAGAAGATCATTTAAAATAATTTTAATTTTTCAGTAATTGTGATAACATTCAATGTACTTATATTAGAAAGGAATCAATTTTAATTGTTTTTATTACAAATAGTTTCATCTAGATTGTGTTAATATTCAATACACTTATTTTAAAAAAGAATTAATTTTAATTTTTTCATTAAAAATAGCTTCATCTAAATTATGTTAATGTTTAGTGTATACCTATCTTAAAAAAATATATCATCTAATAGCATTTATTTCAATTCAATTTATTATAGTATTTAATAATAGTAATTTTATTTAGATTGGTTAGTGTTTAATATACCTTATTTAATAGCATTTATTATATTCAAATCAATTTTATTTTATATATATATATATATATATATATATATATAAAATTTACTTAAATATAATAAATGATAGTCGATAAAGTACATTGTACTATATAATTAGTTATCAATGGAAGAGAGTCTACATGAAGTTGGACCTTCGCTATGTAACTCTGTGAATTAATCTCAATTCATACCACAGATTCAAAAGGATAGGTATTATCAAGACTAATTAAAATAATTTCATATAATTATCACAATATTAAAATTATGAGTGAATTTTGAGTTAGTTAAAAGATTATTAATAGCATTTATTGCACTCATATCAATTTTACTATATGTATTAATTTGCTTTTTTAATTATTTTTTAACAATATTTCCATGATTTTGCTCTACCCATTATTAAGCTAAAGGTTGCTTGCTCCAAGTTGCTAAAGAGAAATTTGAGAAACAACAAATTTTGTCTCATAGTTTCATTTCTAACGCTAGTATGTCTCCTGCAATTAATAGCATTCTAGTATTTTCCATTTAATACTTTTATTCAGTATTTCTTTCCTAACAGGTTAAATATAAATATAATTTAAATTAAATTGAACATTTTAAACCTAAACTTCAACAAAAGTTTCAGTTTTGTCCTCAAACTTTTAATTTCACATATTGCAGAAACAACATTAAGTTGCAGTATGTATTAAATTGCCATTAATATACTGCTTAGGTACTGCAACTTGACAATCTTCACTTGACTTTTATTTCAGAAGATTCTGTTACTTGTATTATTGGCAATTTAGTTAGAGACAAAGATAACGATGGGTGTGTTTGGGTGGGCGTTTGCCCCACCCAAACGGGCTTTTGGAGGTTCAAACCGGCTTTTACTCATTTTCAGTCTTGTTTGTTTTGACATTTGCTTCATTTCTTATACGTAATTTTGGTTTCAAAAGCCCATTTGGTCTGAAGCAATTATTTCTTACTTTTGAGTTAAACGTGATTTTTTTTTTTCAAATATAAATCACTTCACTCAAACCCATTTCTGACCAAAATCAAATTTGCAAACTATAATCCAAACACACACGATAGAGATCAAATTGAAAACCTGTGACTTTGGAATAAAATTAAAGTTGAGCTAATTTTCATGATGAACAGCACATTCTAACATGAAACTTGTAGAGGGTTACACCTCTTTTGAGAAATTTCTTCAGAATGAAGAAATCTTAGCTTATTAGGATAACAGAGTTAAATGCAATTTGTTAGCATGTGAAAACTCTTCTAAAAGTTTGAGATAAAATGGATTTAGATAACATGGCTTATCTGTAAACTGCAACACTTGGCAGATTTTGGTTACAACAGGTGGAAAATAGTTCCAGTTTATATGCTACAATGCTTTTCATGCCTTCACCAAGATATCAGGCAACACTGGCAGAAAAGAACACATGAAGCATTTTATTCTCTTAACCAACAATATGCCGTGATTAAACTTATCCAGTACCAATCACACAATTTGTCTTGCCTCATTGATTAATTCACTAAAATTTCTCATACATGTTTTATACAAGAGAATGTAAATTTTGATACTGCAGCAAAGCATAATAATTGCTCAAAAGAAAATATGTCTAGTATTACTCCATAAATATTGAAGAAGCTAAACTTTCCACAGTACATACACTACCTTGAGGTGTCGGCCTTCCTTAAGAACTAAAACTTGTTCTGCCTCACCAATAAATTTCTCATGCATGTTTTATAAGAGAATGTTAATTTTAATATTGTATTACAGCATAATAATTGCTCAAATATGTCTAGTATCACTCAGGACAATTGAAAAAGCTAAACTATCCATAATCCATACACTACCATAAGGCATCAGCCTCCTTAAGAACATCCCTATTGATCTAAAACATATGGTACTAACAGTAACATGCCAACAACCCTTCATCAAATTTTACATCCTTTTTATGACACAAGTAAACTGAATCTCTGAACAAGTTCATGTTGACATAGAAGAATGTCGACACTAATAACTTTCAATCACGGGTCCTTGTAATGGCAATCCAAAAACTACTCTATCTTCTAGTAGGTTTACTAACTGGGCTCTAAATACCCTACCTACATGTTAGCAGCCTAATTTCTGAATTCTCTTCGTAGTCATTGAAATAAGCTATATAAGTGATTACCAAGATTACCTTTGACAGTTTAATTTTGATTTGTTTCCCTGCAGACCATATCATATCTCATTTTTGTAATAAACAAAATTAATTAGTCGAAAGAATAACTTATTCATTCAGGAATTTCATAAATTTCCTAAACCAGACAATTTGCTTTATTGCATATCATTGTACCCAAAAGAAAAAGTATCCTCACTCTAATTAAATATTCATTATCATTTTGATTTATTGCATATTATTTATTTATTTTTTTGCAAAGTTAGGTAGTTTTATTATTGATAAATAAGCAACCTTACAAACTTACTGGTTACTCACTCAAAAATCAGAACAAAGGGGAAATCCAAGGACACCGTCCAAACTAGAAGGGCAGTAAGTCAGTAACACAAACACAAGAACATTGTTGAAACCAGAAACCTTACAAAGTGTTACCTCAGTAGCTGTCCAACTTTTTGCATTAAACATTAAAGACTCTATCATTTTTTATCTTCCATAAACGCCAAAGGTTGAAAACAGCCTGGTTATTTGGATGGCTATGCAGCGAAGCAGTAAGACCTGTCCAGCCAAACTCAATCGTGCAGGTCCTGCATATTGATGTTACTAAATTACTGACGATATGAAAAATGAAACCTTTACATTTTCTTTTATGTAAGATGGTCCAGTTCCAAAACAATTCATATATGAACAAAACAAAAAAGAATAAAAAATATCAGTGTCCCTATTATATTATCGGCAAGACAAGGGCATAGCAGTACTACTGACCAGCTGGGACGTCCCAATTGCTGCATGTGAAGAAGAGGTGCCTTTATGTATGATATCAGACAATCCCAGCCCTGCACATTGATTTGAGTCAACCCAGTTTGTCTACTAAACGACAAACTTCCATGTCCGAAAGTCCCCAAACCAGATACTCACTATGTCACTCCTCACTCATAAAATATAACTAACCCACAAATTAATCAGAGAAGAGAACCATCCACGCTTCTACACTTTTTGTCCCTTTCCTCTTCAAACCCCATTATTCTAATATCACACACCAACCAACTAGTTAATTTGTCACTTATACTTCACATTTCACAGCAAGTCAGCAACTTTCAGTATTCACTTGCATGAGCATTACCCTTCTATATTATTACCTTACCTGGATGGATTCTGGAGATCTCCACCTGGAAAGGAAACTACCACCCTCCTTCTCCACCCTTTTATATTCAACTCTCTCCACCCCCCTCACTCTCACACTCTTTCTCCCACTTCCCAATTCATAATTTCCTCTCTTACAAAACTTCATCATCACTTTCCATCATTCATCCAGTTTCTCTCTGCCATTCCATTGAACATGAGTGTGCAGCAGAGAAGGATTAACTCCATGGAGCGAAGGCCTCGAATGCTCAAGGACTTCCTCAGCGAGAATTCAAATTCTTGTTCCTCCGGTGGGTTCAAATCACTTCCGAGGAAACCGAACGATCCTCCCGGTACCAGTAGCAGCAGCATGCCCAGGAATTCGAACTCAGTCTCAGCCTTCCAAACGCTCATAAACGCCGTCAAGACAATGTCTTTCTTCGGCGCGGTGAAAAAATCCTCAACCATGATTTTACCGCGGAGCCTCTCGCGGAAGCTATCATGGTCGAGGTCAAGGAGAATTAACTCCTCCAGAGAAGAAAACGAAACCAAAATCACGGTGAAGATCAAGGACGTCATCAGGTGGAAATCGTTCCGGGACCTGACGGCGGAGGAGCAGCAGCCTCCACCGCCTCCACCACCGCCGTTGGATTTTGGTCGTTGGACGACGGCGGCCGCCACCGCGACGGGGTCCACCACCACAACCACCACTTGCAGTAGCAGTAACTCGAGCTGGAGTGACAGCGATTTTACCTCAGGGTATTCTTCATCTTCTTCTTCCTGGGACGCCCAAAACGACGTCGAAGCGGGTAAAAGATTTTCACCCCTCGTTGTCGGCAAGCATTCGGTGGAATCGACCACACGGACAGCGGTGGGGGCCAAGGTGAGCAATTATTT
Source organism: Castanospermum australe (assembly GCA_019955255.1). NCBI lineage: Eukaryota > Viridiplantae > Streptophyta > Magnoliopsida > Fabales > Fabaceae > Castanospermum > Castanospermum australe. The sequence continues at coordinate 205,617 of NSJW01000796.1, forward strand.
AGTGCCTCGCATCTTCCAAAATATATGGTGTGTCAGCAGTTGAGGGTACTATTCCTATTAATATTATTACTATCATATAAACACAAAAGTGGAGGTTACCAGGAAATAAACTTGAACAACAATGCCTCTAAACAATATTTTATTTTAATAATTTACAATATTTTGATGATGATCTTGCAGTTGACATGCTTAATTATTCTAACATAAGCATTTTTTATGAATTATTATAAAATTTCTCTAAACTTTTTGCAAATTTATCTTACTAGTGAACTTACATTGACATTCCTTTTTTTAAAAAAAATGCAAGTTATACACGCTAATTGAGGCTAGTTGTAGATCACAATTTATTTCATTATCACAAATTGTGATTTTAAAATGTATATGATAATTACAAAAAGTTAAGAGTGAGCTTCTGTTAGTTAATTGTTAACTCTTTTTTTTTAACTAAATTAAGAATATGTGTTTGATACTGTTCATACTAACTGTATATTAATATTATTGTTTGTTTTTCTGATAAAGACCAGTATGTAACCTTTGCAGGAAGTGCTAATTTGCCAAGAAGAACAACAGAGTCCAGTCTCAGTGCTTCAGGTTGGAGAATATGATTTCTCACCCGATGATCAAAGCCTTGCCAATATTGAAAGTAAGTTCCTTTTTTCCTCTGAATTATCTCCTAATCCATAACCTAATGCATTCTGTAGACCAATCAACTTAATTTATATTTATGCAAGAGTCACACTATATAATTTGCAGTGGGTATCCATCAATTGGGCATTCCTATGTATTAGCAAAAAATCTTGAATTTTTTATTGTTTCATTTGGAACATAGCTTAATTGTACTATCATATGAGAATGAATGAATGATACCAACAATCATTGACATTTGAACAGGGAGAAAGCAAAAATTCATGCAAACCGTTCGGAGATTGAAGAGTCTTGCAAAATTTGACCTTGCAAACTTAGACCAATGTTTCTCATTGGATGAGAACTCTGGCTCTGATGAGAAATATGATGATGATGACGACGATAATGAACTTGAAGAACAAGATTGGGTTGAGAAAAGGGCAAAGCAGCTGCTACATTGTGTTAAAGCAACATGTTCAGTGCAGAGCTGTAACACCAATTTGGATAAACTTTTGTTAGATTTTTTCAGGGAAGAACTAAGTGGAAGGAAATACCAAACTAGGAATGATGGCGAGTTTGAGTGGGAAATATTGAGAATAGCAGAGGATTGGATAAATGGGTCCTTTGATTATGATACAGAGCATGATAATAAGGATGCTTGTATCAAGGACATGGATGGGAGAGGGAGGTGGAGCAGGCTTGAGGAGGAGCAAGAAGAATTGGCTATGGAGATTGAGACAGATATATTGCATAATTTGGTTGCTGATCTTCTGGACCTGGATGATTAATGGTTTCTCTTCAGACAAAGTTCTTGAAAACTCTGGGGGCCATTAGCCTCTCATTTCAAACAGAAATGCTAGGCACTTGCACTGTAGCATTCTCAGCCCAAATCAGAAAGGTGCCATTGGTATCTACTTATCAGACCAAAACAATGTCAATATACCAAGTGCAGAGGGATGCCTTCCTTTGGGGCAGTGAGGGGCAAAAGCCACAGTTCGGAGACTTTTGGATACTCTAAAATGAAGGGGTAAAGAGATACTAGCTGGAAATGAGTAGCTTGGGGGTTTTAATGGGTAGACTTAGATTTTGGGGTGTAGCAATCTGGGTGATGGTTCTCTGGCATAACTCATGCCTATATTTGTTAAAGGTACAGGTACTTTTAGGAAGTCTTTAATTGTTTCACATATCTGTAGCGACATTAATAAATCAGCACTTTGCACATCTCTTTTCCAGCTGATGTTCAAAGTTTGAGTTCAATACAATGCCTTTCTACAGCTACAGCTAAAAATGAGAATATACAGACTGAACTGATGAATGTTGAATTGAGGGGAAAAAAAAAACTTCAAAATCATCAATGCTTTACATAAGCTACAAACAATTATACTCTTAAAGTTATTCTCATACTGTAATGGACTCGTTTGGATAAGCTTATAAAAAATATTTTTTTATATATCTTATTTTAATAAATTTTTTTTTTAAAAAAATAATTTTATATTTAAATACAATATTTAAAAAGTACTTTTAAATAATAAAAAGACTTTTAATTTATTTAGATAAAAGAAATAAAAGTACTTAATTTATATCAAAATTATTAAAAAAGGCATCCAAATACAAGATATGATGAGTTATGATATATAAGATATGATTAAAAGGATTAGCATAATAAGGACGGTGAGATTTTTAAGTATGTCATAGTAATAACGTCATAGAAAATGAGACATAAAGTAATAACAACATGTCTAATTGTGTACCCAAATGCTTAACAACATGTTAATGTTGTTCTATTTTACTTTCTCTAAGTGTTATAGTCATTGAAATCAAGATTCAATTTAAGATATTAAGACACAATGACTTAAAGTTGCGTTGTTTAAATGTAATTCATAGAATTATCTGGAGAGATTTATGTAAATAAGGTTTATAAGAAGAAAAAAGAAATGATATAAAATATAATTTTTAATAAAGGTAGATGATATTTTTGTCATAAAATTATATTAAAAATCACTTCTACTTCTACTTTTTTTAGAAGTTAGAAATCATTTATTTATAAAAAAAGAGATAAAATAATTTTTTTTAACTTTTACTTTTTTAAAAGTTGCATAAAAAATACTTAAAAATATATTGAAGCATCTTTTTTTTAAAAAAATAATATTCTAAACGAACTCTGTAAGTCACTAGATAACAATTAGAAATGAATCTTTCGAGAAAAATCCTACTAGTTTCTCATTAATATATTTGTTCTCAATTTAGTGTCTTATGGAAAAAGAATATATATATATATATATATATATATATTTGTTTTCATTAATATATATATTTCTCAATTATTCAACTAAATTTTAGAAAAAAGATTATTCAATTAGTCTATGAACATTAATTAGAAGATATTTTTGAAAAGAAATTTTTATAGATTATGGTATAATAAAAGTGAGTTACATCTCTAAATATGATAATTATAATTTAATTTTTAAAAGTCTCATTTTATAGAGAATGATATACCATTACTAATCTCATCCTAAAAAAATTAAATTTATAAAATAATTTAAATAAATCGAACTAAAAATACTCTTAATTTATAAAAAAATAAAAAAAGAAATTTTCATCAAGCGATATTATCAATAATAAAGTAGTATAAAAATTATAATCCTTGCTTTTGACTTTCAATGTAAATAGACAAAATTCAATTGGATTAATTTCCGGGTTGCGAAAAAGCCGTTCACTTTTATGACTTGTATGGACTTCGTGATTCCTCTATCCCTACTTCCAACCAATACTAAACAAAAATAATTTGTTTAATTTAATAAGCATTGGGAGAGATTCCTTACACTCTGAAACGGTAATCTGCAAAATCCAGCCGTGTTAAATTTGTGATTTCTTTTAATAACGCGATTGTGATGTTTAACAAACAAGTAAGAGTCCCATCAGCGTGAGCCAAGTGGAAGATCGTCTCATTACTGTCAAATTTATTGGAACCTAATTTTAGTGATTAAAATAAATAAAATATTTTAGTAAAATATATTACTCAAGTTATTTTTTAATACATAGATGGACTCGGGATTTTATTTTAAAATATGATCGATGGATTTATTTTATTATTTTAATACAAAATGTGCACAATTGTCTCTCTAATTGCACCATAGTAATCCTAGAGCTCTACTTTAAATAGTAACTAGTCCATTAACTCGCGTAATGCACGAACGTATGTATATTATTATTTGTAGTTTCTTTTTAAATATAATTTATGAATAATTTTATAAGTATTTATATATTAATATTTCTAATTAATTTTTTAAATATAATTTACAAATACTTTTGTAATATTAGATTAGTTTACGAACAAAATACATGTAGGTATTGTATATTGATATTTTTTAAAAAATTCAATAGAATTTACACATATTTTTGTAATAATAACTTAATTTATGAATTAAATATGTGACAATATAATTTATTTTTTATTTTGGTATGAAATTATATTTTACATTTATTTTTATATTTTTTAATAATTTTGTATCCTTAATCAAATATTTTGAATTGTGACTTTATTTTATATGTTATCATATTGTGATAATATAAAGCAAATATTTTTTAAAGGAGTCTCTGCTTCAACGTCTAACGGTACTCTAGTAGGTGAGGGGATACTTTGAAAAATTAAAATACTGTGATAATACATAGTACAAATTAAAGGAGAAAATTAAATATGAACTTAACAAATATAGTGAAAATGCTATTTCTAAAAGTAATATGAATAGTTTATATTATCGTTATTTTTTTTCATAAATATGAAGCACTGATTGAATATAAAAAAATTTTACTTTTTAATCAAATTTTAGATTTGTTAGAAGGAAGTCATATTATTGCCATATAATATTATGTGACATTAAATCACTTGTAGAATATTTTGATGAAGTTATGTCAGTACATGACATTATGTAACATTATATGATTTACATGAATTTTTAAAAAAAGTCATGTCAGCACATAATTTAGATGATTTAACACTACATAATTTAGATAAAGTCACATCAGCACACAAGATGACGTGGTAAGGCCAGGTCATCATAAAAGATGACATAACACTACATACTTTAAAATATGTTATGTTACCATATAAGATGATATAACGCTTTATAATTTGAAGGAATCAACTTTAATATATTATATATAGATATATATTTTAAGGTGAAATTGAGTCATATATATTAGTACAGAATGGTCATATTTTGCATAGTTAAGATCTGTACTTTGAGTGATATTAAATTTTTACAAAAATTATTTAATCTCAAAATCAAATCTCAACTAAAGTAAATCATGTTGTCTGTAATTTATCTTCTCTTCCTTCAGGAGATCTTCAAACATTGCATTTTCTGGGTGATTTCTCAAAGAAAATTATTATTTAATTTCGGAATCAAATCCTTAAAAAACCATTTTATGCACTTCAATTTATTTATCCTGCCTCCTTGGAACTTCCGAGTTCTCGGTACATCAAATATCTCAACCAAAAAAGTAAAAACCCACCAAATGCACATGCGAAAATATGTGGTGCACGAAGTGTGAACTATGAAGGCAACATGACAAACATTCTTCGTACTGTAGCTTGGTGCCCTCTTCGTGTTCAGAAAGCTTGTCCCTGGAGAAGAGCGGATCTGCAAAATCTCTACCTTTCTGTACAACCAGCATAGCATAAATATAGCAGAGAAAAGCCACAGAGGTGGAGAGCTGAGATTGTGAAATAACTCTCTCTTTCTCTCTCTCTCTCTCTCTCTCTCTCTCTCTCTCTAAAACTTTCCATGCATATGGCTGTGTCCCATGCATGGTTAGAATAATCACACACTCTGCATTTTCCATTTTCTGCAATTGAGCTCTCTCTCTTTCTCTCTCTCTCTGGGGTTGGCAAAGTCAACAATGCAAATTTGCCAGACTGGTATTCTTCTCACGGTTTGAGCTCATTGCAATTTCAAAAAGACTTTCTTTTTGTTGAACTGGGTTTTGGGTTGGAACCCAGTTGAGAGAGTGAGCTCTTGAGCATTGCAGACGCGAACTGACAAGCAAAAGGAGTGATGACAAACGAAGAGAAGGGCCCTACCTTGTTTGGAATTTCTCTCTCAGACAGGCCCAGATGGCAACAATTCCTCATTTGCTCTTCTGGGTTCTTCTTTGGGTACCTCGTTAATGGCATCTGCGAGGTAGATTGGACATATATGATCTGTTCTACTCTGTTGGTTTTCTTCCATATTTTTTTGGTTCGGTACTGTAAAACCACAATATACCTTTGTGGTTTACACTTTCTGCAACTGGTTTGCTGAAACATGGACAATATAGTGAACATACAAGGAGAAAGAAAACAAAATCTGAGTAAATGAGTTTATTGTTTCTTTCTATGTGTAGAAACGGTTAAATTGGTTTCTTTTGTTTGGTACAGAAAAGTTTAGTGATAGGGGGTTAAATTGGGTTTTGTTTTACTTAATTTGGTAAGTTTCTTCAGCATTTCTTCCCTCTGTTTTTCATAAAGATTAATTTTACTGGAAATAATTTCTCTGAAGCCCATGTTTTTGGTCCAAGATGTCTTCTTCCTTTTGTTATTGTTTCTGGATATCTCGTTGGAGACTTGGGCTTCAATTTTACATTTTCCGATTTTCTCTTTTTGTTTTCTGCATACGAATAATTGCAATTTTTGGTATGTGAATTGTGAAGTTACCCTGCAAATTAACTTAGTATGTGCTACTAATTCTTTCTCATTTACCTGATTTATAGGAATATGTGTATAACAGGCTCCATTTTAGGTAAATTTCATGACCTTGGTACTGTTTCAGTGGTTATTGATTTGAGCTTTGGTTTGGGACCTTCATTTCTAAAATGAAAAGGGTGATTTGGTTTCTTATTTCAGCTATGGTTGGTACTTCACATTTGTTCAAGGCTTTGTTTATCTGTTTCTGATTTACCTCCAAGGCTTCAAAAGCAAGCAAATGGTGAACCCATGGAAAACTTATGTGAAGCTTTCTGCTGTCCTGATGGGTTCCCATGGCTTAACCAAGGGATCTTTGGCATTTCTTAACTATCCTGCACAGCTCATGTTCAAATCCACTAAGGTAAGTTACAAAAAAGCACAAGGCAAGGAAGCCATTTTTACTTTGTCCCATTTAAGTGCTTACTTGAATTTGTCACAAGGTCACAACTATGGCTTAACGCCTCCAAATTAGCTGGCTTGTTCCAGAGATTCTAACCTGAGTTTTTTCCCCCTTACACTGTGTCACTATATTATACGTCATTGATGATTGAACCTTCAGAATATTCAAATGTGATGAGATCCAATTTTGGTACATTAGGTTCTTCCAGTGATGATAATGGGTGCCTTCATACCGGGTCTGAGACGGAAATATCCATTTCATGAATATGTATCTGCAGTACTTCTGGTAGTTGGCTTGATCCTATTCACACTAGCAGATGCACAGACATCACCCAATTTCAGTGTCATTGGTGTTCTTATGATATCTGGGGCTTTGGTCATGGATTCCTTTCTGGGAAATCTGCAAGAAGCAATCTTTACTATGAACCCTCAGACCACACAGGTGATTTCCATGTCTTCCTAATCCTTCATGCTCTTTTTCATTGTGAAGAGAGGCATTTCTGTCAAAATTGTGACTTAAACTGTCATATTTTAGCAGCATATTAAATTTTTTACCACTTCATTGTTAACACACAGATGGAGATGCTTTTCTGCTCTACTGTGGTGGGTTTGCCTTTCTTAATCCCACCCATGCTTTTTACAGGAGAGTTATTCAAAGCATGGACTTCATGTTCACAGGTAAATTCGGAATAAATAGCTCCTTTTTCCACATTCCAATTTGCTTTCTTAACAGAATCACCTTTTCTTGTTCTTGCAGCATCCCTATGTGTATGGTGTGCTAGTGTTCGAAGCAATGGCCACATTTGTGGGCCAAGTCTCAGTCCTCTCCCTCATTGCCATTTTTGGTGCTGCCACCACAGCCATGGTAAATTTCTCTCACAAGCTTTTCCTGCTTCCACTATGTCCGTTTGGACCATTATATCTGTATAGCTCCTAATATTATTAAGTCATGCATGTGGCCTTAACTTCCTCTAGTAGTTGGTATGTGGAAAAACTAGCACCATGGGGTCTTAAATGTTATTAAATTTTCACTCACATTATCAAAGCTAAGCATTGCTGACATGAATATGAGGGTCACTTGCATATTGGAAGATGTTTCAACTTTAATCCCATTCTGTGTTCCTAACTTACCTTCCTCCTTCATTGAATTTGATCACAGATAACAACAGCAAGAAAGGCAGTGACATTGCTACTATCATACTTAATATTTACAAAGCCATTGACAGAACAGCATGGAACTGGACTTCTGCTCATAGCTATGGGGATCACATTGAAGATGTTGCCTGATAGTGATAACAAATCCACCAAGATGGCCTCAACCTCTTCTCCCAGTGCCAATATTCCAGAACCTTCTGATGAAAAAGAATTGAGGGCGCAGCCAGATCATATAGAAGAAGTTGAAGAGAGGAGGCCATTGGTCTAGCTGAAATGTTCTGACTGCAATTTTACTTCTGAAGTCATTTTTTGTTTAAAACAATTTATGATTATGCTTTATTTGTCAGTTTCATCTCATGCTTTAGGAAAAAGAAAATAATTTGATCTCCAGTCAACAATTTAATAAAGAGGGTTCCAAAGGAATATTTGTTTACATGATAAGGACACCAATGAAACTGAAATTGGGTGATGTCTGTGCGTCTGCTAGTGTGAATAGGATCAGGCCAACTACCAGAAGTACTGCAGATACATTTTCATGAAATGGATATTTCCATCTCAGACCTGGTATGAAGGCACCCATTATCATCACTGGAAGAACCTAATGTACCAAAATTGGATCCCATTACATTTGAATTTTCTGAAGGTTCAATCATCAACGACGTATAACAAAGTGACACAGAGTGAGGGAAAAAAACTCTTTAAGTTAGAATCTCTAAAACAAGTCAGCTAATTTGGAGGCATTGAGCCATAGGTGTGACCTTGTGACAAATTCAATATTAAGTAAGTACTTAATGGGACAAAGTAAAAATGGCTTCCTTCCCATGTGTTTTTTTGTCCCTGACCTTTGTGGATTTGAACAGAGCTGTGCAGGATAGTTAAGAAAAGCCAAAGATCCCTTTGTTAGGCCATGGAACCCATTAGTACAGCAGAAAGCTTCACATAAGTCTTCCATGGGTTCACCATTTACTTGCTTGAGAAGCCTTGGAGGAAAATCAGAAACAGGTAAACAAAGTCTTGAACAAATGTGAAGTACCAACCATAGCTGAAATAAGAAACCAAATCGCCCATGTCATTTTAGAAATGAAGGTCCCCTATCAAAGCTCAAATCAATAACCAATGAAACAATCTTCATGAAATACAGAGAAAAGAAATGCCTGAAAAACAATAAAAAAATAATATCAAAAGGCTTGTTTTAAAAAATAATAACAATATCTCATATTAAGAAATAAAGATTAAATAATATCAGAATGGTACTCCTTTAATGTAACCTTGTCCAAACAACCATGCTTATCTATGTCCCTTTTCCTGTTTTAAGCAACTAATGTTTCAGATTTCTTTTTGGCCATAAACAATAAAGCTTTTATTTTTCCTTTTTTTTTTCTCACACACACGTGGGTCTTTGATGAAAAATTGTATCTTTATTATGGTAACGCAGGCAACTGCATGTTTGAGGTCATTGGAAGAGGATGCTTAGGATAGGATCTGGCAGGCAGTAACTATAGATAGCTACAAATTATATGATCTCATGTTCAATGTTTTTGTGGCTATACGTATGCTTTTAACTTTGGCAGATTTAATTTTCACTTTCATTTTCATATCCTTTTTTTTTTTTTTGGTCAACTTCACTTTCATATCCTTAAGGCTAGAGATATGCTCAAGAGCAGAAGCACGCTAAAAGTTGAGCCCGATATACAGTTGCAATTCTGAGTGGAACCCAATAAGATCATACGAGGGAAAAAAGGTGGCCGAGAAATCCTTGAAGTGAAAGAACTGCAAAATAGAGGAAAAAGAATCCAAAGCTCAAATTAAAATATGGCTAATTCTAAACAGAATATTAAAAATAATAAAATTAATTGTCAATTAGTTGGCTAAGTCCCCTATTTATAGGCTAGGGGGAGTGGTCTCTTAATTATAGTTAATAATCTTTTCTTTAGATAAGTCTTTTAATAAAATCCAAACTCATATTTGATAAAAATTATCTTTAGTAGGAACTATATCCGATAAGGATAGATGTTGTATGAGGATAAGATATTGTTGAAGTCTTTCTAAATAATGAGTCGCATAATTCTAAAATTTTCATGAATAAATGTGTCCCTAACTCGGTATTTAGCGAGTCGAGATACTAGACATATGTAATTTAACTCACACTAGCCTTAGCCAAGATAAGAATACCATAGCAGTAAAATGAGTCTAATGCACGAGAAATAAGACTGATATTAAGATTGAAATTAACTAAAGTCGCATTAGCAAGACAACGAGATGTCAACTTGATATGGTTGTAGCAACTATATTGGTGTGCTGTAAGCACATAATAATATTCTCAATCTTAAAAAGATGAGACAAAAAATATGAATAAGTTAAATAACTGAAAATATAATTAAATAATTATTAATAGGCTGTTAGCATAGTCTTCAGCCCATCATATAAGTTAGAATCTTGGTGTTTTGACAAGTCATTGGCACATAGCTATAAGTTTTAACAAAGTTGAATTACTTTAATCTTTATTAATTCTAAAAATTGCGAGGGCAGTAATAATAAAATACAATAAATTAAAATAAATTTTGAAAATTAATTGACCAATTATTTTGGAGTTGCTGGTAACTCTGCCATTCGGATTAGCATGAATGAGGAGGCATTGTAATATGTGATCATTTTATGTCATTCAGAGGCTTGGGCGGCGTGTGTCCACGCCATGGGTGGTCTGATGTAGAATTTGTGCCTTGGCCAATTGTTAATTTGTAATTGGTGGTGCGGCTACACCGGAGCCTTGCTGTTGTTATTGGAACGGTGGTGATGGAGTCCGCTAATGGGACTTTTCTGGTGCTTTCTTGGAGAATAGCTCATCCGATAGCTTCACCTCTGGATCTGATCTACATATGGCAACATCTAATAATAGAACAAGTTAATGTGATAAATATATTCCACAATTATAGTATTTGGTGATGGCAAAGTAAGTGAAGAGTTTAAATCCAAGAAGGCTTATGATAATGGATGCTTATCTAGGGATGAGAGAAATAAGTCACGTGTGAGGAACAATTAATGTAGAAGGGCAATACTCAATGCATGCCAATTAATTATGATACAATTAATCATAAAATAGAATGCCATGATGGATAGCTTGAGAGTGTGATGGGAAAAATTTATCATTCTTCGTATATAGCGTTAATGTTTTGGTCCAAATTTAATCGAGATATTCTTAAAGTGGAGAACTTACAAAATAAAATAAAAAGACTCCAACACTCAAGTCAAAATATGACTAATTCTAAACACAATATTAAAAATAATAGAATTGATTGTCTATTGATTGATCATATTGGGGGGGTTAAGTCCCTTCCTTTAATTATAGCTGATAACCTTATCTTATGAGTAGGTCTTCTAGTATAATATGAACTTATATTTGATGAGAGTTATTTTTAGTAGAAACTATATTTGATAAAGATAGATATTATTAGAGTTTTTTTAGATAATGAGTAACATAATTACTTAGGCCTAAAATATTTGAGCAATCCAGCTTACATACATATTTAAAGGGATGATGACGTGGGTAAGACCAAAAACAAAAAGTTGACGAGGATGAAGATGAGAATAGACAAATATTGTATGAGGAATTGGATTCTTAAAACTATATCCATTGTAATTAATCTAAATTTACATTATCGAATTTTTGTGTTATATATTATATAATAATGCAATGTTAATTCTAATATCACAACACAGAATCAACACCTCGCTAACATTGAACACTTAAAAGTCAAAATCTTTAGGTATGACGCAACCTGATTCTCCCAATGTATTTAAAACATAATTAACCATCACATACCTTTAGATAGTTATCCAAATATATATTACAAAATTTATAAAATTATATCATATTTTAAATTTATACAGTGTCATGAACATTTTTGAATGGCGCTGTGATGTTGGCGGAGGAAATTAAATAAAATATGAAACTGTTACTAATTGTTATTTTATTAAGAAAAAATTAAAAAAACCCTCTTAATATCCGTCTTAAAATGATTATCTTAAAACTAATTAGGCTAATTATTGATAATATTAAAATATTTAATCTACCCAAAAAATAAATAAACATAAATTAAATAAAAAATTAAATTGAAATACATACAAAATTAAAAAAAACTATTTACAAGTTATATTATCAAAAAAAAATTTATTTATAAGTTTGATTTGCCTAAAGTGTTTATGTATCTCCAAAATAAGAAATCAAAATCTTGTAATTTATTTAAAAAATAATTGTGAGTTAGTAAATTTTTATTAAATTTAATTAGTGATAAATAAAAAATTATTAATTGATTAAATAAATTATTAAAATAAAATATTTCATTATCAAAGAACTATCACGGCAACAATCATAATTAATAATTATAAATTTATTTATAAGACTTAATATTTATGAGACTTGAAAGCTGTCACAAACATTAGTCCTAATTTATTTCAAATATAATTTAAAATTTATTTTAGGACTGAAAAATCGTTACAATAATATTAATTCTAATTTTATGTTTCAAATATTATTACAACTTATTCTAAGATTAAAAAGCGGTTACGATAATATTAATTTTAATTAAAATATATTCCCAGTTAACAAGCTGTCACAGTTAAGATTATTTGTAAAAATTTTTTATATATTTTAAAAATGCCCAAAATTTACCAAATTATATTTTAAAAAGATTAAATTTAATTTTGTAATTTATTTTTAACTTTTTAATATTGATCACAAAATCAAAATAAATACATCAAGTAGATCGGATCTATGCGTCAACACTCTTCCCACACTAATATTGCAATGTCATCAATTTGAACCCATAAGTCACAATTTTGCCAAATTCATACGTAGAACCGTTTTGACAAGGCATCCACAAATTTAATTTTTAAAGTATTAGCAAAAGTGACCAGAAAAATAATAATATAAAAAGAATAATGAATGGTGCTAGTTGTTATACGGATATGGAGTGATACTAAAGACCAACTCATCAAACAAACCCACATGCATAAAAGGAAGGAAAAAAAAATAGAATAGAAAATGATGAAATCGATAAATCAATATCCTTAGCAAGATTTGGTTAAGAGAGAATCATGTAAAGTACTCAAATTGATGAACTTAGAGGAGTAGCATGAACAATATTTTTGTCTATGATTCCACCATCTCTTTCCAAGGCAAAATAAGATCACTTAAAAGTTAGAGAACAAATAAAGAAACAAAGACGTTGAGGATCTTGCCTTTGATGAGGGTTCCCTCTCTTTCTACGTACTTCCTCTTTGTTAATTGTCTTCCCCATTTAATTTTTGTGTATTCCCTCTTATATGCTTTCTTATTTCTTTAAATAAAAACAAATTCAAGATTAGATAGAGTTTTATTTCAAGTAAAAGATAACAATTTATTTTTTAATTTAAAATTTTCATATCTAAATTGATTAGTTACATCTTTCTCAATTTGACAATCAAATTTCAAAATTAAAGGTAATGGACTTATTTATTTTCTTATATTTATTACATTTATTTTTTTGGATTTTTATTTTTTATTTTTTATTATTTTTTAATTTTTAAAAGAAATTAAAATAATCAAATCAAATAAATAATCTTTTTATTATTTTTTATAAATAATTTCAAAATAACTTGACAAAATTAGGTGAATAAGATAAATAAACTTTTATGATAGATAAATGTTTTAAGTTTAGCTTTTAACGTACTTACCTTCTAGTCACTAAAAATAATATCATACTTTTAAAAATAATCATTTTTTATATTATGAATTTGATAGTTATCCAAATTTATATTATTAAATTTATAAAAGTATATCATATTTTTAGATTAAGATAAATAAACTTTTATCTATGCTATTAAGATAACAATTAACTTATCTCTTGATCTTTTAATATTTTTAAAATCACTACAAATTAATTTTTATAGCAGTACAAATTAATCTTTTAGTAATGTCAAATTTTAATTACTAAAAAAACATTTAAGAAACCATAGGAAAGGTTTTAAGTTAATTTTTCTCAAAGACTAACTTATAGTCACTAGAAGTTATTAGGGACTAATTTAGTAGCTTACTTTAGAAATTTGAGTAAAGCTTCATTTTTAGATATAAATATCATTACTTTAATTTTTTAAAGAATTTTTTGTTACTTTAGTTCTTTAATCTAGAAAGTGATATTATTTTATTCCAAAAAAAATAACTTTAATTTAGTTCTTTAATCATAAAAAATATGTTATCAATTTAGTATTTCAGTTATACAAAATTAATAATAATTTAGTCTCAAATTATTAAAATTATATCAATTTAAACTCTGTTCATACATAAAGACAATATTGATGTTACTTATAAATTCAAAGATTAAATTGATGATAAAATTTTTTAGAGAATGACACTTATCTTTGGAGAAAAAAAAGTGATGACACTTATCTTTAAAGGAAAAAAAAAGGGTTTACTAAAAAAAAAGATTTACTCAATCATTAAAATTATTTCAATTTAAACTCTATCGAAGATAAGAACAATATTGATGTTATTTTCAAATTTGGATATTAAATTGATGGTAAAATATTTTAAAAAATGACAATTATCTATGGAGAAAAAAAAAGTTTACTCTAGAAATTTAATAATAACACTTACCTTTAAAGGAAAAAAAGGGATTTATTTAAAAAATATTTACTCAATCATTAAAATTATATTAATTTAAACTCGATTCGTATATAAGAATAATATTAATATTATTTTTAAATTTATAGATTAAATTGATGATAAATTTTTTTTAAAAGTTTATTATAAAAATTTGTTATGACACTTATTTTTAAAAAAGAAAAAGAGATTTACTTACAAACAAAATTTTATAATTATATCGATTTAAATTTTATCTTCTAATATTAATTTTATTTTTAAATTTAAAAATTAAATTAATGATAAATTTTTTTAAAGAATAATACTTATATAAAAAAAAGATTTACTTAAATATAGTGATGAAACATATCGAAATAAAAAGGGAGGATTTACTCAAAATAAATTTTATAATTATCTTCAACGGCCTGTAAAACACGCGAACAAGTGATCTATAAATACGCTTCTCCTCCTTCGCGACTCCTCACACTTACGTCTGTGCTATTTTTCTCGTTGTTCCGGTCACAGGAATTTGAAATCTTAAGATCTTTACTGGGTTTTTCCCCAATCGGATTCCTCTCAGGTTTGCTTCTTCTTCGCACGCGTCTGTCTCTCAAACTCTAAGAAAGTTTTCTCTCTTTTATTTGGGATCCGCCACTCATGGATCGTCTCCCAGAATCTATGCTCATTCCGATTACATTGATCATGCTGAAGTTTTGTGCAATTCCATGGTGGAATTTTAGGGTTTCTCGTTTAGGGTTCCTTTATGTTTACTTAGGGTTTTCCCATGGATCGGCGATACGGTAATTGGGGTTTTGGATAATCGTGATTAAGGTAGCTGAACAAGTGTAAAATATTGGACTCTCGTCCAATTCTGATACGGGTTTTATCCTTGGTGGACTGGAAGTTCCACGATCAAGTCGTTCTGCCGTAGTTTTTTGTTTTCGTGTTCGCCTTTTGCGTTATATAGTTAAGCTTTTTTAAGTTTGGTAATGGAAAATTTGGGGAGCAAGTGATTTAGGGTTTTGATGGGGAATTGATTCTGTAGCTTGTGTTTATTATTCTTACTCGTTCAATCTGCGTTACCCACTTTTGTTGGAGTTAGTGGAAGAAAGCATGAGCAATGGAGGATTTTATTGATAGACTACAGTGCCTGATTTGGGATGTTATTCGAATGTGTTTTTTTATAGCGTTACTATGGATATAAAGGCGGCGAGAAGAACTGAACGTTTCTGTGGGACAACTTGTGTGTATTGGCTAGCTGGGAGATGCAACAGAAATCCTTGCAGGTTTTTGCACAGAGAAACACCATTACCATCTACTACTTATTATAATACCAATACTGCTTACGGTTGTGCGAGGAAGCCCCATTCCTCTGCTGAGAAGACCCTTAAGTATAACTCAAACACAGTATCCATTAGAAAGAGTGGAGGAGATGAGACAAGCGTTGCTAAGGCTTCTCCAAAGCCATCACGAAGTATATGTAAATACTGGGTGCATGGCAATTGCGTACGTGGTGACCAGTGCTGGAATTTGCATTCATGGTTTTATGGCGATGGGTATTCAACATTAGCAAAGCTTCAAGAACATAAGAAGGTACTTGGGTATTCTTTACAAACGTGCACAGGTGCATGGATATCCGATTTTGTGTTAGACAATCTGCTACAATAGCCCTGGTTTATGTATTTGCATAGGGATCTGAATATTATATTTATAATGTGACTATATGCTGTTGAATTTGGGAACTACAAACAGCGTTGTAATGAACCAAGTGTAAGGCATAGTGTTTCTAAAATTTATTCTCTCTTTAAATTTCCTGGGAAGTGCTGGAAATTGTGTGGCTCCCTTTTATGTTAATAATTTTGGACTAGTTAAGTTAAATCTTTTGACAACAGGTTGTTACTGGGATCGCACTTCCAGTTGGATTTGACAAACTTTATTCTGGCAGCACTGATGGGACAGTTCGGGCATGGGACTGCCATACTGGTCGATGTGCTAATGTGATAAATCTTGGTGCTGAAGTTACCTCTTTGATCAGTGAGGGCCCATGGATTTTTGTTGGCCTGCGAAATGCTGTTAAGGTAAGCTCTTACATCAGTTCTTATTCTGTTTCATTGTCATGGTCATGTCTTATATCTGGGAGCATTACATGTAAGCTGATTGTGTGGTTGTGGATGTTGTTAAGGCTTGGAACATTCAGACTTCTTCGGATTTTACTCTTGATGGACCTAAGGGGCGAGTCCTTGCCATGGTTGTTGGCAATGATACACTTTTTGCTGGAGATGAGGTAACTACTTGTACAGTGGTTTACAGTTGTTAAGTTCTTTAATCAGACTTCTGTTTTTTCCTAGGTAGTAATTAGATAGTTATGTTCTTTGATCAGAATTCTCTCGCTTTTAAACAGTTCTTTTCTGTCATCTTTTGATTTATGTGTCATCTGATGATTTAAATTGCAGGCTGGTGTTATTTCTGCATGGAGAGGCAGTTCTGAAACTAAGTACCCTTTTGAACTGGTGGCATCACTAAGTGGCCACACTAAAGCTGTGGGTTGTCTAGCTGTTGGAGGCAAGATGCTGTACTCAGGGTCTATGGACCATAGCATAAAGGTATGTCAATGAATGAGAAGTTTCTGTTTTTTTTTTTCTTTTAATCTCCCGGGCTTTTTATATATTTATGCATTGCAATGCTCCACGTAGAGCTTTTACTTTTTAAAAGATATGTGATTTCACTGGACTACATATTGGACAGATTTAAAATGATCTGATGGTCTGTTATTCATACAGATGTAACACATTGCTGAAATCTTCTTCTTCTTTCTTTTTTTTAAACTATCTACCTAGAAAACTTTGTTCAGCATTGAATGATGCAGTGTGTGAATTGATATATAAACATAAACTGACACTATTTTCTATTTTTTGCTAAATGAGTTTATATATGTTTTGTCGTGATGAATCTTGGGTGGTTTACAGTCTTCCTACGTTAACTACACAATTGCTTGTTGCTTCTTTCTACCACAGTAACTTGTCTGAAAGAATTATTTGTTATCTTATTTTCTTCAGGTTTGGGACATTGATACGTTGCAGTGTAAAATGACACTCAATGGGCATACTGGCATAGTCACATCACTTATTTGTTGGGACCATTATTTGTTATCAAGTTCATTGGACTGCACAATTAAGGTCTGGGTTGCCACTGAAAAGGGAGATTTGGAAGTGACATATACGCACACTGAGGAAAATGTAAGTTATTTAACTACTATGTCATCTGTGCATAAGTACGCTTTTGGTTTTATTTATGTCAAACATCATTTGTTAGTGTTTGTGTGTGAGATTACCAATAAGATTAAAAAGTGATGCGATGTCATTTCTGAGTTTCAGTACCTCAGGAGTGATTGAAATTTATGTGCTCTCGTGTTGTAATTTGGATTATGTGCTTGTGTTTTCATTTGTAGAAGTCTAGTTGAGATTTCTTATTATGGTCATGAAGGAGTCAATTGATTCACCCAATCAGTATTTTATTTATTGTAGGGTATTGTTACACTTTGTGGGATGACTGATGCAGAAGCAAAACCAATCTTGTTTTGCTCTTGCAAAGACAATGCAGTTCGCCTATATGAATTGCCATCGTGAGTAAACTTAAACTTGCATCCATGTTATTGTAGTATTTCTGTGTACTGTGTAGGGTATGTTTTCCCCTGCTGTTGCAGCCCTGACCGTGTCTGTTTTTACAGATTTTCAGAGAGGGGTCAATTATTTGCAAAACAAGAAGTTCGAGCAATGGAGGTTGGTCCTGGTGGGCTATTCTTTACTGGAGATGGGACTGGTTTGCTGACGGTGTGGAAATGGTTGGAAGAGCCCAAGGGGGTGGCAATGTCTGATTGATGTGTGTGATATTATGCATCCCCCCTGAGGAAGTTGACGATGAGAATGAATTATTTTTACCTGAGGCAATATTGATAGTTATGTAGGATCCTTATCTTCTAAATTTTTTGTAATCTTCTTCTATGAAGTTCTTCTTCCATCCAAAAAACAATGATTGTAAAAAGTAGTTTATATGAAATGAAAAATTCCTATTCCACTCTTCTCTCTCTTCTGCTGTTGGTTTATGCACATAGCAGTGAATTATGTGAAATTCTGCAGTTCCTCTCAAAATAATTTATTACAAATAATAAATGCCTCATTATTGTGGATTTCCTTTTAAAAATCGCATTTCTCGTTGAATTTAAAATTATCTGTTCTAATGACCCGGTATAATTCCATTAACTATATAAATTCATTTTGGCCATTGCCAAGTATGATAATGGGAAAAAGACGTAATATACTAAGAACTTATAGCAGGATATGCCAAAGAGATTGATCTCTTAATGTAAAACGTGGAAATTTTTTGTGCTTTTAGGCCAGTGAATATTTAATTGATGGAATCACCTTTTCTGTTCAAGTTCTGATTGTGTCTGTCTACTTTAATAATCACCTAAATGTTAGTTATATAGCACATTTTGTCCTATCATCTAGAAACTGTAACTGGGACTAATGATGCATGCAACTCAAATTCCTCAGCCAAAATTTCAATGTTTCTTCGGTGGCAGAGACACGTCTCAACTAAGCACTTAAATTGTGACCACATAAGTGGTGTCAACAGCCCACCAATTTTCATCAAGCATACATGACCGCGGCTTAAGCGATCATCTAGCCCCGAACCCACATACAACCAATGCAAAGCTTGCCTCCATTGAATTTTCAAGTTAAGCATCATGCAATATTTTTGATTTTTTTTCCCTCTACCCATATGTATGATTCCTCAGTTAGACCACTACTTATGGTTACACCCAACAACTCACTTTTATTTGTCTAATATTCTATCTAATTAAATATTAATATTTTAATATTAAATAATTAAAATACACACTTATCAATATAACATCAATTATTTATACTTTAAAGTAAATTTTTTTCTTGATAAGTATATTTTTTAGTTATTTAATATTAAAATATTAAAATATAATTAAATGAAACATAATTAGAGACATTTTAAAAACATGCAAGAGTTTCTAGTATAGAAGTTCGCAGAGCAGCCTCAACAGTGTAAATGGTCTACAACTTTGTTTATTTATATTTCTCTTTTTTTTCTGAACTATACCAAATTCATTCAATAGTCAGTATTCAATCATCAAATTATAACAACAACTTCTTGATATAAAAAAAATCAAATATATCGCCAAAAGTAAACTTTTATAACCTGTATATGAATACAAGTGTACTTGACGTCACATACGTGTATGATCCTCCTAAAGCCGTCTCAATGCCCCATTAGAAAGTTCCACTACCTGATCAGCAAATTTGTCGACACCTATGATAATATTAAAGTGGCTTTCAAAAGCCCACAGGTCGACACATGACTCAACTCAAAACAGCAAAAACACGAGGAAAAAAATCTAAAAACAAAAAGATTAAGGGTAGGTTTGAGTGGACGCCACCCCAAACGAAAATTTTAAAGGCTCACACAAGTTTTTGTTTATTTTTTATTTTATTTATTTTGATTTTTATATAATTTTTTAAATATAATTTTAGTTTCAAAAATTAGTTTAATTTATAATAACTATTTTTTATTTTTACATTAAACGTTATTTTTTAGATTAAACTATCATTTTGATCCTCTAAAGATTTATTTGATATCAATTTGACTTTTCAAATATATTTGATATCAATCTGACTTTTCAAAGATGTGATATCAAATTAATCTTTTAAAAATTTAATGTAATATCAAAATGACTATTTTAATATCATTTTAAATTTTTGAAAGCTAATTTGATATCACATATCTTTAAAATATTATTTTAATATCATTTTAAATTTTTAAATGATTAATTTAGTAGTACATATTTTTAAATGATCAAATTAATATCAAATGAATATTTACGAGACCAAAATGATAATTTAATCAATTTTTTTATAAACATAAATATCTTCACCCAAATTCAACTCTAACCAAAATTCAATTTATAAAATCATCTTCATCTAAAGTTAAACTTATAAGATTTAATATAAGCACAAAACCTAATAAGGTATTTTGGCCTGTAAAAGAAGGTGATCAATTCACGTAACGCCATCTTGCCACTTTATTTGCCTCAACCCTCTTCTAAAAAACCGTCAATACTGACTCTCACACCCATCATATGCCCCCATCTTTCTTTCCCTCTTCTTTATAAGTTATAACTGCCAATCTCCTCTCTCCATCTCTCTTCTCTCTCTTTCACCCAACAAAAAGAAAATCTCTCTTCTCTCTCTCTATATCTCTGTAAGTGATGGCTTTCAATCCCAGAAAGGGACCAATCTTGAGTTCAAAAGCCATAGCTGATGCAGCTTCGTGGTACTGTGCTTTTGTTCTCGTGGCCCTCGTACTGCTAAGCGTATTCAGGGACAGCTCTGTCTCTGTGCTTCCGAATCAAGCGAACATCCGAGGCAGCCAGCTCTTGTCGAGGCCGTGCGACGAAATCTATGTGGTCGGAGAAGGCGAGACGCTTCACACAATCAGCGACAAGTGCGGCGACCCCTTCAAAGTGGAGAACAACCCTCATATCCATGACCCGGACGATGTCTTCCCTGGCCTCGTTATCAAGATTACACCCTTCACATATTCCTAGCTAGAAAAGTTGTACTAATTACAACGTTGTTTTGGGCTGTTGCTTCTTGTGCCACCATACTTCCTTGTTGCCACCCTTCTATTCTCTGGATTTTGGTATGTATTTGCATCTTCTATAGAAGCAGAGTTGGTTTTTTTTTTTTTTTTCCCCTCAAGTATTGGCATGGAGCCATAGAAGTTAGATTATTCCTTATGGAAAAAGAAACTAAGAAGGCTTTAAAGATAGCGTTAGCCAAAGAGGGTTGGCCTAATTGTCAGGGATGGAGCTGGTACGCAATGGCTTTGGGTTTCATCCTATCTTAATAGGCATTCACTAATTGGTTGTGTAACAACAACCTATGCACCTTTTAAATTTTTTTCTTCAAAAACAAGAAAGTTTCGGTCGCTTTAGAAATACTATAAGTTTAGTAAATGAAATATAACCCATGAATCACACTAATAAATGATGGTATATTGTCGACAGCATTAGTAAATAGTGCCTGTAGTTGGTGCAAACAGTCAGGAAGATGCTTCCAAAAGCTTTCACTGTGGAGGAACGATTCTCATATCTATAGCCATATATGGAAGTTCAATGTATTCACCAATTCAATGTTGAAAATTTAAGTGCGATATGAATAAATTAAGTAAGAATTATATAAATAGAAAAATTCATAAACCTAATGTCTTAAGATTTTTTATTCTCACTGAAACCTATTACTAAATCTTCCCATTATAGTTGGCCCTTGATTTTGTTTCGTCTACAATAAAGCTTGTCTGATATATGGTTAAGGTAGTAATCGAAACTTGTAAAGGTTAATTTTGATTATCGAATATGTGTAAATAGATAGACTCGTTCTAATGAAAAATCCCGTGTTGAGAAACAAACAAAAATGAGACTGGGACAGGAGTAACTGAGTTACCACTTACAAGCTCTATGATATGTGAATGAGTTCTGAAGTTAAGTGACATATAAGGGCTAGAACTGAAAAGTATTTAATTTCTTCCACTCTAACTTCATGAATTTGGAGTGAATAGTTTCATATATATATATATATATACACATATCACATTCTAGGCAAAAATCGATGTGATTCAGAAAAAACAATAAAAGAATCTAATTAATTTTAATATTTAATATTTTCGAAGCTACAATTGCTAAGAATGATGAATTCCTTTTGAAGTTGTACTGGAGTACGAACTGTTGAGTACCTGAGAGAAAATTGAAGCAAATACACTTTTTTTTTGGTAAGGAAGCAAATAAAACACAGCACTAACAATTTGTTTTCATATTGCCAAGCACTTGACAAAATGTTTCCTGAAATTTAACCTATATCACCATCGTCACGCCAAGTGTTAGATTTTGTTTATAATAAGTCATTGTATGTATTAATGATAAGAGATTTGAGTAATTTATAAAAACTCATAATCTCAAACTTATTATTATATATATAAAAAAAACCCTTTCGTGATTTAAAAAATTTTACATTGCAAGGAATGCTTACCCAAAATCCAATCCAAGCAATCGTCTCTCAGTTCTTTGTATGGGTCTTGTAAGATAAACCAAATATACAATTTTTCTTTGGTAAAAACAAATATAATAAAGTGAGCAAATAAGGAGCCTAGCAAACAGGACTTGAGGCCCAAATAGACCCAAAAGCAGTTAAGGCCACATTTAAGGGCCCAATTTTTTTAACTGATTTTGGAAATAAACAAGCTTTAAAAAAAGAAAAAACAAAAACACCCAGGCACACACAAATTTTGGAGTGAAGTAGCATATTATTAGTTAAAAATGTATCTCACTCGTAATTTAATTTTTTATTTTTAAGTGATTTTTCTTTTAGTTTAAAACAGGATCAATAATTGCTCTAACCGCCTAAGAGATAGAGATAGACCTTCAGGTATGACGATAGAAAAGAAAATGAAGTTCGTACATAACTAACCGTTGCCAAAGTTTCTAAAGGGCGCTTAAGGACTCAGCCGTTGCTCAAGAACTCAGGCCTTTGCTTTAGCCAGTCGAAAGCCAAGCTAAAACTTTCAAATGAAAGCGTATCATAGAATTTCCTCTATCTTTGTCTTCCGGGTAGCGCGAGTCAAAGTTGGAACTCAAAGTAAAAACTAGACTTTGTCTTTAACACTAACTTTAATCGTATAGAGATTTCCCACTGTCTGTGTCGATACCAGAAACTACGACTGAAACCTAGACCGCTAACGAAAGGTAAGTTATTGCCTACTTTCTATGTCCGGAGACGCTTACTGCACTGCTTCTTCTGTCAAGGCAGGCAGACGATTATAAGGATGTAGTCAAGGAGGTAGGTTTAGAGCCAGCAATAAAGACAGCTCTACCGCGAGCTAGTAGCCTTTGCCAAAGAATCGCTAAAAGCTTACTTGTTTGTTGCCTTGTCAAAGTTAGGGGATGTCGGGGGTGAGGGAGTTAAATAGAAGTTTCACAGTGAGAAGTGTCAGAGTTCGAATAGAAGTAGAGTGAAGGACGTGGCCCTTAGGAAAGGGCACGAGAAGAGGAAAGGAAGAGTTGTAAGGAGAAGCTACTCACTCTGTAAACACAATCTATAAAGAGTTCCGTTAGCCGTGCAGTGAGCGGTACTCCGTCAACAGAGTCGACAAAGCAGTCATAGGTAGCAAGACAGAGAGTAAGATTACCAGTCCCCCTTTCCTTTTTCATAGATAGGGGCTTTCACCACTGTCAATTTTTCCGTTCCTGCATTCATTAAAGAGTGAAGTTGCCGGTACTCCATCCATAGTGCTGGCTACGGATCTTTGGTTAGTCTGAGTCTCCCTAGCGGCTTAGTCACAAGCTCTTTGCCTTCTTTTTTTATATAGCTTTTAGCAGAAGTCAGGAGTGTGCAAGTCTAGTTGTCACGAGCGAGGACTTCGTCTTTCAATAGAAGAAGCATTCTCGAGTGCAGTCCACTGATTGGGCTTAGGGGTAATAGCCCTAAAGCAGTCAACGGTAGCCGACACCGGTTTCGTTATCATAGCCCTAGTCTTTCTTCTCTGTTACAGAATCCGAAATTGACTTCTTTCTAAAGGCTCGGCTAGCTAGAAGGGAAGGCAAGAGCGCTATAAGAGGTCTTGAGGCATTCTGGCTTGATGAATGCTATCTTGCTTGAAAAATCCCTTCCTTCTTATTGGCTTATTCAACAAACGGTATAACACTTCTCTCATCCCACTGCCGAACTATCCATGTCTTATTCTTATACTATTATACTTGCTCCGAGATGATAGATCGGATGAAAACAAGAGAGAAGGAGCTGCTATTGAATCAGGAGCTGTTAGCCTTAGGGGCGAAGGGCTTGTTACAGTGAATCCGAAAGTAGGCATATCCGCTGTTCTGTTTGCAAGGAAATGACATATAAAAAATAGTAGACGAATAGGAATCGAATGCGTTCTTTGGCTCTTTGTGGGTTGTGACAGTTACTCAATAGTACAGATATCCTCGAAAAGCAAAGAATGCTAAAGACTAGTCGGATTGAGACTGTGCCAATGGTTCGAAAGAGACTTCCTTATATACATTGTGGCACTTGAGGAATAGAATCCGCTGCTTGAGTGAATGAAGTATGAGCCGTTAATGAATTTCCTGAAGCAAGGGATAAAGGGGAGGAGTTTCATACTGAAATCGATTCACCCGAAAAGGAAGCCTTGCATCCATTCCGCGAGGAGCGAATAGATGATTATTGCGGTTTAAAGCACACTCTAATATCATAGTTAAGGACCGAACTCATCGGATCAGAAAGAGATGGCCAGTCCCTTCCTAATGCGAAAGAGCTTTATTCCGGTACTTCACACCCAAAGCAAAGCTGCACGGAATAGGGGCCTTACTTGTCCCGGTCCGGAAAGAGGGTAAGGTATTGGTCTTGGTTCCTCCTACATATCTTTATACAAGGCATCCTAAGAACAAACCTTTACAAACCTCTTAGAGATGAGAGGCCTGTTGGAATTCATCATGCCCATGAGATATTTAGTCATCCCACCTAAAAGCACTCTTTCCAGATCAGTATGACAAGGGCAGCACCTATTGGAAAACCTTGATCCAGAACCATAATTGGGTTATCCTAATCACCACCTCCCTTCCTTCTCGCGGGGGGATGTGCTACATCTTGGATGTAGGAGTGACGACCCGTGGTCCAATCTAGTAAAGAGATTGGGTGCCAGTGGTCTGTCTGAGGACGGGTTCAACAAGCTCTTTCTTTGAAAAGAAAAGATGGTTCCATGGATCGGGTTTTCATTTCAGAAGCTGCTAGAATGCATGTTAAGTCAGTCAAGAGGGGTCTTAGATCATGACGATTCTTAGGAAAAAAAGATGCTTTTTTCAGGACATATCTTAAAGTCCTAAAGGATTGAAAAGAGAAGAGTGAGCGACGAGTGGTTCAATCCGGAATGAGAGTGAGAGACCACTAGCGGAAAGAGTTTTCTAAAACACTAGGGTTTCTTGCATAAGATTTAGCGAGAAGTCCGAGTAATCAAAGGAGTCTGAGCGTCGGTTCGCTGCCCTAACCGTGCGATTTCAGGGCATCTTTTCAAGTATTCATCTAAACTAAATGCTGGTGTCGGGTATCATCTCGATCCATTGGCAGCAGAAAAGAGTGATAGCTAGCTTCATTCTAGAGGTTCTAAACTAGACTATATAAGTATTCCTTCCAAGTAAGGATTGAAGATCATATGCTTACACTATATCCCTCAATCTCCCAAAAAAGAGGGTCTTTCCTGGCGACCTTACCTACACTTGGTAATTGAGGAGTCAAATCATTCTTTTTCTCTGATGCCTTAATCCTTTTAGTGTATCGGCATTTCGGTTGTAGCAGTTGTAGCTCTTCCTCTTCTCTTGTAGCTTGAGTGCTTGTTGTTTAACGTCTTTCGATTCAAAAGCAATCCTGGGCTAAACCAGCTAGTGTACCTCCTGACTGTCCGCTGCATTCGAAATGAAATGGTAAGAATAGCAGTTCCGTTTTCGTCCCTGCGGGATTGGCCTTTCCTTATTACTTATTAGAAAGTAGTTAGGAAGCCAAGTACGTTATCGGGGCATCTAAGACAATCAAAACAACCGCCCTAATGGGTTTTTTCACCCATGGGCAGCTATAAAAGGCCAATCAACCCGAAAGGGAGGTCGAGAAGGAGGGTCGAGCACAAACCGTAGGTCAACAGTGGATGGACGACAACCAACCAGAACGGATGATCGATTAAGATTGTTTAGAACCTTCGGGGAGTTCTCCGCACGAAATATATGAAACACTACCTAAGCAAACCAAACCGCGTAGCTCCTGGAATCACCAAAGCGGGAAGGTACGTAGCTACCCGGGTTGGGAGAGTTGCGGATCGAGGAAGACACCAATCCCCTTCTTCCTTCGAGGAAGTAGGAACTAGTTACTTCTTTTACCACCCCCGGGTCTTACTCTAAATAGTTAAGCTACTCAGCCTCAAATACTTTATTTAGGCCCAGAATTTAGCTCAATAAAGACAATCAAACAAAAGACCACGCCCCTAATGGTGAGACACACATGAGGGTCCATAAACCCCCAATAAAAGGCACCAAAAACGCCTCCACCTAGGGTTCAATAATATATATATATAAGGCATCGCACCGGCCCTAGCGCCTGATTACTTTAGTAATTAATTTAACCTCTTCACCCGAAGTACCGCCGATTGCTTTAAGGCTGGAAGGACACACAACCACGAAAGGAGAAACTCCAAGAGATGCTTTCCTTAAGCTGGCTTTACCGAGCAGCTAGAATCTTTTCTTTAAGCCGGTACCACAACACGAACCACGACCACGAAGGTCGAAGGCACAGGACTCGCCGCATTGGCAGAAGACAAAGGCATTTCGTGACCAGTCTATTTGACTTAAGGGGGAGACGAACGTACTATCAACAACTATTTTGGCTTCTTCGGTGTGCTAGTTCTGTCTCCTAGAGTAGATAAATAAGCTCTTGTTTTTAATGATGTACCAGCAGTGATAAATTTGGATGGATATTTATTAATATATAAAAAGGATTATGCCTATCACTTAACAATCCTTACACTATCTAATATTATATTGTATTTAGATCCCTGAATTACCTACATAAGTTGATCATTCTTGTCAATTTTAAAAAATAAAACGAATAAGATGTATCAATAGTTTATTTTCTTAATTAAAAGTAATTACTTAATCTTCATAATAGCATAAAATAATTTTAGATTAATTAAATTTTATATATATATTATACATGAAGGAACTTGATCCAATGGGTTTTGTAAAAAATACCAAAAAATATTCGGTGTAATATTTGATTTCACGGTTCATGATCTTATCAATATATATATTATAATATATAAAAATATATATATAAGTTATTAATGCCTTTAATGGTTATATTAAATGTCGGGTCAATCTATTTTTAGGGGAGACTCTGTTAAATTTTCGGTAGCCCAATTAAGGAATTTATAATTACTGGTTAGAATCCTTTATGTTAGGTTTGACATGTTAGGTGGATGTTGAGTTAGGCTAACCTATGCGTTAGTCACAGCTTGAAGTCAGGTCATGATAGATGAAGCAGCTGGGTTTGACTGTGGATGTGGTTGGGACTATGGTGCAGGCAGTGGCTTAGTTGTGTATTCAATTATATCCTTGTTTATTCATTCTTCCTTGTTATTTTTGTCTCTAATTTAATCCATGTCCTTATCTTAGGCGAAGATGTTGCTCACAATTAGACAAGTTATGAGGACTATTTCTGATAAGGTTTTTACTCGACCTCATATGACCCCGACGAGAGAACGTAGTCGCCGTCGCAGTTGAGGTAGGGGTTGACATGGAGGTATTAGTGGATTACCTGATGTGGAGATTCCTAGTGCTAGATGTGGTGATTCAGTGCTAGCTCAATTAGTAGCTAGGATGTAGGTTATACAATAGACAATACAGTAGTTTGTGAATGTTGTTACGAGATAGCAGCACCAATGTGGGAACTAACCCCAAGTGGATCTAGAGCCTCATTTGGGGGCAATGCAGAGGGAATTGCAGCTTGTACCTCCCAAAAGGAATAAGGTTTAATTGATTGAGTTTACTAAACTTAATCTCCCTATTTTTAGTGGATCAAATGCCCAAGAGGATCCCTAGAGCTTTGTTGATGATATAACATGAATATGTAGAGGATTGGGTTGTTCTCCAGCCAGGATGGTTGAGTTGGCAGCATTTCAGTTACGAGATATAGCCAGGGGATGGTATGATACTATGCTTCTTGGGAAGCTAGTTGGATAACTCCCTTTGGTTTGGGATGAGTTTGTTTGACTATTTATAGACCATTTCTTATCTCAAAGTGTAAGATATGTCAGGGCATAAGTGTTTAAGGCTCTTATATAGTTAGATCATATGTCAATGATGGAGTACAATATTCAGTTTATGCAATTGGCTAGATATGCACCACACTTGGTAGCCACAGAGGAGCTACGAGTATAGTGATTCGTGGAAGGCATGAAGGGCAACTTATTCAGGTCAATTGCAGGGTATCGTGGTATGACTTATGATGAGGCCTTGAATTGGGCTTTGATGATTGAGGGCAGTAATAAGAAGAGAGGAGAAGGCTTATGTGACTAGCACGAGAGATCACACTTTGAGACATCACGTGGAGGCCATTAAGGCCATGGTAGCAGTGGTTCTAGAGAGGTTGTTGGTTAGAACCAATAAAGGAGTCAGCAGTAATCCATCACTTATTGTCAGACAGTTAGCACACTTCAGAACCGTGGTGGTGTTCAGTGTCAGAGGCATTCTCATTAGGTTCCTACCACCTATGTCATATAAGGAAGAGTGCAGGCTGAACCTTGTAAGTAGGGTTCAGGTGGATGTTTTCAGTGTGCGCAGATGGGACATTTTATGAGGAATTGTCCTATGCTTCCTTCACATCTTTCTTCTAGCAGAGCTTCAGCACTAGCAGTTTCAATGAGGCAGTTTGGTGATTAAAGTAGTCAGGGATCTGGTAGCTTTCAGCATGGTGGTAGAGGATTAGGAGTTAGAGGCTGAGGATAGACAGGTAGAGGGCAAGCTCGTATATTTGCTATGATTTGTCAGGATGCTCGGGCATCCAATGCTATAGTGACAGATATATTTTCAATTTGCTTGCAGGATGCTCATGTTTTATTTGATCCTTGAGCTACACATTATTTTGTGTCTCTTTTCTTTGTTTCTCTACTTGGAAGAGATTCTTCACCCTTAGTTGAGCCTTTGATTTTAGATACGCCTATGGGTGATTCTTTGCTAGCTAATACTATGCATAGATCTTGCAAGATTTTGGTAGCCAACAAACAGTTGTTAGTAGATTTGATAGTACTTGATATGGTGGATTTTGATCTGATCCCAATGTTTTTCAAAGATTGACTTGCGATCTGGGTATCAACAGTTGGAGATAAGGAGGGAAGACATTCCAAAGACAGCTTTTCATACTCGGTATGGGCATTATGAGTTCTTGGCTATGTCTTTTGGTATCCTGAATGCTCTAGCTGCTTTTATGGACTTGATGAATTGAGTCTTTAAGTCGTTCTTGGATCGCTTTGTGATAGTCTTCATTGATGACATCCTAGTGTATTCCAAGAGTAAGGAAGAGCATGAGTAACACTTAGGTTGGCCTTGTAAACTTTGAGATAGCACAGGTTGTATGCTAAGTTCTCTAAATGTGAATTTTGTTTAGATAGTGCAGTTGTTTTTCGGGCATGTAGTGACTAAAAAGGGAATAAGTGTTGATCCAAAAAAGGCATAAGCAATTCAGAGTTGGCCTAGGCCTACATCAGTGTTAGAGATTCGTAGTTTCCTTAGTTTGCCAGGATATTATCGTTGGTTTGTCAAGGATTTTTCTCAGCTTGTAACTCCTTTGAATAAGTTAACCCCAAAGTAAGTTAAATTTGACTAAGGCATGTGAGAAGAGTTTCCAACAACTGAAGGATTGTTTGGCATCAACTCCAATTTTAGCTTTACCCTTAAGAGGTGGTGGCTATACAATTTACTACGATGCAATAGAGTTAGTTTAGGTTGTGTGCTTACGCACATGGAAAGGTGATAGCTTATGCTTCCAGGCAGCTCAAGAGCCATGAGCAGAATTATCTGACACATGATTTGGAGATGGCAGCAGTGATATTTTCCCTCAAGATTTGGAGGCACTACCTTTATGGTGAGACGTGTAAGATTTGTACTATCATAAGAGTCTTAAGTACATTTTTGATCAGCGATATTTAAACTTAAGACAAAGGAGGTGGATAAAACTCCTGAAGGATTTTGACTGCACAATCTTATATCACCCAGGAAAGGCAAATGTGGTTGTTAATGCTTTGAGTAGAAAGTCTATGGGTAGTCTTGTGCATATAACTGTAGTTAGGAGGCTAGTAGTAAAGGTGTTTTAGGATCTTGTGGAGAGTGGAGTCCAATTTGAAGTCACAAATACAAAATTATTGTTGGCTCATGTGCAGCTTTGTTCTACTTTGGTGGATGATATTAAAGCATCGCAATGTCGATATCTCCACCTAATGAAGATTATGAAGGAGGTTCAATCGAGCAAAGTTTATGAGTTTATGATTGACTCGGAGGGTGTTTTTCATTGTGGTTCTTGTTTATATGTTCCAAATGTAGAGGATTTGAGAAGGAAGATCTAGGAGAAGCCCATCATTCTTCTTATATGATCCATCCAGGTTCTACCAAGATGTATTAAGATTTGAAGGAGTTTTATTGGTGTGAAGGGATGAAGAAGGATGTAGCAAAGTTTGTAACACCTTACCTATGTTGTACAGTATCACGTACTAATACTGAAGTTGGAGCTTATAATTGAAGGTGAATAAATTTAAATCGTAAAAATCTTTCAAATTGTTTTACTATCAATAATAAATAAAAATAATCAAATCTATGTCTAATTGATTACGTGCATATTAAAAGTACTAAAATGTATCTACTGATTAAAATTTAGTACTCACGTAACTAATTAAATTAAATACTTTAAATGGGACTTCATGGTTATGTGACTAATATAAAAATGTGCATAATAATAAATAAAATTATTGATTAATCTGATTCTATTATTAATTAAAATCATCCATTATGTATCCACACGATTATGTGTCCATTAAAATACTTGGATATTACTAATAACTGTAAATTGAGTGACCACGTGAACTATTAAATCATTATACTTTAAATATGATATCTTAATTACGTAATCAATATGAAGAGATATTTATTAATCACTTAAAAACTAAGGGTTACGTGATCATATTATTTAATTAAAAATCTTCTTTAACTTTGATTATGTAACCTACTATATGAATAATTTCCTCCTTAATCACTTAATCATTTTTTTCTATTAGATACTAAATTTTCTATTAACTTGAAATAACTCACTAATTTATCATATGTTATTCTTAATTATTTTTCACTAAGTGAAATACTTAAGACACATATCAAAATACTTATACATAAAATTCCTTGTTAAACTACTAATCTCTAACAATTGTTGATACACATCGTTTATACATAACAGCACATCGAAAGAAATATCTAACCACTACTAAATTAAAACATTATCTTCCAAGACAACTAATTCTGTTTTCACTTCATTCACCATAGAAACCTACATCATTATTCAAATCCTGTAAATTCTGGAAATGCTACATTTGAAAGGGTGAGAATTATATATTCCCAGTAGGACTTTAAATCATATAAAACAATTAACAAACTATGGTACTTCCAGTTGTATATCATATATAAAACTATTTCATGGTTAATGTTAATTATTAAAATATGGATAATTTATAACAACTCATTAAACATCAAATTTGCTATAGGTTACTTGACCCATTCTAGGCTTTCCACCTTAAATAAGCAAGCACTAGACTCCTTATCAATCACATGCACACGTGTCTTAATAATATAGGGATTTAACCCTCTTAAAATCATCTTTGCTTACAAGTTCTCATATCTTGGTGCATAGTCCCCTTAACTTTCATAATAATCATTAATGACCATTATCATGAATCAGAGCTCTCCCTTGACACAACACATCCCTTGAAAACTTGAGACCCTTACTAGTAGATTCCACTCCTCTTGTCTATACTCTAGGTGGACCGTCCACAAAGTGGATATCAGACACATGTAAGACTTTTATGGATCACGTACCTTTGTATCATCTCCATAGTGTTTTCTTTATCATTTCTTTTTTAATTTTTCTGAATCACTTCCTTTTCATTTTTCTTTACTTGAGGATCATTTCTAAGCTTAGAATATTTCTTCTACTTTATTATAGTGAGCATGCAATTGATACAAGTGTGATTTCAAGGTACTTATTACATTCATAGGCCATTCATCAAGCATAATGCTTTAAACTTATAACTTATTTTCATTGGCCACTTAATCATCAAGCTTAATGCTTTAACATCATATTCTCATTCAATGGCCATACATAATTGAGATTACTCCTTAAAATCATAACTCACCTTGAAATCATAACTTGAGTCATATTTAGACAAGGTAAGTTTCCCTATATCACAACCTCACAATTTAGCCCTCCAATGAGCATTCTTACTTTCTAAAGGCTAAACCTTCATAACACTTTTCTAAATTTGGATAGAATATTATCTTCTACCTTAATGCCTATTAATCCAAGAAAGGATATTAGCCTAACATTCTAAACTATCAATTTAAATGTGCATTCTTCTAAGGTCATATTTACTCTCAATCATTCCAAATCACTCTTATTTTCATTCAAGCTAGGTTTACTTAACATTCTATAGAAGAAACTATCAATAGCACTACAAGCCCAAGTATGGCCGAAACCTTCACACTTAAACAAATTAATTTCTCTTTCAACCTTCTAGATAAAATTAAATTCTAAAATAGTAAAGTATCCTAATATTTCCATTTCATAATTAAATCACATAAGATTGTCCAAATTTTCTATATTAGCCGAATATATATTTTTTGGAATTAATGGTTTTCTTTCAACTTTTCTAACATACTAAAACTTTATTAAGATCTTTAAATCTTAACACCACCTAAGTAACATGCATTCTCCTCCTTAGAATTCTAATATGGCCAGATATAGTATCTATGGACAGCATGCTTTTCCTTTTCAAATTTTCACTTGAAACACCTTAAAATGGCATTAAAGCATCTAGAACTCACTCATAACTAAATAAATTACATGATCCCTTCGATACCTCCAAAATGGCCGTGACCTATTCCAAGGCCAAATCTAGTTGTTTTAAATCATCAAAGTCTAGGTGGGCATAAAAAGCTTATTAAAATAACACTAAAGTACTTAAAACCTTACCCACACTTAATTAATCCACACATAACTCTTCTTATAACCCTTCATTGCCGTGAACACCCTAGAGTAAACTAGACTCCTTTCAAGCTATTTTATCATAATTTCACACGGATTAGTATTCAAAACATTTAGATCATACTCACACTTAGGTAAATCACATCAAATTCCTATTGAACCATACTTGGTCGTGCACATCAAGGAGTGACCTAAGTCACTTTTTGAGCTAATTAGTTATAGATAAGCATAAAAACACAATCAATCATCCTTGAATCTATATCCATGCATTTAATTTTGTCAAGATCAAACTAAGATTAAGAAGCCACACATATATATCCTAAGTAGTCATTAAAGAGATAATCAAGTAGATCACACATGATCAAGCCATAAATTCACATCATCTTGTCATGAATAATCCATATCCAAGTTGAGAACTCAAGAACCCCAAATCTCCGTGGATTCAAGAGTGTCAAAACCCATAGAATCAAGCATGAAAACTTATATTTTAAAATGAAAAACTCAAGTTTAAACCCTTACCTCTTGAAGACAAGCTTTTCCTTCATTGATCTTGGCTTTTCCTTCTTTTTCTTCTTTATTTCTCTTCTTTTCTCTTCCTCCTCCTTCTTGGCCATGGGTATGGCTTCTTTCTTCTCTTTTTCTTTCTTTTCTTTCTTTTCTTTTCCTTTCTCTTTTCTCCCTAGTTGGTTGTGAACTTTAGGAATGATTAGGGATTATTGGTTTTGCTTATTTTAATTTAAGTTTCCCTAGAATTTTGGCTTTGTTAGGCAAGCCAATCAAATTTTAGTCTTTTGTCTTAGGCTTATCAACATCATGATGCCTTCTAGTTACATTGGAACTACTTTGATTGGATTTGAACTAAATGGAGGTAACTATATTGATTTTGGTTTGGTTTCTCTAACTAGTCATGATTACTTTTTTATATTATCAAGTGTCACAATTTTATTGGTTAGTTCTTAACCATTAGCTTGCCTCAAAGTGTCACAATTCTATTGGCCAACCCTTGGCCACCACATATCACAATTTTATTGGCCAATTTTCTAGCCAATCATAGGCCTCCACGTGTCACCATCTCATTGGTCAATTCTCATCCAATGACATGCCTCCACATGTGTTACAATCTAATTAGTCCATTCTACAAATGTCACTTTTATATTAATTTTGTCATGCTATTCTCATCTAATCCAATTATAAAATGACTAGAAATAAATTAGTGGACTAAATGATCAACTTAGATAAATATTGATTTCTAATTTTTTACAAGATGAAAATGCTCTTGTTCACAGATCCAAATTACCAAATTGTCACTGTTTAGTTTTCACTATTCCATTGGATATTTCAGCTGGTACTTAATTCTCATAGGTAGTTTTCAGTGCTTTCTTCATTTTGAGCAACTATATAATAATAACAAAAATTTAATAAGGTAAAAAATAACAATAATTGTTTTATTAACTATGAAGGCAATTAGAGCTATGTATTTTGTTCTAAGTTAGGAACGAATGTTATAGAGTTTGTATCTAGATGCTTAGTGTGTCAGCAGGTGAAAGCTGAGCATAAGAAGCTAGCAGGTTTGCTTTAACAGATTGGAATACCTAAGTGGAAATAGGAGAGAATCATTATGGATTTTGTGACAGGGTTTTCTAGGATTCCAAAAAGATACGACTCTAATTAGATAGTTGTGGATTGGTTGACTAAGTCTACACATTTCTTGCCTGTGAAGACTACCTACATAGTGGCTTAGTATGCCAAGCTATATTTAGGTGAGATAGTATCCATTGATGGTGTGCTAGTGTCTATCATTTTTTATTGAGGACCTTATTTCACTGCTCAATTATGGAGATCTTTCTAAGCAGCTTTGTAGACTCGCTTGGATTTGAGTACTGCTTTCCATCCCCAAACTGATGGTTAGTCTAAGAGGACTATACAAATATTGGAGGATATGCTTCGGGCTTGTGTGCTAGACTTTGGAGGAAGTTGGGATCAATATCTATCCTTGATGGAGTTCACTTACAATAATAGTTATCAATCTAATATCTAGATAGCACCATTTGTGTCCTTGTATGGTAGGTATTGTAGGTCACCGATTGGATGGTTTGAGGCTGGAAAGTATAAGCTCATAGGTCCAGACTTAATTCAAGAAGCAATTGAGAAAGTTCAATTGATTTGAGACCGTTTGGTAACTGGTTAGAGCAGGTAGAAGTCTTACTCGAACTAACGACGTCATCCTTTAGATTTTGGAGTGGAAGAGCATATGTTTTATGAGTTTCTCCTATCAAAAGTGTCTTACGGTTTGGTAAAAAGGTAAATTAAGCCCAATGTTCATTGGACCAAATGTGATACTGGAGAGAGTTGGACTAGTAGCCTATCATTTAGCCCTTCCGCTAGATCTTGTAAGAGTTCATCCTATTTTTTATGTTTTCATGCTTCGGAAATATGTTTATGATCCCTTTCACTTTGTTTAGCATCAATTGTTTTGGCTAGATGAGCACCTCCCTTATACAGAACAACCTATAGCCATTGTGGATAGGCAAGCAAGGTGTTTACGCTCTAAGGATGTGGCTTTAGTGAAGGTTGTTTGGAGAGGATCCATCGGTGGCCAAGAGACATGGGAATCTGATACTATTACGAGGGAAAAGTATCCACATCTTTTTGACCTAATTGGTAAGTACATCATTACTAAACTCGGGGACCGAATTTTTTTAAGGTGGAGAGAATGTAATACCTATCCTGAAAGATTGCCCCCATTTCTTTTTTTTCCTTTTGCCATAAGTGGGCCCCACCTGACTAAAAAAAAAGGGAAAGATAGAATCAAAATAAAACAACTTAACATTGATTAGGATTGGGAAGCACGTAGAAATAAAATAGCTTTATAGTGCGCACGAAGCTCTCCCCATTGACCCTCCCATTTCCTTGCTTTCCTTCTTTCTAACTTTAGTCAACTTGCATCCAAGGCTTAAGGTGAGTTCTAAGGCTTTGATTATCGCTTATTTGGTACCAACAATCTATAAAATCACTCAAAGCTTGCTGTTTTAATTGGTGGAAATTGGTATATTTTGGGGTTTTAAGGAGAAATCTACGTGTTTCAGAGATTTGGTTCTTTTAGGCTTTATGAGTAAGTCAAATCTTAGTTTTTCTTAAATTTCAAGTGGATTGATGAAAGCCTTCCTTATAAATTGGGAATTTTATCTATACTATTTTTCTAATGGCTATTCTTGCTTAGAATAATTTTTCTAAAGCCCTCACAACTTGAAATTTGATAATCTAGTTGGAAATATTAAGTTTTGAGGTTATGGTTTTAAGTGGAGGGTGTGAAAAGTTTTTAAATGTGGTTTTAAATATATATGACAATTATCGTTTGGCCTATGGTAATTTATTAAAATATTTTATCGGCACTAGATACTTTGATGACCACTCCATTTGCTTTGAGTTGAGTTTTTGACATCATTTTGGGTAGGCTTTCGCTAATCTCCTAGTCTGTGAGTAGATAATCTACATTGTGGTATATTTCAAATATTTTTATGTATATACTATCATGATTTAATTCCTTAGTCATGTTTGGAATACTATTTGAGATTTAAATTTTAATGACATTTATGATAGTATGATTATTGTAACACCCACACTAATGTAGGTATTACGTTACATAATAAATCAAACCCAATACTCATAAACTAAAATTTAATTTATTTAGTGATTTAATTTAATTATTTTAGTTAATGATTACTTGTCAAAAAGAAAATATTCAATTAAATAATACTTTTATTTAGTGCGATTAAATTATTACATGTCTATTATTTAATAGCCATA
Source organism: Castanospermum australe (assembly GCA_019955255.1). NCBI lineage: Eukaryota > Viridiplantae > Streptophyta > Magnoliopsida > Fabales > Fabaceae > Castanospermum > Castanospermum australe. Next base: position 242,863 of record NSJW01000796.1, read on the forward strand.
AAGGATAAAATTATAAATTACATACTGAAAATTTTTATGTTTATAAAAATCATGAAATTATCATCACGTGATAAATAATCATAGCTAATGTAATAAAAATTCTTGATTACGTGACATATTCACTAACTTAAATTTCTTTATTTACTACATGATGTGATTAATAAATTTAATTAAGTGATCTATTTGATTATGTGACTAGTACTTGATCGTATATCTTAAAATTCAATTACTACATTCATAAGCTTCTAAATTTCTAACTTGACACATGCGTCAAAATAATAATTCTAAGCAAACACCGAGTATGACATAACTTCATATACTAATACTTACTGTTTACAGTACAAAACACATGAGTACACATTTATTTATTTTTCTATTACATATTAAGTATCCAAAAGTGTGTTAACATGAAATTTCCAACTGTAGGAGAAACTATGTGTATATCTACATAAAAAAAAAATATCTGGCCTACTAAGCTATGCAAAAAGAAAAATTATGCTAACAAGTTACATAATATACTACATAACTAACAGACTCTCACACAAACCAGCGATAAGTCACATTCTTCACCACAAGCTCAAATACGTCCTGCTCAGGATTATAAACTAAATCAATATCGATGACCAAGGAAACAAAAATTCTTGTCTTCACTCTGCAGTAGGAGAATATGGAAGTATCACATATAATAGGGGTGAGAAATATAATTTCTCAGTAGGCACTCAAACAGATTTAAAAACAGTAATTAAACAGTGACATTTCTAGCTGTATAATATTTAGAAAAACAGTTTCATGATTAGTAAATAATCAGAATATGAATAATCTACGACAAATTGCTTTATGACATCCTGTTCATTAATTACATGCTCACAGAAACTTTTACTTAGGGCTTGGCCCTCTTTCAGTCATCTTTGCCTACATGGTCCCATAACATAATCATTAACCATAGCCATGAAAATTTTGCATATTTGATAATTCTCCCTTGACATAGGGCATCCCCTAACTTAAGTGGTTATACCACACCCTTTTGGTGGATTCCACTCTACATATCCACAAAGTGGACCATAGACACATATAGGATTTCTCATGCAATTTATTTTCTTTATTTGAGGATCATTTCCAAAATTATATCATTTCTTCTGCTTGACTTAAAGTGAGCATACAATTAACTTGAATATGAACTTGAGACACTTAATGTCTTAATCTTGAGACCAAATCTCTAATCATTTTATTTATCCTAAATTCACTATACACTATTAATGGCATAGGCATAAGCCAAACTTTTTCATTTGGCCTCATTGTTTCTTATGAAAAGTAAGATTGACATAACCTTTCACATTAAAGCGACTAACAAATACCATACTTCTTAGCATGGCCGTGAACCACACTAAGAGCTTCTAGGGATTTTCCTTCTTAATTTTAAGTTAATATTGCATCAAGAATCACTAAAATATCTAAATTATAAGGACACTTGATTAACTAATCTATAATATTTTTAGACACCACAAGGCCATGCAATACATTCAAGATTATCTAGATTGTCTTCTTCATGTTTCATTTGAGATGTATTAAAAAGACACTAGAATGCTTAAAAGTCATCGAATTTCGATTAACTCACAAAATTTCCTTGAATTCTAGTGTGGCCGTGGACTTGATATTAGTGCAACATGGTTTCTAGGCTAATCTTTATAAGGAAAACATACTAAACTCTCATTAACTCTTCAAATCTTTTTAATCCCTAATTAAACCACATCATTCTCCTTATAGTACCATTTGGCCGTGACTTACCTAGAGATCAATGTAGCAAATTTTCTTATCTAGTTGACCTTAGTTAGCGTAGAACATCATTAGAGCTCTACAAGAATCTCATTTTCATTCCTTCCTGACAAGATTTAAATTAAGATAAATATATCAAAAGTCTTTTTCTTGAATCTAAAAAGGGCCGTGAGCTACATAAGCAAATAACACATGTTTTTAAGCAATCCTAGTGATAATCACACATCAACTATCATAAGTAGTTCATAACTACGTGAAAATTCAAATAACACTCTCTTAGATGAATCATGTCCGTGACATTCATGGGCAATAACCCCTTGATTTCAAGTCAATCTCTATCTAATTTGCACACAAATATGGCTAAATCAAATCATGGGATTTACATCCATGCATCTCCATCATGATTAAGCTATGGAAGAAATATCTTAAACAAACCCTAACGATGGCAACTTCAAGAGAACTCATTATCCACTTGAAAATAGGCTTGCCAACATCATAAAACTAGCTTGTCCAGCAATAGATAATCCATATTCACACTAAAATCCCAAGAAGAAAAGATTTACATAGATTCAGGAATGACATACCTACCATGAAACTCAAGGTTTTTCAAGAAGAAAAGGTTAGATTTGAGTTCCTACCTCTTGAAGATTGATTTGGCTAGTGATTTAGGCTTGGTTTCCGCTTCTTCTCTTTTTCTCTCTTCTTCCTTCTTCTTCTTTCCCTCCTTGGCCATGAGCTATGGCAGCCTTCTCTTTCTCTTTTTTTTTTTTTCCCTTGTCTCTCTTGGTCTTGGTGTTGGCCGTGGGGTTTAGGGATTACTTGGTCTCTCTTGGTGGATTATTTGGTTTGTTGATGACTACGTAAGCTAATTTGTTTGTGTTAGGCAAGCCAATCAGAAGCTAGGCTTTTTAGTTAGTCTTATCTTGTTAATGATGGAGTTTAGTTCAATTAGAACTAGTCTAATTGGATGGGAACTAGATAGAAGTAACCAAATAGTTCCTAGTTTGGTTACTTGAACTAGGTCATGATTGTTTTTTCTAGCCAATGGTTGGCCTCTAAGTGTCACCATGCCATTAGTTGATTTCTTGACCAACGGTTGGCTTCTAAATGTCACAAGACTATTGGCCAATTTTTAGCCAATCACATGGTGCCACTTGTCACCATTTTATTGGACAATTTTCTAGCCAATCCTAGGCATCCACGTGTCATTCTTCTATTGGCCAAATTTTTAACCAATGATATGGTTCAACATGGCATGTTCTACTTGGCTAATTTTATAAATATTACTTTTTTATTAATTTTGTTATGCTATTCTCATATAATTAAATTTTAAAGTGACTAGAAATACATTAGTGGACTCACTGGTCAATTTCAGCTAATTACTGATTTCTAATTTTTCACTGAACAAAAATGTCTCTGTTCATAGATTCAAAATTACTAAATTGCTACTGTTAAGATGTTATCATTCCATTAGACATTTCATCTGGAGTTTAGTTGCCTTAGGTAATTTTCTATACTCTCTTAATTTAGATAGCACAATACAATTTTTAAAAATCAAACAGAGCAATATACAGTAAATACTAAATAAACGACCATTAGGGCTAATTAGGGTTTAAGAATTTAGACTTAGGCAAATAGGGATGTTACAATTATTTATTTTTGATGGTGTCAAATTTTATCATTGGGGAAACGAGATTATTTTTTTAAGTTGAAAATAATGGTGAAGTATGAAGGTGTTTCAAGATGAATTTCAACTTGGAAGTTATAACTATATGCTAAATTTATATTTTTACAATGGCATTATTTATGCCATTGAGCTTATAAGTTGTTTGGAATTGTATCTGTGAAAAGTAAATAGAAAGTTTTGAATTCTAAGCTTCTGAAAGTGTGACTTGATCCTATTAAGAGAATTGAGAAATGAGAATATTTGATTTCATTATATCGTAAATGTTTTTGAATATCCATTGTAGGTTCCGTGTTAGAACACTATTTGCCGTTAGCGAAGAGATATAATGATCTATGTGCACATAGTTGATTCAGATATATTTGTTTGGTTGTTGGGTGAGCAGACCCTTAGTCCCTTTCCACGGTTACAAGGTGAGCAAACCTTAGCTGTGAGATTTGTGCAGGATGAAGCGAGGCCCTTGGCTTGAGATCATATATGTTTAGCTTTTGGATAAGCGGACTGTAGCCATGAGATTTGCGCTAGGTGAGGCAAGACCCTTGACTTGTGATAACAAGAGATTGGCTTGTTGGGTTGAGTTTACTCCCCAACTTGTATTGCAGTTCCTTCAGAAACTTACATGGTTGAGTTTTGAGAAACTTTATGGCTACTTATAGTTTGGCAAATGAAAGAATTGTTATATTACTGTTATGAGCTTCATTTTATTAAAGCGATATTTTTCCTCAATTACTTTGAAGTTTAAAGATTTGTTCTTGTATCTATTTCCCGTTTTATATCTACTATATTTATTATGCCTTCATTGAGTCTGTGTGACGCACCCCGCTTATTTTTTTACCATTCAGATTATCAAGTGGTTGAGTAGCTAGTTCTTAGGGTTTGCATACTTGCCCCCAGGCATATTTGTCTTTTGGCAGGCCTCCATTTTGTGTTGGTGGCTTATGATGTATTGAACTCTAGTATTTTGCAGCTATAGGAATATAATGATATATTCTTTCATTTTTGAGTATAGTGATGTAAATCTTTCTATAACTTATTTTGATAAATAGTTAAGACTGGGTATATATATACATATATATATATATATATATATATATATATATATATATATATATATATATATATGTCAGGTGATATATTGAAATTATTAAAGTCTTTGCAGGTTATATTAAATATCGGGTCAGTCCATTTTAGGGGAGAATCTGTTAAATTTTCAAGAGCCCTATTAAGAAATTTATAATTATTGGTTAGAATTCTTTATGTTAGGTTTGTCAGGTTAGACGGATGTTAAGTTAGCCTAACCTGTGCATCGGTCACAACTTGAATCAGGTCATGACAGATGAAGCAGTTGGGTCTGACTGTGACTGTGGCTGGGACTATGGTGCAAGCGGTGGCGGCAGCAGTGGTGTGATATGAAGTTGGGAGCTTATATGCATAACAAATGATATGAGATGCTAGTTTTGTTATTTCAGCGCTTGAAACCTCTGCCGGAACTCAAAGGTCACATTGTAGCAAGAATGTCAGTCATCCTCGGAGTCGAGGAAGAAGTGGGCTGATATGAGGATGAGGCACCCAAGTCCAGCAGAAATGGCGCCTGCGAACCCATACCATATATGCATCCCCTCTTTGGCCCCTCTACCAATTCAATCTTGAGACGAGTCTTGTCTAGGCTCCTGCTGGGATAACAACGACGTCCCCTAACTCTCATATTGTTGCCTCTCCCCCTCAGCCTTCTTCTGCTGAAACTTTTGTTTGTAAAAAAATGAATATAATTAATTAATGTTGCATGATAGCTTGCTATATGTATATCATAAAAAATTAGCTATATTTATAGAGTTAACGTACAAATTCTAATACATATTTGGCCATGGACCGCGCATCAATAAACTGTTGCATACCCTCTTTGTGTGGATATGCAAATATACTTGAATATTAGAGAACACACGTTCCTCATGATCCGCCATCTGAAAATAATTTTGAAAATATTGTTATTATGATTTTTATGTTTATAGTTATAACCTTACTATTAGTTGTTGGTACAAATAACCTTATATTTTTATTAATGTATTTAAAAAACATGTATATAAGGATGTTTTCTCAAAAATTATAGAAAAAAGGTAAAATTGAAAAGTGACCACTTTTTCTCTTTATTATTATTATTATTAAAGATATTGGCAACTATATTGTAAGGACCTAAACACCATCTCATAATTGATTAAGTTGCCAAAGCACTTTTACAGAAGTTAACAATTTGCTATTTAAGAAAAATATAGATTGATTGCAGCGTCTTTTTTTAAGGGCCGGAAATTTCAACATTTTCAGTAGGAAAAACTTTGTACTAAAAGTATAATGAACTTTCACCTAAAAAATTTCATCCTAACAAGTACTAAATCACTAATACAACAACATAAATGCCTTTCATATAGGATAATTACTACCTTATTTCTGAGCTTGTTAAAAAAGACTTGGGAGATGAATGGAAAATTTTTTCTCGGGGGACAATTATTAATTAGAGTATTCACTAAGCTTACTTATTGTAATTTCAACGATATTGGGAAGAAATAATTAAATGGATACATCTCTAGGGTGCATGAAGTATGGCGATGGAAACCTTTTTTTCTTTGATACATAGGAGGTGCAATTATTTGAATAGGAGAGGGAGATAGGTGACTTCGTGGAAGATTAAACATCTAACATCATTATATGTCAGTCTTAAAAGCTTAGACCGGTGCCTGATTGCCACTTGAGGAACTGTTGCAAACTTAGTTGATAAATAATATAACATTCTCGTGATGCGCAAGAATTTTAGGAAAAAGAGAAAACAATGAGAACAAAGAATAAAAAAAATTCAAAATTATTTAAAATTTAAAGTTAATAACAACCTAATAAATTTGAGAAATTTGGAGTAAGGACAGGATCAAACATGACAAAGAAATTGTGAACAAATTATATTTTGCTAGATTTGTAACTTCAACAATCAACATAATAAAATTAAATATGATTTGTCAGAATTTAAGATAATAACTGAATTGACAATATAAAATTAAATATCTCTAACCAATTTTTTGCATTACATTCGCATATATATATTGAAAAATAAAAAATAAAAATGAAAATAACCATTATGATAAACAATTTTCCACTCCAATAATCACTACCCATGAAAAAAATCCATAATTGATTTATAAAATAAATGTTAAATCTAATGGAAGCAAAAGAAAAAGAGAGAAAACAAAAGAAATTATTATTTAAATAAGGGTTTGGTTTAGGTGTGTCTTTAAGACACCAGTTAAGGAATAAAAAAAGTATTTATTATCTCTCATTAAATCATCTAATTACTTACAGAAAAAAATATTAAATGTGTTTCGAATTTTCAAAATATTATACATATATATTGAAAAATAAAAACATAAAAATGAAAATAACCGTCATGATAAACAATATTCTACTCCAATAATCACTACCCATAAAAAAAATCCATAATTGATTTATAAAATAAATTTTAAATCTAATAGAGACAAAAGAAAAAGAGAGAAAACAACAAGAAATTATTATTTAAATAAGGGTTTGGTTGACATGTGTCTTTAAGATACAGGTTAAGGAATGAAAATGTCATTTATTATCCCTCATTAGATCATCTAATTACTTATAGAAAAAGTATTAAATGTGTTTTAAATTTTTAAAATATTAAATGTTTCCACTTTTTTTTAATAGTTTTTATTTTTTATTTCTTAACATGTGCTCTTAGGAACATGTAAACAAAAATCTTTAAATAGTATTTTCTATCAATAATAAATAATTAAACTTTATAATATAAAATTATTATGTACTTTAAAGAATATATATATATATATATATATATTTGGTCACCGTGCTAAATGTAACACCTTACCTAATATAGACATTATGTTACGTGTTAAAAATTAGAGAGTAAACAAAAGTTGAAGTTAATTTAGTAATTAATTGTTGTCTTTTTTTTTAAAAAGTTATCATTACATGTTAAAGAATAAAAATTTCATTTACGTGTCAAAAAATGGAGAATTTAATACTAGATCACAAAATATGACTCACGTAATAAAAATACCGCTCTAGAGAATAAAAATATGTAATTACATGAGATTTATTATAATGAGAATTTATTCAATTTAAACTATTACATGTCTATAATCCCATAAAATTTTCTAAACTCTTATTTGATTATCATATCCAATAAATTCTAAGTTATCTACGCATAACTACACCTAACATCAACTATGCACGACATATATGTAGAATTAAACATTATTACTTTACAACGTCGAAACAAAACATTCTACATAACATTACACATAACTGGAATTTTTAACCTACATAACATTGTATCTAACATTATACATAACTGTACATTCAAAAAATTGTTAACCTGAAACTTTTGCTTGCATTCCAACCTATGAACAAATACACATAAAAAAGAACTACTTGGCCTTACTCGGCCATGCAGGAAAGGAAATTCAGGGTTAACATCCTATAGATATATGCTACAAATAAAGGTAATTCTACCTAAACTACTTACAATTAACATCCTAAACAACCAAATAAACTGGACCTCCTCTGAGGAGTAACCAGCCCGTGTTGATATACAAAGAAATATAAATTCTCATCTTCCGTCTGTTATAGGAGGCTCTGGAAATACCACAGTTTATAGGGGTGAGAAAATGATTTCTCAGTAGGTACTCAAGCATATAAAATAAGAATTTAAATTCTATAGCATTTCCAGGGGTATGAAATACAAAAAACCCTATTTCATAGTTAGTCAATAATTTTAAATATGGACAATAAGCGACAAACACAATTCCGTAAAACTTTACTTTTTATTACATACTCACTAAGCTTAAACTAGAGCTTAATCCCTTTAAATATTCTCTTTGCCTATATAGTACAAAACTTTATATGTTAAGAATTCTCCTTGGCATAGAGCTTCCCCTAAACTAAAGTGGCCATTTCATATGTGCACCGGTGGATTCCACTTCACTATCCATACCCTTGGTTGACCTGTCCACAAAGTGGACCTAGACACGTGTAAGACTTCTCATGGACTTCTTCCATGACATTTTATCAAAAACTCTTTTCTAATCTTTATTAATCACCTCAAATTCATTTTCTTTCTCTAAAGGATCACATCCAAGCTTAGCTCATTTCTTTCTCTTTAATTAAAGTGAGCATGCAATAAATTTAAGAGTGAATTGGAAACACTTAACATTTTCAGAAAACATCCTGTAAGGATAAATCTCTAATATACCTCAAAATTCACTACTTACCAACTTTGGCATATCCATAACCTAATGGTTCATATAAAAGCAAATTCATGCCTTTTCTCTTCTTATTGTGGCCGTGCTTCCCCCTAAGTTTTCTTAGGGTTTTTACTTCACTTTTTCTCATTCAAATGTATCAAGAGTTTCCACAACCCCACAATCTCCTTAAATCTATTACAACTTATTCTTAACCTTACCATTGGCCATTAATCCTAGGGTGGCCGTATATATATTAGCCATGTACTATAACCTTCAAATCAATTCTTCTATCACATATTCACTCAATTAATGTCAAAATATCCTAATCTTGACATGTACTAACTAAATCATATAACTTCACTTAGAACTCTTTACATGGCCAAAATCTAATGAGAACAAAATCTCACTAACACAAATCGTTTACAACCTAATAAATTTAACATATTATTAACACATCCTAACAATCAATCTTTCATCTTTCACTAATAAAAATATTATTAAATCAACTATCCAACATAGTTTCCCTTCAAAACCTAGCCATGGCCGTGGGCCATATAGTCATGTATCCATGATTTCAAGCAATTTTTAATAAGAACCACACATGACACAAGTCTAACTCACACTATGGAGTTCATCTCCATACATCAACATCAAAATCACAAAATCACCATTATAACTTCTAGGTTGGCCGTGAGCTACTAAGGCCTTTAACTCATGGTTTTGAGTTATTTGAGCGGAAATATCACATGATACACACCTAAATCACTTCCAAAATTCACCTAAGAATAGTGAAACTCCTTAGGTTGAATACACATCCTAACAACTTCAAAATCATCATTCTTTATCAAACTAAAAATTCAAACAAGAAAAACATAAATATTTCATAAAAAACCCTAATATGGCTGTGAGCTGTAGGGTCCCCAATCTCATGATTTTAAGTGATTTTCAACAAGATTCATAAACAAAAATGAACCTAAATTACTTTATAAAGCTTATAACAATGCATAATCCTTAAAATCACATTGTAGAAGAAATCTACATCAAGAACCCTAGGTATGGCTACTTGAAGAACTTCATCTCCCACTTGAAAGTAGGCTTGCAAACTTCACATAAATGATTCACCTTGCTCCAAACCACCCATAACCACACCAAAAACTCTAGAGAGAGAACTCCATACATTCAAGAACATCAACCCACCATGAAACTATGGATTTAGAAAGGAAAAATGAAGGTTTTGAGTTCCCTACCTCTTGAAGTTGAAGTTTGGTGATGATTTTGGCTTGTTTCCTCCTTTCTTTCTCTTTCTCTCCTTCTCTTCTTCCTTTTCTTCCTCTTGGCCGTGGCTATGGCTGCCTTCTCTCTCTCTTTTTTTTTTCTCTTCTTTTCTCCTTTTTTCCTTGCTTGGCTGTGCAGCTAGGGACACCAAGGAAATTAAGCGATTTGTTTAATATTTTTAATCCTATTTTGTCTTGTTAGGCAACCAATAGAAAGGCTTGCTTTTGGTTATGTTCATCCATTTAATCATGACTTTTAGTTAGTTTGTGACTGGGTTAGTTAGATGAAAACTAAATGGGAAGAACTAAATAGTAACAGGTTTAATTACTCTAACCAAACAGTGGTCATTTCTCTTATTCGATTAAAATTTGGCACTTGTCATAGTGTTTTTTGTCATTTTAGACCAATTATATATTTACTCATGTAAATCTTTTCTAAATATCATATTTTAATTAGGTTAGAGTATGCTAATTTCACCTATTTTAATGGATAAATTCTTGAAAACTAATTAATAAATTAAGAAATAAATTTGGCTAATTTCTATATTTAAATTTTTTACTGAACAAAAATATCCTCATTTGCAACACAAAATTACTAAATTGCCACTATATAATTTTTACTATTCCTTCAGGTATTTTAACTATTTCTACTTCCTCTTAGATAATTTTCATTGTTCTTTTCTATTTAAATGCTAAAATAAAAATACTAAAAATTAAATAAATTATTTACTAATGACAAATAATAAAATAAAATTAAACTAATATAGGGATTTTAAAATTTATATTTACTTAAATGGGGACGCTACATTTCTCCCTTCTTAAAGGAAGTTTTGCCCTCAAAATTTGTTTACTTGTCATAAATAACTCCGGATAATCCTTCTTTAACCGTTCCTCCATTTCCTAGGTCACTTTCTCAAGACTTAACCCTTCCCACAAAACCTTGACCAAATGGATTGTCTTTCCTCTTAGTTGTTTGAGGCTTTTGTCGAGAATCTGTACAGGCTTTATGCGATATGTTAAATCATCTTTTTAACTGCACTGACTCACTCTCGATTATGTGAGAAGGATCAAAACAATATTTTTTGAGCTAGGAGATATGAAAAACATCATGATGAGTGGAACAGTTTGGAGGAAGTGCTATTTGATAAGCAACTGGTCTTATTTTTTTAGAATTTGAAAAGAACCAAGAAATCTGGGACTGAGCTTTTCTAGATTTTAATGATCTGCCAATACCAGTCACAGCAGAGATTTTGAGAAAAACATGTTCTCCTTCTTCAAATTCTAAAGGTTTTCTTCTTTGATCTACATAACTTTGTTGTCTACTCTGGGTAGTAAGTAATCTATCCCTAATTATTTTGATTTGATCTGTGGTTTCGTCCACAATCTTTGGCCCTAACAATCTTTTTTCTCCTACCTCATAGCAGCATAATGGGGATCTATATTTCCTGCCATACAGAGCTTCATAAGGTGCCATCTTAATACTAGAATGATAACTATTGTACGTGAACTCTATTAATGGCAGAAAATTTTCCCAGCTTCCTTTATGTTCCAACACATAGGCTCTAAGCATATCTTCTAATATTTGAATTATTCTTTCTATTTGACTGTCTGTTTGTGGGTGATACGTTGTGCTAAAGTTTAGCTTAGAACCAAAAGCTTTCTGCAAGGTTGTCCAAAATCTAGAAGTAAATCTAGGGTCTCTATTTGAAATAATACTTGATGGAGTTCCATGTAACCTCACAATTTCCTTAATATACAATTGGGCTAGTCTATCAAGTGGGTAATTAGCTCTAATTAGAAGAAAATGAGCTGATTTTGGTCAATCTATCCAATAACCCATATAACATCATATCCTGAAGGGGTTCTAGGCCAGCCTATCACAAAATCCATTGATGCAATATCCCATTTTCATTTAGGTATATCTGAAGGTTGCAACAAACTTGCTGGTTTTTTATGTTCAATTTTCACTTTTGATAGATTAAACATTTCGCGATAAATTCTACAATCTCTTTTTTCATTCCTGGCCTCCAAAAATCCTTTTTAAGGTCCTAATACATTTTAGTGGTGCTTGGATGAATGGTATATTTTTACTATAGTGTGCCTTTTTTAAAATTTTATTTCTCAATTCCTAATTATTTGGAACACTTAACATTCCCTGATACAGTACTATCCCATCATTTGCTATCTTGAAATTCTTCTGTGTTCCCTGAAAAATCTAATTTTTCACATTTTGTAAAAAGATATCTGTTCCCTAAGCTTCCTTAATTTGATTTCTAAGTTCATTCTCAATTTTAAGTTCATTCATATACAGACTACTTGACTGTATATTTACAGACAATCTCAACTCTCTAAATTTTTGCAGCAGTTCATACTCTTGAATCATCAGGAAAGACACTTATAATGATTTCCTACTAAGTGCATCTACCACCACATTAGCTTTTCCCAGATGGTATTTTAATTCAAAATCATAATCTTTTAGAAATTTCATCCACCTTCTTTGTCTCATATTCAACTCTTTTTGATCAAAAAGGTATTTGAAACTCTTGTGGTCACTAAAAATCTCAAATTTAACTCCATATAAATATTGCCTTCATATCTTCAAGGCAAACACCACTGCTGCCAATTCCAAGTCATGGGTAGGGTAGTTTTCCTCATGAGGTCTAAGCTGTCTAGAAGCATAGGCTACTACTCCCCCTGAAGTTGGCAAAAGCACAAGAAGGGAGGCTTGAGTTGTGCTCCTTTGGATTTTGAAATATAATACTAACATAATCACCTTTCTCAAGACTTTCTCAAGTATGAATACTTGGAGTTAAGAAAGTTCAAATACAACATAGGTTAGAGTTGAGAAAGTTGAACTTTCTTAACTTTCTCAAGTAATCCCAAAATGCAGTATGATGTGAATCAGTTCCAGATATCTTTCAAGACAAGTTTTGAAACATATAAATCAAATTTAATACTTTAAAAATGATTTCTATCAGATTTGAACTTACGGAAGCTTAAGTTTCAAAATACTTGAGTTGGTTGAGTTGATTTAAAAAATGTATACACTTTGGTCCAAATAAAATCACTTAATGATCATGAACTGAACTCAGAAATGAAACTAAAGAAATAGATAAGGGAAAGAAAAGATTAACACCAGGATTTATACTAGTTCACCCCAAACCACGTGGGTTACGTCCAGTCCCCAGCTCCTTGCTAAGATTTTTCACTATAAAACTGAGTATTCTTTGAGTCGCAGCCTCTTCAGGCTAATACAAGAGTATTCTTTGAATCACAGCCTCTCTAGGCTAATACACACTGAGTATTCTTTGAAACGTAACCTCTCCAAGCTAAATCTCTGAGTAGTCTTTGAGTCACAGCCTCTCCAAGCTAAAAATGTAATGTAGTGACTAGCACAACCTGCTAGCTCACTTTAGATCTCACAAGATCAGATGTTACAATAAGTGTTTTGTAATAGGTTACTCTCGAAAGCACTCACGGAGTGGATTAACATAAGTTATAGAGCAGTATATCTACCTACACAATGATTTTATCTAAGGTAAGCTCTCTTAGGTAGGTTCAAGATAGATGAGAAGAGTGATCTCTGAGGTTCACTAAGAAACTTTTCACTTTAAGCTTTGTAAAATCTTCTAACCTCTAAAAGTTTGAGTTTGGAGCTTTATATAGTCTTTAAAAACTAGTTGTTGTACCTTTGGAGTAGTCTGTTATCCTCTGGATAAACACTAGCCGTTACAACAACTACTTTTGGATGACACAGCAATCTGGTACACTTTGTCCACTAGTAACTTGAGAAGCTTTAGCGTGTTTGTTCTCAACTCTAACTTTCTTAACTTTCTCAACTTTCTCAACAAACTTTCTTAAGTCTTGACTCTTCTTAAATTGATTTCTCTTGGCTTGTTTGTTGTTGTCTTGCCACAATATCTAGAGAAATCTTCCTCTTTGAAAGTCTTTCAGACTTCTAATTTGTCTTCATGAGATCTTCAAGCTTTCTCAATTTTAGTATTGACCTTTCTCAAGTTCTGGATTATTGCTCCTGAGTGATACTTTCTCAAGTCTTCCTTGAGTCTTCTCATTAATTTTTGGTGATCCTCCAGCCATCAAATGATCTTTCTCATCAATAATCTTGAGGTCTATACATAAAAGCTTTAAAAAAATCTCACAAGAATAGATTAATCCACTTAAGAATGTTAGAGCAATGAATCAACATTTCAATATAGTTTGTTAATCATCAAAATAAATAGAAAGGATTAACTTAAGAGGGCTTTGGAGCTTTCAAACTCTCTTACAATCTCCCCTTTTTTGATGATAACAAACTATTTAAAAATTTAGGTAAATTATATAAGTTGAGAAGGTTTACTATTCTTGCTTTGCAGGATGAGAAGGGTCAGAGCATAACACTTGAGAAGGTTCAGTGGCTCCCCCTCAACTTATGACTCATCATTAGCACAAACAGTAATCTTAATATGCATCAAAACATCTTAGTAGATTATATCAGAGCTAGTTTTAGAGATAATTTGAATTAGAGCATTGATTTATGAGGCATCAAATTGGCATAAAAAACAATAGGTATATAATTATCAAAGCTCACAAAAATTGAGCAATAAAGTTCATTAGCTCTCCCTCAGAATGACCATTCAAAAATAATCCACCAAATATAGATATTTCTCCTTTTCCATTACAAAAAAAATTAGAAAATTAAAAATTTCAAGCTATAGTACTACCCCTTTTGTCATCAATCAAACAACACAAAAAAATTAGGGATGAAAGGAGTATCATCCATCATAGAGTAGCTAAGAAGCAGGAGGTTCCCGAGAGGGTGATTCATTTGAGAATAAAAGAGATGGAGAAACAGTGGGAGTAAGTCTGCGAATAGGATAAAGGAAGTGGGGTATTCTGAAAATGTCAGGCTGCATCTCATTTTCATACTTTCCTTGTCACTATTCTTCAAATAGTAGGAATCTGTCCATGAACTCATGAATGGTTGAATGAATCTCCTTCAAACCTTCATGCATCTCTTTCCTCAGTACCCTTTGACCTTTCCACAACTTCTTGACTTGAGAGTTAAGCCTTTTCATCTCATCCTTTATGGAGTGGTAGGTCTTTATGACTGGTTTTAAGGGAGTTGACTCAGGTTAAATGGAACCATGATGAGTTTTACCTCCTTCCATCCTTGTACCCTTGCCTATTTCTTGATCCAGCTTGATTTTCTCCTCCTCTAATTGATTCAAAAATGAACCAATAGAAAATTACTTTTCTAGAGATGTGGGAGGCTTATCTTGAATGCCTTCATGCATAACAGTATGAGTACTGCTCTCAGGTTGATCTTTCTGAGCATCTCCAGGGGCAGTCATATCAAAGATTGGATAACCCAAGGGAGGAGTTCCAGGTATTGGGCTCAGCAGAGGTGATTCCACCCCTTGTTGCTCTAGCTGCCTTGTGCAACATCAGAAGCTTTTTTTTCTATTTCTTTCTCAGTTGTCATCTCAGTTTGAGGTTGAGAAGGTTCAGATGCTTCACTGGACTCATCTTTCTCAGCTTCAGCTTCAACTTCTTCTTCTTTTCTTTTTCTCTTCCTTCTATTTTTCTTTTTTCTTGTTTTTCTTCCTTTTTTTGCTGAATGGGAGAGATCAAAGGTTCTTCATGGAGTAGGCTTCCTTATTTAGAGAGCTGGGCTATGATACTAGCAATAGTCATATCAGGATCCATATAAATGTATGGTTAAGAAGGATCAGCAAGAGGCTTCTTAACTTTGTTTCTAGAGTGTTCAACATCGGATCTTAGAGGAATGTCTTCTTCATGCACTCATCTCTCTTGTTCAGCTTCAGGAATCCCTTAAAAGGCTTGTTCCATCTCCTGAGAAGAAGGTTGATCAGGGACCTCAGAAGGTTGTTTAGTAGCTTGAGAAGGTTACTCTGATGTTGGAGCAAGTTGATCAGTGACTTGAGAAGGTTTGCCAACACCTTTCTTAAGTGACTTTCTTTTCTTCTTTTTCTTCTTTTTCTCTTCTTTGCTTCCTTTTTCCTTGCTTTTCTTCTTTTTTTCAGCTTTCTCTTCCTTCTTTTCTTCCTCTTCCTCTTGAGGCTTTGGAGCCTTCTCATACTGCTTCTTGGTTCTGACTTCAGAACCTTTCTCAGCTGGTTCATGCTTATCCAGGTGCATCAGCTTCAAGTTTTTCTTTGAGAAGACAGGACCTTCTTTCTCAGATTCTTCTTTACTCAGGTCCAGATTAAAGTGCTTGAAAATTTTGGTCAAAAGCATCCTATAGGGTAGGCTTGCTGACTTCTTAGAATTTCTCACATTAGCTATCATGTACTTCAACACCAAGTAATGAAAATTCAGTTCCTTCATCTCGTGGAAGTGATACATGATCACTATATCAGGCACCAAAATCTTCTCAATGCTTCTAACTCTTAGTAGAATGATGTGGCGGGATAAGGAGTGAAAGAACTTAGCCACAGAGTTTAGCTTGTCAGCAATGTGAGGTCGTTTTTCATCTTTGAACAAAGTGTCATGGACATCTTCCTCCCAGATGCCATATCCGATCCACCAAACATCATTACCATAGATGCAGCTTCCTTTGTCCTTCACACCAGTGACTTGAGCCAGCACTTCAGCATTCACGGTGATGGGAATGCCATTTAACTTATGTAAAAGAGAAGTGGGCTCATCCATGATCTTCACTACAACATAGAAGCTTCTCACCAGTTTTGGGTATACACAGTCAGTGATCTTGAGAAGTTTCTTCTACCCAAGCTTTGAAACTTCTTTTCTAACATCCATTTCCTCTTCAGCCATATCAGTGAGGGAAATACTCTTTCCAAGGACTATTTTCTTTCCCTTGAACCAATCTTCGTATCTATCTTTAATCTTATTGGTTTCAAAGAAAGAAACTCCTTCAGCTTTAGATGGGTAGCTTTTTCTTCCTCAAAGATGACAATGGGCTCTTTAACTCTTGCCCTTTTTCTTAGAATGGTAGAGGTAGAAACTCCAGATAAGATGCGAGCTGATCTTTTCCTCTTCAAGGGTTCAGCTTGCTCTATTGGTTGCGTAGGAGCTGGTTCAGATGGAGTAGGTTCTGCTTAAGGAGTATCCTCAATTTCTGATTCAGCCATAATAGAAACCACAATGTGTTCTATCTCGAATGAGGTTTCTTGCCCAATTAGCTTCTTTTTCTAGGCTAAATTTGTGATCCTCATAGTCAAATGAGCTCAAAGTAGGGCTTTGAGAAGTATGAGAGTGGGCGAGCAGGTTCAGCTTTAGGATAAGAGTGAGATAAAACAGAGGATAGCGATAGAGGGTTTCAGTTTTTAAGGGATAAGGTAAAATCTACAGTGCTTGGGCCAAAAAACTGATTTATAGGAGCTGAAATGTTACCATTAGACTTAGGATTTCAGCATTGGAATGTTAGTTATAGGATTTCAGCATTGGAATGTTAGTTATAGGATTGGATAGAGAGAAAAACCAACTCGGCAACTAACCATTATCGGATTTGAACTACATGACTTGAAAAGGTTTGAACAAGAGGGATTTTAGGTAACTTTCTCACTAACTTTCTCATCTCTTGGGAACTAACTTTCTCATGTACCCATGCTTCTCTAATGTTCTCAAATAACTTTCTCACCTCCAAATAAATTTCTCAAATCATATAAAATACACAAATTTCCATGAAATCACAACACACAACATCAAAGATAATGAAACAAACAAATTTAATCATTTGAGAATGGTCATGTTCAAGTTATCTCTTATAAAATAGAATCTTTCTTTACTTAGGGGTTTTGTAAAAATATCTGCCCATTGGTGGTTAGTATCAACAAATTTAAGTTCAAAGTCCCCTTTTTGAACATGATCTCTAATAAAATGATGTTTGATATCAATGTGTTTTGATCTTGAATGCTGTATAGGATTATTAGAAAGGTTTATTGCACTTGTATTATCATAAAATATAGGAATGTGGTTGTACCTTAGTAAGTAATCCTCAAGTTGATGTTTGATCCATAAGAGTTGTGAACATCAACTGGTAGCAGATACATATTCAGCTTCAGCAGTTGAAAGAGAAATGAAATTTTGCTTCTTGCTTACCAAGTCACCAAGACTTTGCCTAGAAAGTGACATCCACCACTTGTACTTTCTTTCTACTCCATCTCTAGCAAAATCAGCATCACAATATCCTACTAGATCAAAGCTTGAACATTTTTTATACCACAATCCAAAGTTAGAAGCTCCAAGTAAATATCTAAAGATTCTCTTCACAGTCTTGAGATGATTTAGGATTTGCTTGAAAACGTGCATATAAACATACTAAAAACAATATCAGGTCTATTAGGAGTCAAGTAGAGAAGTGAACCAATTATACCACGATAAAGTTTCTCACTGACTGATTTACCTTTCTTATCTTTGTCAATAACCATTGATAGATACATTGGAGTTCCTATTGGTTTTGCATTCTCTATATTAAAGTCTCTTAACAAGTCTTTAGTATACTTTTCTTGATAAATGAAAATTCCATACTTGTCTTGTTTGATTTGCAGGCTAAGGAAAAACTTTAATTCTCCCATCAATGGTCATTTCAAATTCACTTTTCATCAAATTAAACAATTCTCTGCATAATTTTTCATTAGTAGATCCAAATACTATATCATCAACATATATTTGAACTATTAAAAGATCATTTTCAAGGATTTTTCTAAATAAGGTAGTGTCCACCTTTCCTCTTGTAAATTCATTTTCCATGAGAAAGTTACTCAACCTATCATACCAAGCTCTTGGGGCTTGCTTAAGACTATAAAGGGCCTTAGTCAGTTTAAAAACAAGGTTGGGAAACTTTTCATTTTCAAAGCCAGGTGGTTGATGAACATATAATTCCTCATTTATAATACTATTCAAGAATGCACTTTTAGCATCCATTTGAAATAACTTGAATCCTTTAAATGAAGCAAATGCAGGTAAGATTCTAATGGCATCTAGTCTAGCTACAGGGGTAAAAGTTTCACCGAAATTAATACCTTCCTATGATTATACCCTTGAGCCACTAGTCTTGATTTGTTTTTTACCACATTGCCACTTTCATTCAGCTTGTTTCTAAAAACCTATCTAGTGCCAATCAATGAATGATCCTTAGGTGTAGGGACTAGGGTCCAGACTTCGTTTCTTTCAAATTGATTCAGTTCTTCTTGCATAGCCTTAATCCAAGCTTCTTCTTTGAGAGTTTCATGAATGCTTGTAGGCTCAACTTGAGAAAGTAGTGCAAGATTGTTGTTATTGTTTTTGAAAGAAGATCTGTTTCTAACTTCTACAGAGGTCTCACCAATGATTAACTCTTGGGGATGAGAAGGATGCTACTTCCATTCCTTTGGAAGTTGAGAAGGGTCTTGAGAAGGTTGATGACTCTTTTCAGTAGCTTTCTCATGTTGCTCTTTACACTGATCTTTCTCATCTCTCTTATCTTGGGCTTTCTCATTGATATTCAACTGTTCCAATTCATCCTCTAGGTTTGCAATTCTTCTTTTCTCATCAAGAGGATTAGTTTTATTGAAAACAACATGCATACGCTCTTCCACCACTAGTGTTCTAGCATTGTAAACTCTATAAGCTTTAGAAGATAACAAGTATCCAAGAAAAATTCCTTTATTAGATTTGGAATCAAACTTTTCCAATTGATCTTTGTTGTTTAAAAAGAAACATTCACAACCAAAAGCATAAAAATATGAAATGTTGGGTTTTCTTCCCTTCCATAATTCCTATGGAGTTTTCTTTAATATTGGCCTTATGGAAACTCTATTCATGATATAACATGAAGTACTCGCAGCCTCTGCCCAGAAATATTTTAGCAACTCAAAATCAAAAAGAAGAGTCCTAGCCATTTCTTGTAGTGTGTGATTTTTCCTTTCCACATTCCCATTTTGTTGAGGCATTCTTGGATAAGAGAAATTATGCACTCTGTCGTTTTCATCACAAAAGGTTTTAAATAAAATATTTTCAAACTCTCTTCTATGATCACTTCTAATGGTTGTAATACAAAAATCTTTGTCATCTTGAACTCTTTTACAGAAGGTTCTAAAGGCCTCAAAAGAATCATCCTTGTGGGCTAAGAAGGGTACCCATGTGAATCTAGAGAAATCATTGACTATCACAAAACCATATCTTTGTCCATCCAAACTAGCAATCTTAGTAGGGTCAAATAAGTCAATATGCATAAGCTCTAATGGTACGTGAGTTGTGATAATATTTTTGGGTTGAAAACTTGATTTTGTTTGCTTGCCCATTTGGCATGCTTTACACACCATATCTTTCACAAATCTAATTTTTGCAAGCCTCTAACAAGACCAACTCTTTTATGCCATAACCATTTTTCATTTTTCAAATAGCCAAAGCATTTAACAGTTTGACTTGAGAGGTCTTCTAAGTCTACACAGTACACATTTTTGTCTCTCTTGGCTGAAAAAAGGATTTTGCCATTGTTTGATTTTCTCACAATGCATTTTGCAGGTTTAAACATTACCTCATAGCCATTGTCACGGAACTGATTTATTCTAAGAAGGTTATGTTTTAATCCTTTCACATAATATACATCATTGACAATGGTAGAGTTTGTCTTACCAACTGTACCTATGCCAACAATCTTTGCCTTGCTATTGTCACCAAATGTGACTTCACCACCATCTTTTGCTTCAAGTGATAGGAACTTGCTTCTGTCTCCTGTCATGTGCCTTGAACATCTGTTGTCCAGATACCATCTTTACATCCTTTTCTTTGACATCATACATATCTACATGAGAAGCAACTTCAGACTTAGGTACCCAAACTTTCTTGGGTCCTCTCAGGTTAGTGGCATAAATCTTAAGTGGTTTGTTTTTGCAAACACATGATGATGCCTTATGGCCAGTTTTGTTGTAACAAAAACAAGTTACACCAGATTTCTTAGCAGGTACAAAGAAATGTTTAAACCATTTCTATTTGACAGCTTTCTTATATCCTAGACAAGACTTCTAAGAAGCTTCTTAAGATTTTTAGTGCCATTAACAAACTTGGCTGGGTCCTTAGTTAGCTCTTCAACTTTCTCCTTCAACTCTTATTTTTTTTTTCATTAGATACTTGAGAAGGTTGTTGAGTGGAAAGTTGAGAAGAGTTAACTGCTTTCATCTTAGAGGAGCCGGTCAAATCAGCAATCAGTTTCAATAAATTTTCGTTTTCCTGATTCAATGTATCTTTCTTAGCTTTTAAATTTTCATTTTCTTTCAGGGTTTGGGAAAACTTTTTCTTTAAAGCTTTATATTTTTCGATAATAATGTTTGAATCAGACAGCAGTTCATCAAATACACTTTCAAGTTCATCATACGAAAGTTTAAAAGGATCAGAGTCTGATACCTCATCATCAGTCTCAACTTCGTGCTCATTTGCTGCCAGACAAAGGTTGGCTATTTCTTTTTGATCATCATCATCTAAGAGTCTTCACCAAGATCCTCCCATGTAGCCATTATTCCTTTCGTCTTGAATAATTTCTTTTGAGATTTCTTCAGCAGGGGACATTCAATCCTGATGTGACCAAGTTTCCTACACTCATAGATGTGATTTGTCCTTTTGCTGCTGCTAGAGTCACCATTCTGAAGTTCTTTCTTTGACTAGAAATTCTTCTTTCTTCTGTCTTTCTTTCTCAATATTCTTTGAATTTTTTTTTGAGATAAATGTCAACTCATCTCCATCAGAGATATCTTAATCCTCATCACTTTCATCATCTAAACTTATTGTGATGTTCATTTCTAGGGGTTGAGAAGGTTGTTTGTTGTGACCTTTTTGAACTATCTTCAGAGGAGTAGACTTTCCGTTTCTTAGAATATCTTCATTCATTTCTGCTAGCTCTTGCTCATGAACTTTCAGTGATCCAAGCATGTCATCAAGCTTTATAGTTGAGAGATCTTTGGCTTCTTAGATTTGCTGTAACCTTAGGTCTCCATAATTTAGGTAAGCTTCTGAGAAGCTTTCTCACATGTTCTTGATTTCTGTATGTCTTCCCAAGAGACTTCAAGTCATTCACGATGATTGTGAATCTTGCAAACATCTCATCTATTATCTCATGCTCTTGTATCTTGAATAATTCATATTGATGAACCAGCATGCTAACTTTTGCTTCTTTGACTTGGCTTGTTCGTTCATGAGTTATCATCAAGGTGTCCCATATTTCCTTTGCAATACTGCAACCAGCTATCTTGTTATACTCATTTCTTTAGAATGCAAAAGTTAGATAGAACTTGGCCTTGGAGTTCAGTATGTATTTGCTCATTTCATCTTCTGTCCAAGTGTCTCTTGGCTTTTCTTCAATTCTTCCATCAGCATGTCTAATTATAGGATTGAAGGGACCATTTTCAATGATTCCCCAAAGATCAATGTGTTGAGATTCTATAAATAGCCTTATGTAATCCTTCCAATAGTAGTAGTCTCTTCCATTAAAGGCAGGTGGTCTGTTTGTAGAGGAACCTTCAGGTATGTATGCACCTCCTTGTTGGTTTGCCATGCTTCCTTCCAGATCTTTGTCCTCTCATGGTGTTGGACGTGCTCAACCAAAGGTTGTGCTCTTTTGGATTTTGAAATTCACGGTAAACACATTCATTCACCTTTCACAAGACTTTCTCAAGTATGAATACTTAGAGTCGAGAAAGTTCAAATACAGCACAGGTTAGAGTTGAGAAAGTTTAACTTTCTCAACTTTCTCAAGTAATCCCAAAATGTAATAAGAATGTGAATCAGTTCTAGATATCTTTCAAGACAAGTTTTAAAGCCTATAAATCAAATTTAACACTTTAAAAATGATTTATATCAGATTTGAACTTGCGGAAGCTTAAGTTTTAAAATACTTGAGTTGGTTGAGTGAATTTCAAAAATGTATATACTTTGGTCAAAATAAAATCACTCAATGATCACTCAATGGGCTCATAACTGAAACTAAAGAAATAGATCAAGGAAATAAAAGCTTAACACTAGGATTTATATTGGTTCACCCTAAACCACATGGGATACGTCTAGTCCCTAGCTCCTTGCTGAGATTTTTCACTATAAAACTAAGTATTCTCTGAGCAGCAACCTCTCTCTCTAAGCTAATACAAGAGTATTCTTTGAACCACAGCCTCTCCAAGCTAATACACATTGAGTATTCTTTGAAACGCAGCTGCTCTAGGCTAAATCTCTGAGTAGTCTTTGAGTCATAGCCTCTCCAAGCTAAAAAGGTAATGCAGTGACTAGCACAACCCACTAGCTCACTTTAAATCTCATAAGATCAGATGTTACAATAAGTGTTTTGTAATAGGTTGCTCTCGAAAACACTCACGGAGTGGATTAGCAAAAGTTACAAAGCACTATTTTTACCTACACAATGATTTTAGCTAAGCTAAGCTCTCTTAGGTAGGTTCAGGATAGATGAGAAGAGTGATCTCTTAGGTTCACTAAGAAATTTTCACTTTAAGCCTTGTAAAATCTTCTAACCTTTGAAAGTTTGAGTTTGGAACTTTATATAGTCTTTAAAAACTAGCTGTTGGAGCTTTGGAGTAGTCTGTTATCCTCTACACAAATACTAGTTGTTACAACAGCTACTTTTGGATGACTCAGCAATCTGATAAACTTTGTCCACTAGTAACTTAAGAAGGTTTTGCTTGGCTATTCTCAACTCCCAGTTTCTCAACTTTCTCAACAAACTTTCTCAAGTCTTGACTCTTCTCAAATTGATTTCTAGTCTTGTTCATTGTTGTCTTGCCATAATATCTAGAGAAATCTTCCTCTTTGAAAGTCTTTCAGACTTCTAATCTTGTCTTCATGAGATCTTCAAGCTTTCTCAATTTAGTATTGACCTTTCTTAACTTTTGGATGCTGGCTCCTGAGATCAAACTTTCTCAAGTCCTTCTTGAGTCTTCTTATTAATTTTTGGTGATCCTCCAACCATCCAATGATCTTTCTCATCAATAATCTTGAGGTCTACACATAAAAGCTTTAAAAAAAATCTCACAAGAACACATTAATCCACTTAAGAATGTTAGAGCAATGAATCAATATTTTAATATAGTTTGTTAATCATCGAAAGAAATAGAAAGGATTAACTTAAGAGGGCTTTGGAGCTTTCAAACTCCCTTAAACCCCCATCTTGCTTTAAGACACACCCAAGTCTTTTCTTAGACTCATCACTGTAGATTACAAAATTTCCCAAGGGATCAAGAATCATTAACACTGGGGTAGTAGTTGAACTAATCTTCAACTCCTGAAAACTATCCTCACATTCCTTTGACCATACAAAAAGGTTCCCTTTTCTTGTTAATCTTATTAATGGCATAACTAACTGGGAAAATTCTTTTATGAACCTTCTATAATATCCTGCCAATCTCAGGAAACTTCTAATTTTTGTGATGGTTATGGGTCTCTCCTAATGAACCACTGCCTCTATTTTACTGGGGTCCACTGACACTCCTCCTTGAGACAGAACATGGCCTAAGAATTTCACTTCCTTCAGCCAAAACTCACATTTTTCTAATTTTGCATATAGCTATTTTTCTTGTAAAATTTGCAGTACAATCCTGAAGTGTTGTTTATGTTCCTCTGCTGTCTTAGAATAGATAAGAATGTCATATATAAAAATAACTACAAACGAATCTCAATATGGTCTAAAAATTTGGTTCATATAATCCAAATATACTGTTGGGGCATTTGTAAGTTCAAATGGCATCAGAAGATATTCGCAATATCCATACCTAGTTATGAAAGTAGTTTTATGGATATCTCCTTGTTTAATCCTAATTTGATGATAGCTAGATCTTAAATCTATCTTTGAGAAAATTAAGGTCTCTCTAAGTTGATCTAACAAATCATCTATTCTGGGGAGTGAATATTTATTTTTAATGGTTACTTTAGTTAATTGTATATAATCCACATATAACCTCAAACTCTCGTTCTTTTTTTTTCGCAAACAACACTGGAGCTCCCCAAGGCGACATTCTGTAAGGTGCTATAGGTATTGGGCCTACTTTGGGAATCAAATCTATTGAAAATTCCACTTCTCTCTTATGTGGTAAACAAGTTATTTCAGAAGGAAACACTGAGGGATATTCCTCACTACTAGAATATTATTTACATCCTGATTGACCTCAGAATCTAAAGAAGACAAGATAACATATCCTTGTGAACTAGCATTTAAACATGTCCAGGCCTAGATGGTAGTCAGAAATATAGATTCATCAGGTGTTTGTGTGTGCTCTGTTTTAGGCATGAATGCAAATGGCTTTTCTAGACAGTTTAGAAGGACATTTTTGGCAAACATACAATCCATTCTGAGAATGACATCAATTTGTGATAGAGGTAAACAAACAAGATCAACAGTAGACAGGTTATTTTCTACTTGGATACAACAATTTAAACAAGCTTGAGAAGTCAATATTTTTTCCCCCAATAGGAGTAGTAACAGACAAATCATATGGCAACAGAGACACAGGCAAATTCAAATGATTCACACAATCAATGGATACGAAGGAGTGAGTAGCTCTTGAATCAAACAATGCGGCTAAAAGTTTATCTTGAATTAAACACTTACCCTATATCAGATTTAGAGAACGAGTTGCCTCTTTCCCACTACGAGTAAACACTCTGCCTTTGGTTTGAGGTCTAGGTGGCAGTACTGGGTTAGTTCTCTTTTTTTGAGGGCACTCCCTAGCCATGTGACCCAGCTTACCACAAAAGTAGCAAACATTCTGACCTGGCAGACATGGTTTGGTCCCATGAAATCTACTGCATTTCTTACAAGCAGTTCCTGTCTATACCTATTTCCCCTTCTCCGGGTTAGGTCTACATCTAGTGTTATTGCTTCTTGGCTTACCCCATGTTGTTTTCTCTTAAAAAAATTCTGCCTTTGCCTATCTTTTACCACCTCATTAATATTTTTCTCCATTATTCAACACTTATTCACTTGCATTGCATAATCTTTAATCTCAAAGGTTCCAACATCCTTTTTATTCTCGGGTTTCAAACCCCATTTAAATTTTATTGCTTTCCACCTCTCATATGGGTTATACCTATGATGAGAAGAAAATTTTGATAATTCTTTAAATTTGGCCACATACTGACCTACTAACATATTTCCCTACCTTAGCTAAATAAATTCTACCTCCTTTTCATCCTTTACACTTGCAGGAAAATACTTATCCAGGAAAGTATTTTGAAATATCTCCCAAAAATCTCTGTACCCTAGGCCTCAAGTAGAGCTCTGGCCCCACGCCACTAAAACTCTGCCTACCCCTCTAACAAATACGTGGAAAAAGTTACGTTTTGGGCATTGGTACAACCTATTACCTCAAAAATTTTCTCTAACTACCTTAGCCACCCTTCAACAACTATAGGGTCATACTACCCCCTGAAAACTGGTGGTTTAGCCTTCTGATATTCAGAAAGACCTTGAAATTATGGGTTTCCAGTTGGAGCATCCCTATCTGGGTCTCTATTTCCATTTCCATTTTGATTCCCAACTCTAATTCCACTTCCACCCTGTTAGATTGTTTCTAATTCAAAGATAGATTGTTTCTATTTGGGTTCTCTTGCAAATGTTGTAACACCCTGTTAGTAGCAGCTATCTATTTTCTCATTGTGTTAGCTATTTTCCCTAGGCCGCCATCATTTCCTCATCTCTAGGAGGTACTGGATTACATCTTAGTAGTGCCATAATTTTTGTACACATAGAAAAATATATATTGAATTGATTGGTCTCAATATCACTTCTCTAATGGCTAGGAATATACAACCTTTACATAGAGACAGCATAACAGAGGTAAAATAAAATCTTAAACACTTAAATACCCATGCATGTTACATAGCCCTTAAAAGTCTAGCTAACTCAATACACCTGGACAAATTGCTCTGATACCAAAATGTAACACCATACCTAGTATAGGCATTGTGTTACGTGTTAAAAATTAGAGAGTAAATAAAAGTTTAAGTTAATTTAGTAATTAATTTGTTGTATTTTTTTAAAAGTTATGATTATGTTTTAAAGTATAAAAATATCACGTGTTGAAAAATTCAGAATTTAATACTGGATCAGAAAATATTACTCACGTAATAAAAATACCGCTCTAGAGTATAAAAATATCTAATGACGTGAGATTTATTATACTGAGAATTTATTCCATTTAAACTATTACATGTCTATAATCGCACAAAATTTTCTAAACTCATATTTGATTATCTCATCCAATAAATTCTAAGTTATCTACAAGTAACTGTACTTAACATCAACTATACACAACATAAGTGTAGAACTAAATGTTATTACTTTACAACGCTGAAACAAAACATTCTACATAACATTATACATAACTGGAATTTTTAACCTACATAACATTGTATCTAACATTATACATAACAGTACATTCAAAATATTGTTAACCTAAAACTTTTGCTTGCATTCCAACCTATGTACAAATACACATAAAAAAGAACTACTTGGCTTTACTCGGCCATGCAGGAAAGGAAATCCGGGGTCAACATCCTATAGATTCATGCTACAAATAAAGCTAATCCTACCTAAACTACTTACAATTAACATCCTAAACAACCAAAATAAACTGGACCTCCTCTGAGGAGTAATCCAGCCCGTGTCAATATACAAAGAAATATAAATCCTCATCTTCCATCTATTGTAGGAGGCTTTGGAAATACCACAGTTTATAAAGGTAAGAAATTGATTTCTGAAAAGGTACTTACACATATAAAATAAGAATTTAAATTACATAGCATTTCCAAGTGTATTAAATACAAAAAACATAGTTTCATTACTAGTCAATAATATCAAATATGGACAAGAAGTGACAAACACAATTCCATAAAACTTTACTCTTTATTAAATGCTAACTAAGCCTAAACTAGGGCTTAACCCCTTTAAATTTTCTCTTTGCCTACATGGTCCAAAACTTTATTTGTTGAGAATTTTCCTTGCCATGGGCATCCCCTAAACTAGAGTGGCCATTCCACATGTGCACTGGTGGATTCCATTCTACTATCCACACCTTTGGTGGACCTATCCACAAAGTGGACCTAGACACATGTAGGACTTCTCATGGACTTCTTCCAGGACTTCTTCCACAAAGGATAAATGTCTAACATTCCTCAAATTTATTACTTACTAACTTTGGCATATCCATATCCTAATGGTTCATATAAAAGCAAATCTGTGCCTTTTCTCTCATAGTGTGGCCGTGCTTCCTCCTAAGTTTTCTTAGGGTTTTTACTTCACTTTTTCTCATTCAAGTGCATCAAGAGTTTCCATAACCACACAATCTCCTTAAATCTATTAAAAACTCATTCTTACCCTTACCATTGGCCTTTAATCCTAGGGTGGCTGTGTATATATTAGTCATGCACCATAACCTTCAAATCGATTCTTCTATCACATATTCACTCAATTAATGTCAAAACATCCTAATCTTGACATGTACTAACTAAATCAAATAACTTCACTTAGAACTCTTTACATGGCCCAAAATCTAATGAGAACAAAATCTCACTAAGACAAATCATTTACAACCTAATAAATTTAACATAGTATTAATACATCCAAACAATCAATCTTTCATCTTTTTCTAATTAAACTATAATTAAATCAACTATCCAACATAGTTTCCCCTCAAAACCTAACCATGGTCGTCGACTATATAGTCATGTACCCATGATTTCAAGCAATTTTTAATAAGAACCACACATGACACTAGTCTAACTCACACCATGGAGTTCATCTCCATACATCAACATTAAAATCACAAAATTACCATCATAACTCCTAGGTTAGCCGTGAGCTACTAAGGCCTTCAACTCATGGTTTCGAGTTATTTGAGTAGAAATATCACATGATACACACCTAAATCACTTTCAAAATTCACCGAAGAATAGTGAAACTCCTTAAGGTGAATACACATCCTAACAACTTCAAAATCATGATTCTTTATCAAACTAAAAATTCAAACAAGAAAAACATAAATATTTAATAAAAAAAAACCCTAATATGGCTGTGAGCTATAAGGTCCCCAATCTCATGATTTTAAGTGATTTTCAACAAGATTCTTGAACAAAAATGAACCTAAATTACTTTATAAAGATTATAACCATGCATAATCCTCAATTCACATCATAGAAGAAATCTACAGCAAGAACCCTAAGTATGGCTACTTGAAGAACTTCATCTCCCACTTGAAAGTAGGCTTGCAAACTTCACATAAATGATTTACTTTGCTTTAAAATACCTATAACCACAGAAAAAACTCTAGAGAGAGAGAACTCCATAGATTCAAGAACATCAACCCACCATGAAACTATAGATTTAAAAAGGAAAAAGAAAGGTTTTGAGTTTCCTACCTCTTGAAGTTGAAGTTTGGTGATGATTTTTGCTTGTTTCCGCCTTTCTTTCTCTTTTTCTCCTTCTCTTCTTCCCTTTCTCCCTCTTGGCTGTGGCTATGGCTGCTTTCTCTCTCTCTCTGTCTTTTTTTCTCCTCTTTTCTCCTTATTTCCTTGCTTGGCCGTGGGTTATGGACACCAAGGGAATTAAGTGTTTGTTTAATATTTTTAATCCTATTTTGTCTTGTTAGGCAGCTAATAGAAATGCTTGCTTTTGGTTATGTTCATCCATTTAATCATGACTTTTAATTAGTTTGTGACTAAGTTAGTTAGATAAAAACTAAATGGGAAGAACTAAATAGTAACGGGTTTACTCTAGCCAGACAGTGGTCATTTTTCCTATTTGATTAAAGTTTGGCATTTATCATAATATTTTTAGTCATTTTAGACCAATTATATATTTACTCATATAAATCTTTCAAAATATCACATTTTAATTAGGATAGAGTATGCTAATTTGACCTATTTTAATTTATAAAAACTTAGAAACTAATTAATAAATTAAGAAACAAATTTATCTAATTTCTATGTTTAAATTTTTTACTGGACAATGCCCTCATTTGCAATCCCAAAATTATTAAATTACTATTGTATAATTTTTACTTTTGCTTCAGGATTTTCAACTATTTCTACTTCCTCTTAGATAATTTTCACTGTTCTCTTCTATTTAAATGGTAAAATAAAAATATTAAAAATTAAAAAAAACATTTACTTATGACAAATAATAAAATAAAATTAAAACTAATTTAGGGATTTTAAAATTTATATTTACTTAAATGGGGATGTTACACTAAATATTTAAATGAATTATGTCACATAGAAAAAAAAAATTATCTATAGTTAATTGAGACCAGTACATTTGGATAGTAACTACAAAATAAATCATGAACAAAAAGGTTGACCATCATGATATGGAGTTAACAATAACTAATTATTTACATTTTATTATAATAACATATTGTAAACTTTAAACAATTAAATACAATTTTAGTTAACAATTAAAACTTATATTTAAATGAATTTTGTTAGTTAGAAAAAAATTAAAGTGAATTATGATAGTTAGAAAGAAAAATTATATAAAAGTTGATTGAGAACCAACAAGTGTTGGGTACAGTGGTAAACGAGTTACACTTTCAAGGAGAGGACCAAAGTTCAAATCTTAGAGGAGACACTTATTGGCAGGGCCTCTTAGTGTGACAATGTCTGAAGGGTTAGTCTTATAACAATGCTTATGGGGATACCCTGGTCAAAGACCAAAAAATATATAGTTGATTGAAAACCTATTAAATATGAACATATACACAAACCACTAAGTTTACAAAATGAGAAAAAAGAAACATTGGTGGAGTCAGGTTGGGTAATAGGCAAAAATAAGTTCAAACTGATTTTTCATGTTTGGGTTAGGATAAATCAGGTTTGCAAAAAAAATTTCATTCAAACCGAATCGAATCAAAACCTATACTAACCAACCGGATTGGTTCGGTTTAGGTTATCAGTTATTCATTGTATTTTTTTTCCCCTTCTAGCATGCATATAATTTTTTTATCAAGATGCTCATCCTCTCTATTTATGGTAACAAGTAATGTTTTATTTTTTTCCCTTTCTTATTTATGTGCATATATGTGAGGCCGACTAAAAAAAACTAGCGCTTCTGCTTATCAGCCATCCTATCTATTTTTATTGAGCTCTCAGCTATTTACTATAAGAACCTCTCTCAACTACACGAAATAATAAATATATTATAACATCTAAGATCTACATCAACATTACTTACCACATAACTATTATTTATTGGAGCCAAATATCAAATATTTTCTCACATATATAGCATAATCAAATTCCACATAACAAAGTCAAAGCATTATTTTCCTTTTAAATGTTGTAATATATTTCAATAAGAAGTGAATAATTATCCTTTGGCGATATAAGTTTAAGTTCATAATCAAAGGTGACAATTCATGACATCATGAAATCTTAAAGGTGGTCATGGATTAGTAAAAATAAAAAATTATGATTGAAATATCTAATATTTATATTTACAATTAAATCTAGACTTTATCAAAAAAAATATTTACACAAAAAAAAAGAAGAGGAAATGTCTAGTTTGTGATGTAAATATCTAATGTTCAACTGATCTTTCAGCTTAAAAAATGGTAAAAGATATTGGAATTACACTGGAGCGCAAGCGTGTGTGCACGGATCTCAAATGTCAAAAGGTACAACTTTGATAGATCATTTGTAAACCAGACAAGGATTGTTGCCAAGTACATCGAAAACTCTCTTTGGTTGGCCAAAATTACAAGTTACAGGGAGGCATGTTAGGTGCCTCTTTCAGGTTATAATCCATCGGTTCGTGACCCTAATAAGCAGATAAACCACCATCATTATCTATGCTAGCTAGGGTCTATCGATCCTTGACTATCAGTCCTTGGGTTCTCAACTTGGTCCTTATGTGGGACACTCTATTACTCACTTAATCAACCACTTGTCTTCATTTCAATGTTTAAGGTAGAAGCCTGGCTTGGGATGAACGTCTCTCTTTTTTACCGGTTGGGCTAAAATGAAACAACAAATTCAATGTCTTCCTTGTTCAAGTTAAGCTACTTTTTGAAGTGCTTTGTGGACGTTAGCCTTTTTAAATCACCTCCTGCCAAAATTTTCTCTTTCAACGTTTACACAAAGAGAATAATCTAACTTAAGGGGTTAGCCTAATGATTAAGGGAGTGTGGTGTTTATTTTTATTACTTGGCTTAAACTTTGCTATCTCTATTGAGGCACAAATTGACTAGAAAATACTTTTGCGTTAAGAAAAAAAATGAAAACGATGGTATTTCTTTGGTTATTATGAGGATATTGCAGGTAAAACTTATCCTATTAGGATTCTAACTTGCTTATCTCTGAGTTGTATCTTTTGGGTGAATATGATGATATTTGATAATGGTTTATAATCAGAATGTTTACTAAAAACTTGGCATGTATGTGCTAATTATAGGATTCATCCGCTTGTTATGTTATTTGTTCTAATATTAATCATTATGACGTCATGTATACACTTTTTCTATAGCATAAAATATAAATATAAATTTGTAATCTAATACACCATGTATATATGCATGGACTGTTTACATAGTAATATAAAATTCATTCTTACGAGAGTTGTATTGAGTACTATACTTCAGCAATTCTAATTATTTAGACTTAGAAATCGAATAGTTTAAAAGAAAGTAAGAAACTAAAAATAAATTAAAATATATGAAAGCAATCAATCAATAAGATTCAAAGACAATAAAAAAGATCTCTAGGAATTAAGATTTACTACAATTACTTGTTATGATGGAAATCTACTCTTTTTAGTAATGAATAATTACACTTTTGAAGGTGAATTATTCGAAGTTATTTTAGATTTTTTTCAAGTAACAAGTATTTTAACTAAATTAATCATGCCCTCGTGGCCATTAATTTAATCCAAACCTATTAAGATCTTTGATAATTCATTAACACTCAAATGATCAAGTCTATTTCTAGCATTCAACTCCTAGGTTCAATCATAAGAGTTCTAACATTTGGTTTCATTTTCAATCCCTCACTCAAACATCTTGAATCATGTATACATTGGGCCCAACATGAAGCAAGCACTAAGAATATTAAAATTGAATCAAAAGCAATAAATATCATTAACTAAGAAAGAAAAAAAAATCCAAACATAGCATTCATAGAAGGATTACATCCTTATTCTAGAATAAGAAATACATGAATGAAAATAAAAAGTAAAAGAATGGAGTAGAATAAGAATGATGATGGTGGAGTGTTGTCTTCAATTTGCTCTTCAATCTTTAACAAAAGGACTTGGGATCTTCACTTCTCTATGTGTCTTCGATCTTCTTAAAGAGAGATTCC
The DNA here is from genome assembly GCA_019955255.1 of Castanospermum australe. Classification (NCBI taxonomy): domain Eukaryota; kingdom Viridiplantae; phylum Streptophyta; class Magnoliopsida; order Fabales; family Fabaceae; genus Castanospermum; species Castanospermum australe. The sequence goes on from NSJW01000796.1 coordinate 276,168, forward strand.
TCTCAAAGTGAGTATCTTCCCAGTTTTATTAGAATTGCACTTTTTATAAGGTGTAAGTGATTTTCAGCATCAATTCCTCTAAAGCCTAAGCCCATTTCATGGCCAAAATTTACTCTAGGGGTTTCACACAACTGTGCCACACCAATCTTCAAGATCACACGGTCATGTCTTCCCTGTGTTGAAATTACTCATTTGAGGCTCAAAACAGGGGCTATGTTGTGTAACATTCCTATAGGCCGTGTTATCCTCTGGAAGAAAAATTAGAATTTCCCTTCAACATGAAAGTTGTATAGCTTTATGTCTTCTCTAACCATATAGGCTTTTGGAATCACATGATTTGGACTTTTGTAACTCAAGATATATCATCAAAATACTAAGCGAAGAATGTTAGGAAACATGAGATTAACTATTCAAAACTTGACTCCAAGCCTTTCTATTCATCAAATCTTCCACAGAGTTGCTTCAAAATAACTTTAAATCCTGAAATCACCAAAAAGAACTAAAGAGTATGCTAGAAAGAAACAATTAACAAATTCAAACAAAAGAGACAAAAATTAATCACAATTAACATAACATAATCATCAACACAAATCCTAAATTTGCATTTTTTTTTTCAGGAGCCAACACTTCTCCTTCAAGGTGTGCCTTAAGGATTTACCCCCATAGAATTATTTGTTCATAAGATCCTAATCATATCAATTAATAATAATTCATTTAGCTGGCCCTTAAGATCATCTTCAGACTCATCAACTAAGTTCAAGCCTATATCTTCTCTTCCAAGTGCTTGTGAGGTAGCTCATCCAACAAAGATTCCACGTGTTCAACTTGTAACTTAGTAGGAACACTGCCCACAAGAGGTAAGATGACTTCTCTCTTTGTCCACATAGTTTTCATTTTAGCTTATAATAGCATCTTCTTAATACCTAGCCATTTTAGTACGGCTACCTTTCTTTGCGATCTATTCTATGTTCTTGTCCTTCCTCCTCTTAGCTTCCAAATCTCATTCAACTTGGGTTGTTTAAGGTGGCTATTGATATGTCATTCATTCACTTGTACATTGGCTCTTAGGCTACTCATCCTTGGCTTTCTTTTATTGACTAATGAAATTCATAACTTAGAAGACCCGTTGGCTAATATGCATGGTGTAACATCCCCTAAACCATGAAAAATGTTCTGTGTATGATTTTGTTTGTGAATGCATCATTATTTGTTTTGTGTTTAGGGCCTATCAGAATTTTACAAAGGGCCCAAGTCATATAATAGAAGTTAGTTTAGTGTGATAATTAACCCTAGTTAATTATAATTTAGTTTTGAAATTAAGCCCAAATGAAAAACCTAGAAAGCCTAAAACTATAAGAACTTAGACAAGCCTAACCCAAACTAGCTTAGCCTACGTAACCTAGGCCCAAATACTAGCTAAAGAAGCAACCTAGAAGAAGCCAAATAACTTGTCTTCCAAGGAAGTGCTTCACATGAGGATAAAAAGAGAGGAAAGAAATCTTTAGAAAAGTAAGTAATTTAGTCAAGCAAGTTATCTAAAACTAACTAAGTTAAGTTAACTATTAATTAACAAGAAGACAAAATGGAAAGACTTACGCCAATCATGTGTAGGTTCAAAAAGAAAGAAGAAGAAAAGTAGAACAAGTAAAGAATATATCCAAAAGAATAAACTAAACACATTAATGAACAAAAGACAAAGAAAATGACCTTGCACAAGCAAAGCTATTCATGTGGAAAGCATCAAGGGAGGTTAGAAAGTCTTCTAAGCTTTCTCAAGTCAAGGATAAGGCTCATAATTAGAAGGTAATAATAGTTAGACTAACTAGAAAACAAGGAATCTAGTTAGAAACTAATGAAAAAGTTAGAAAGGAACCAAGTCAACCAAGTCAACTCAAAGTCAACTTAAGGAATCTAGTTAAAACGTAACTAAACCAAACAAACTTAGTTACATAATGTAACTAAGTCATCATGAATATAAAGATAAGAGCCACTTGAAAACATTTGATTGGCTAAACACATGATTCAATTGAATTAAGAAATAAAAGTGGTCTTTTAAGACCCACTACACATGGGAGTAAGGAGGAGACAACTTAAAAGCTTAAAGATTCCATCCAACAAATGAAGAAACACTTAGTTAACTAAGAAACAAGCATATACATGGCCATGTTTCTAAAAAAGAGATCAAATAGAAACCTAGTCACTTAAGCCAAACCTAAGTAATCATTATTCAATTAAATAAGAGGCCAAGTGTCCAAACCCTATCTGAAGAAATGTCTTAATTAATAATATTCCTTCATTAGTTAAAAGAAGAAAAAGAACCACATCCTTAGGGATCACACACCTACATGGCCAAGTATACTAAAATAACTAGATGACATAAGAAATACTTAAGGTAATAAGACTAGTTATGACTATGTGTCATGCGGAGAAACTAGATTGAGTAACCAAATTTACTAATGGTATCTAACCATTCATTAAAATGAAGATAAGATGCCATGTGGCATCACCCTAACCAAGCTTGCAATTGATCACATGGCCTTAACCTAGAAGGAAACTTTGAGAAACAAGCACTCATGCACGGACATTTCAAGGATATTCTCCCATTCAGGAAAAGCTATTCATGATTACATGCAACTTGGAAAGTTCCAAGTGGGCCAACTAAAAAGAAAATTGATTAACTTAGTTACTATCATTATTAGCTAATTAGATAAGATGCCAAGTGGCATCATCTTAACTAAGTTAAGAAATAAAAACACATGACCAAGACACACACACTTACATGGCCATGCATAGTTGAAAGAGTAACTTAATTATTCAAGTAACCCTAAGTAATCATGATAGGCCACTTGTAAGACTTCTAAGTGAACCAACTCACAAACTTACTAGTCAAGGGATGATGACATCTCATACAATCATTCTTCTCTGTCATTCATGGCCATGCACTATGTGTGGTCTATAAATAGTTCATTCCATGTACTTCATGCACACACACACACAAACAATACCAAAACTCTGCCCATTTACTTCTACACACCCTAGCACGTGTGCCACCAAGAGGAAATCAGCAATCAAACTTAATCAACTTCATGTAAGGAGTGATACCTCTTTTCTATCTCACTCTTATTTAATGTGTTTCTAACTGTGGCACTTAAATTAATTGATGACTGTCTTACTTCTATTTCATGGTTCACTTCTTCTACTCCTTCTTATTTTTCACTTTTGTGATACTTTCATATTGAAAGTTTGAGACCATGGACTATGAACTTAACAAGATTATATTCTATTACCAATTGCTAGAAATGATCCTCAAGGAGGTATTCTAGATTTTTGAAAAATGATCCATATGGAGGGTGATCTCACCAAGCTTGGATATGATCTTCAAAGAGGTGATCCCTTATGATTAAGGTCACATCGGTGACAATGGTGAGGGGACGCCCTTGCAAGCGAAAAGAGCTATATTCCTATGTTATGATCATGTTATGATATTTTATGAGTGAAAGATTGGTAATATGACATAGAAGTAATGTGGAAACTTGTTAAATGAGAGAAAAAGTAAAGAGAAGATATTTTTTGTATTAATTTATAGCTAAAAACATCATAGTTGAAAATTGAATGTTATTACTCTCTACTGAGATTTCTATCTCACATTGGCTTCTGATGTTTTCAGATTAAGACACCATGCCTTTTGTCCATATAGTTGTGGAGATTGAGTTCTTCTAGGTTGACATTCTCGGCATAGGAGCATTGAAAGCAGTCCAAAATATTCATGTCATACAATTGGACAATAATAATCCTTAGAGGAGTTAGGGTTATAATTATGAACTAATGTAATCAAGAATAGAGTCACCTTTGGAGGGGTTTTTATATGATAACTTAGGCTAGTTCTCCTCCCATTTTGATTGTAAAATAGCTAACAAGGTGACTTCTTGATGTAGAATCCCTAACTCATGTAATATAAATAAAACTAGTATGTTTTATATATGGTTGCGTAAGAATTTCCCTCAAGTTTGACCTTAGTTTTAAGTGGCTAATGAGAAGTTTAAAGACTCTATGACAAAGCTAATTATCATATGCTAAACTATGTTGAAAAGAGCCCTCATGCACTAAAATATGTAACCAAAATCCAAAGAATCAAGTAGAAGAAAAGGCCTTCTTGGCCAACTGGGTGCCTAAGTGCCACTTGTGGGTGCCTAGGCGGTGGAGATGCAGAGACTGGATGCCCAAGCGCCCAGTGTTCAACGCTCGGGCATTGGCCTTCCTAGGAGCAGGACCTGTTTTTGGGTCCTAGGTACTCAAACGGTGAAATCCCAGTGCCCAGGCAATGATATGGTTGAGAATTTGTGTCATTTAGCCTAAAAAAGAATCAAGTTATGAAGTTAAATGAATTAAAGTTAATCTAAAACTTGAATCCCTAATCTAGCACGGTCTTACTTAGCATAGATTATGGATTAACCTCACTAGTTATGCAAGAAATTTAAATACAATTCTAGGCTATGTTTTAATTCAAAATCTAAGGTTAAATGACTTAATCATTGGAAGTGGAAATGAATTTCCAACTATGAGTTTAAATGGTTTGTTTACATTCAATAGAATTTTATAGTTAACCTAAACATAACCTAAGTAAAGAGGGATTCATCAAGCAAGTATGTGACACACTACACTTAAGGTAGGGTGTTACACATGGATTTGTTTAGGCATGTTCATGGATTTGCTTGACAAGATGTTGGGGACAATGGGACCTTTAGGTTGAGATCTAGTGAGGTGGCCTGGCCCCAGCCTATCAAACACTCTTCGTCTAGATGTTGAAGCAACTATCTTCTACGTTTACCTTTTAATCTTTAGTTGAGGTTCATAAACTTCTTTCTATTCTACCCTCCAGTCCTTTAGTCTCCATTCCCTCCTTAGTTTGATCTCAGCTTTTCTTCTCTGTCCTAGAGTTATATTCCCTAGATGGTCACCCTATTGGTTACGACTAGTCCAGGAAAAGGAGTAGTATCTATAACCATTATGGAGGGGGCTCTATTAGCTATTTTGAACCTTCAAAGATCTCTATAGCATTTCAAAAGACTGAACATTTGATAGTGAAATGACTAAAAGATTTGTGTCACTTACAATATTTCTTGGTCCTAACTTTCTCGAAGTAAGGGTTGTGATGTCCTTTAGACAACCTAATATGTTTATCCTTCAAAAGATAGTCAATGATTTGATATACCTTCTTGATATCAATTGTAGGCATGGCAACCGTAACCCAAGAGGGGATTCAATTATCCATTTGAATGAAACCAAATGATAAAAACAACGGAACATAGTTAACAATGACTCATTAATGTTGAATGCAAGCTTGCAGATGACCAACAATTTTAATTTTAGAAACAATGCAATATGCCAATTACATTTGTGATTTTGACAATACAAATCATAATAAGTTGGGGAAACAATATACATGGTAGATATTGTAGCAAATACTAAATTTAATGACATTAGAGATGAACGAAATATATAAATACAATAATTTATCTTAGTTCAGCCACCATCCATGTGACTTACATATTAGTTAAAGCATTTAGAGATATATTGAAAATTTTGCAATGAAGAGCTCAAAATACGATTTTGAAGATTAAATTATAAAATCAAGTTTAATGAATTGAAATAATGTGTTCAACACTTGTGAAAGCTTGAATATTTACGTATATTTATAAGTGATAAAATAACTATTATTGGTGGTGTTTAGAAATCATTTAATATGAACATTAGCCATCAGAAGTGATTTCTGACATGAATATTGCAAGTTGATATTTGAATACATGCTTCTTACTTATGGTATTCGGAAACCAAGCTTAGACTTATATTTGAATACAAGGCCCTGGTAATTGAATACCACCTCTAAAAGGTCACAAATTTATTCTCTATCATCAAATTTGAGCCAATGACCAGTCATTGAAAAGATTTTTGAATTTAATTTTCTTTGCAACAATTTTAAATCCAAATTCAAAGTATTTTAAGATTTATGATAAAAATTGTGACTCAAACTTGACTAATGTTCCTAGTTTTAAAATACCACTGTAACTACCTTTTCAGACCATGTCCTTTAGGTATTTTAGCAAGCAAAAGTCATTTGTTAAGATTAAAAACCTTATTTCAACTCTATTCTTATAAAGTATCTTCCAAGGATGAAGTCATGTTGACCAAACAACCAAACCTTAGATTTACGTGGGTAAAGAAACGAATAAGTTCTGTCACACTAAAAAATCGGTGACCTAGAATTCACATGTCCAACTGGGTGTTCCAAAATAATGTCTATACAAAAATGTTAACAATATAACCGAGATGCGGCTAGCCTTTGCACTTTCACAGTTGGCGTGGGTTCTTGAACACTTGAGTCTGACAAACCTTTTTAACAAAGACAAAATGCTAATAGAGCTCGAAAGTTTTGGAAGAAACGATAAAAGAATTTCATAAAGACATTATTGTGAAAAAAACTAGACATAGATCAAAGACGCAGGTATATAGTGTTTGGGTTAAAGCATGAAATGAAGCTGAAATGCAACGGCAAGCGAGAAACAAAGCTAAAATATTGGAAAGGACACAAAATAAAGATGAAATACAATGAACAACTAGAAATAAAGGTTGAATACAAGATGAAAAGCAGTAAATCAAATGATCTGAAAACATATGCGAATTGTGCTGTTTTGATGTGCGATCCCCTTCATTGTCTCCAGCGTGGACTATTTATAAAGCTTTGGCACTTTTCAACTACTCTAGGAGAAGTTCTTGTGTGCTCCAAGAATACTACATCTAATTTATTAAAATTGTAACACCTGAAAAGTGTAACTATTTAAATTGATAGATTAAATATAAAATATTAAATAATAAAATTTAATTTAAATCTCAATTATTGAATGTAGTACTATGAGAGAACTTTAGTATTTTTCCTTGCGTTATCCCTTTAACCCCTGATTGACTTCGGTCAGTTTACTCATATTGGAATGTGTCCATCCGTGTTTAATTGTCAGCAACTTTCCATTTTCACTGGCAAGGCTAGCCGAATTCTTTCTGTCCAATGATATATTCACATTCAACACCAGGTTTGGGCTTGCGATTATATTGGCCTGTACCCACTTGGGCCATATGGTAGTGATGAGCCCATGCTTTTCAGCCTCTTAATTTTTTAGGGTTCTAACACAAAACTTTCTTATTTTTAAAATAGTAGTAACCAGTGGCAGAGCTTCTTTGGGGCTGGGGGGCAGCTGCCCTCAAATTCTAACTTCTTCTACCTGCCCCCAAATTCTAACTTCTTCTATATGCAGACATGCCCAATAATAAAGTTTAGTAGCAGCAAGTATGGCCAAAAAGTAAAGTTTAGTAGTTGTTGCCCCTCCAAAATTCTTCTTGAAGTTCCGCCATTGGTAGTAGCATTCCGTTGTTTAATTTTTTAGTGGATTCCTTTATTTTAAACTTTAAAACAAACTATTTTTGAATGTTTTCTAATTTTTCTTGTCATATATAAACAAAAGCGAGTGTACTTTTATAAATAAAAAACTCTGTACATAACAATGATGGTTGTATCAATTGAAAATTTGAAATAGGGTAACCATTAATCCCGTTGACTATTTTTTTTTTCTGAGAACAAAGACCACCATATAATTTTATTAAAAAACAAAGAAAGATAACTTGTCCATGCTTCATTTTCTTGTTCTTTTCTAATAAAAAAGAAAAAATTCACAAGATACTATATGAAAGATAATGATCATCATCCGCTTTGGGGTGTACATTCTAAACACTCTGTAGGCTGAGAGAGAGGATATCAGAGCCATTAGGATGGACACCACATAGCTGCATACCAGAGCCCCTCCAATTTGGATGCAGAATCTGGTGAATCTGTTGCATATCTTGAGCCATTGGAAGGCTTCTGCACCTGTTATTGCAAGCAGCGAGGCTTCAAGTGCCGCTGAATTTGCAGCGAATGTGATCTACGCTGCGATCTGTTTACAAAATTTAATGTAAACCAATATTTGGTCAAACGATTGATACACACAATTTTTTTTTTTTCTTTTACTTCTAGACTAGATAGATTTTCTTTGTTTTACTGGGAAAACACCACAACTTAAAACCAAAATCACTTCCATGTAATTTATTTCCAATCTATTAAATTGTGCGTGGTAGTATATAGCCCCAAAAAAAATCATACCTGCTAGACTGGTACTGTTCCTTGAGTAAATAACGGGCCCCAAGTCTAATTTTGAAAGAGACAACTTGATACCAGTCATTATAATTTTAAATTGTTGTTCGTAACTGCAATTATACTATTACAAACTATAATTTCAAAGTAGTTATAATTGCGGCCATATTAGTTGTACTTTTTTTGTAATTTTTCGTAACCAACCGTGACTGCATCTATAATTTAAAACCATGCTACTCACTAAATCTCTTGCAACATGATGTCTTAGTGCATTCAATGTTTACTTTTTTCTTTGGTAAAGAGAATCTGTAATTTGATCTGGCCTTACCCCATTTTACAAGAGCTTGGAGGGAAGCTACCTAATTGATATGTGATAGCATCGAAATATTTTAAGCTAGCTCCAACCCATGTGTTTCTGCAAAAATAAAACAATAGTATAGTAGATAATCTGAAGGAAAAGAATAATTACCTGATCCAACAAGAGACAAACCCAAGCCATGTATATATAAGGCCCTTGGAAGTTTCCTCTGGAAGAAGCTGAGGCAAAGTGTTTGCATAATTGAAGCATATTATAACCAGCAGCCGCAGAGGTAATGCACACCAAAATCCTACATGAATTTACGATTCCTAGTTCTAGTTAAGGGAGTGTAAACACAGAACAGCAATTGGAGAACAGAGATGTATAAAGATGGAATGGAAACTCTTACTTCAGAGCATTCATGTCTTTGTAGGTAGCTTTCTTCTCAATGTTTGAAAAGATAAACTTTGTTTGAGTATCAAAAGCTACTAAACAAGCTGTTAAAGCCAAGACCAGAATTGCAGAAACCCTTAAACAAATTTCCCCTTTCGCCATCCTGAACTCCACTTCTTATCACTTACAATTTTTATTCCACCTTTTTTCCATTTATTGAACTATGGTCGATGCGTAATATTTATGTTGCCAAATTGGGTGACAGCACACTAGAGGTGGAGAACCATCCACGGGTAGGGTGGAAATTAATACTCAACTTATATTTTTCTCCATATGATCTCTATCAGTTTGGTTCGATATCTATCTTGCACACTTGAATTACTATAAAAAAAATATCTATAAGCATGTGGCTCAAAAGAAAGCAAGTTAAAGTTTTAGGAGAGTGAGATGAGTTTTATATGTAATGTTTGAAATTCAATTTTCCTGAAAAATATTTTGTGAGATGTCCCGAACATAAATTAGTCTCGTACCCAAGTAACGTGAGAATATATCAAAAGAAGAAAAAAAAAACTAACACTAGAAATAAGCCATTTTTTTTTATCTTCCTCTTCTACCTTTATATAATAAAAAACTGTAAGGATGTATTTGAAATTATAAAAATTATAATTAAATTGAATTGATTTGAGTTATATTAAATTAAATTAAATTAAAATTAATTCTTATATTTAGAACTCATTATAAAAATTATGATTTAGATTGATTTAGAAATCAAATTTTATGTTAGGAATATAAAAAAATTAAATTGATTTTATTTTTAAAAAAATATATTTTTACCTTTTTTTTAATAAACATTCTCTTCTATTTTTAAATATATGATTAAGGATAGAAAAATAAATTTAAATAAATTTTACCTAAATTTAATCAAATTATCTTATTTTTAATAGAATTTTAAAAGAACTTAATTAAAATTTATGAAATTTCTATCGATTTTTAAGTCTTATTAATTTATATTTTATATTTTATAAATAAAAATTTCATTTATAAATGAGATAAAATCCTAAAATTATTAATTTTAAATGCATCCAAAAAGATTTTCAATGCTAAGAAGAAATGAGGGGCCAATTGACTAGACCTAAACCGCCCTTTTTCTGTATTTCTCAAATATATTTATATGGAAAGTGGAGTGGTTTTCATTGAATTGTTTTGAACATGAGGTCATGCATGCGAGACGAAATTGAAAAGGGTAAGGTACTGACTTCTATATGTTACCAAGGCTATCCTCATTAAATTATAGGTCCCATCTAGTGTGGCTAAATTTACGGATTACTTCTACGTCTATGATCCAACTAATTTTAGTAATAGAGTTCATAAATAGTTTGTTGCGGCGTTCAAATCTATGTTAATTATTTAGGAAAGGAGACTTGTCTTCTTCTTGCTTATATATGATCAAAATACACGTAATCTTTCGTATCTATGATCCATCAAACACAAACAGTATTGAATGTGACAAACGCACAAAAGGGAGTTAAATTATGTGTTTTGTTTTTTCTAGTAATATGCAAGTTTATGCACTTTCTCAAATATTTTAAAATTTGTAGGTGAAAAGGGTTAAAAATTGGATCGTCCTAGAGGCCCATTGGGCATTTAGATGACCCAGATCAGGACCTATAAGGGCTCATGGGCTTGTCCCTGAGGTCCAGCTGGAAATGTACAAGCAAAGGAAAAAGAGCCCGACAGGTGGCACCCTCTAATGGGACAGCATATAACTGTATAAAGAAAATGATTAAGAGAAGGAGGGGAAGGGGTTTATAGGATCCCTCAATACCAACGTACAGTACGAATGTCGGGAGGAGAGCTACTACCGCCACCATTCCTCCGGACTCGCCATCCTAAGGTCCTGGTCCCCTCCTCTTTTCGCCTTTTTTTCCTAATTCTTTCCTCCTACGATAGACATATATATATATGTGTATGTGTGTGGAGGGATATAAGAAAAAACCCAAGAAACTAACTTAGCCATTGGAGTGTTTGCAGGTACCCACACCAGACCGCTGGAGACCCGTATCCGAGATTGAAGAAACTGACGGAATCAACCCTACATCGGATCAGCTGTACGCGGATGAAACATTTGATGCCGTTTGCGGCAATCTTTGAACAATTCCACACTCTCATTACACATCGCATACACGAGCATGGTTCATACAAGGAGCTAGACGGCACCAAAGGTCACCGCTCCTCAGCCAAACGAGCAACAACAGACAAACCAGTAACCAAGCATCCAAGATTTGCTTTAGATGATGACCCAAATGCATCAGCAGATAAATGAGCTAGCGAGAACAGGAGTCATTCAACCTCCTCCGGTTAGAAGCTTGCAACACGAGGAGCATTTTGCAAAGACTAAGCAGAACACAGAGCAGCAGCTGCAACAGTCCGTATCGGTGAAAGATCCTCCCAGATGAACTCCAAGCTATATACAGCAAAGCCAAACTAGAGAATATACAAACCAAACCCATCAAAACCTAGTCACTCCAGGGCACCCTTTTTCTGATTTCATAATGTTAGTGCCTCTCCCACAAAAATTTAGGCCCCCGAAGTTGACAGACCAATAAGACAGCTTGACAGATTGGCAGGAACACTTGAACTCCTCAATTGCACAATGCTGTTAGCGGGTGACTCAGACCCCATAAAATGCAGAGCCTTCCCCTCCACCCTGAAAAAAGCAGGTCAACTGTGGTTTTCATCTTTGGAACCTCGTTCCATCAACGACTTTGCTGAATTTTCAGATAAGTTTCTGACACACTTTTCCACTAGCAGGGCTTATCAAAAAACATTAGCCAGTTTGATTAACATGAAACAGGGACCCGAAGAACCTTTGAAAGAATTTTTGGCTTGTTTCAATGCAGAAGCCATTCAGATAAAGGACTTAAGTCCAGCCGTTTTACTACATGCAATATTAACCGGCCTCCAATCCAAACCGTTTGCGGATTTTTTGTCCAAGAAGCCACGAGCGGACCTAGATGAGTTGCGCCGAATATCCACCGGTTATATCAATATCGAGGAAGCCGCACAAGTAAGAGAAGCAGTAGCTACCACCTTAACCCAGACTAAACCCAATAAGAGTCTGCTCCCGGCCAACGACAAAACTTTCTAGGAAAATAAAAGACACAAAATTGCCAAGCGTCAGGACATTGGGAAGCGGGAGAGAGATAACAGGCTTTATAGGCAAAAGTTCGAGCCTTATACCCCATTAAATCAAACTCGGGAAAAAAATTCTACGAGACATCTACAACATCGGCCTCATCTGTCTTCCCCCACCATCCAGGGATAGCCCAGACTTCGACCACACCAAACGATGTGACTACCACAGATGTTATGGGCACACCACAGATGAATGCTAGACCTTGAAAAATAAAATTGAAGTACTTATCAAGTACAAATGCCTGGCAAAATATGTTCATTGCCTGGAAAAAGAAAATGGCTGCCAGACTCACAACCCCCATGTCACGACCGACCAACTGGGCGTCAGATCCCTACCAGACCATAAGGTATGCGTGACGGCCTTGAACATGGAGAGGAGCACCGACATGATAGACCAATCAAGTTAGGGGTGTAATTAACACAATAGTTGGAGGACTTGCAGGCGGAGGTTAATCCTTATTGACAAAGAAAAAGCACCTTCGGACTGCCAAGACCATTATGGCCATAGGGAAAACAATCGGACACTCTACTAGGCACGTGCAGACAACACCACCAATAACCTTCATTGAAGAGGATTTTCAAGGGTTGGATCGTAATCAAGATGATCCTATGGTCATCTCGGCGCTGGTCGCCAACTTCATTGTTAAAAGAATCCTAGTTGATCAAGGAAGCTTCACTGACATCCTTTATTTAGACGCTTTCCAAAAACTGTTACTTAATAAAAAGGACCTCAAGCCCTTCTAGGGAAGCCTGGTAGGTTTTTCTGGAGAGCAAGTGCAGGTCAAGTAATATATAGACCTCATGACAACATTTGGAATGGTTCCTCTGCAACAAACAGTCTTGGTCAAGTATTTGGTAGTGGAAGGGCAGAGCCCTTACAATATAATAGTGGGACGACCATCCTTGAATGCCTTAGGAGCCATAGTCTCAACTCTGCACTTGCCAATGAAATTCCCTACCTCGACAGGAAAAATTAGAGTAGTGCATGTTGATCAAGTCGAAGCTCGGCAATGTTACATTAACAGCCTACGAGGGGTCGATAACCCACACCGTATTGATGCATCGATGGGGGAAAAACACCGGGTGAATTATGTAGAGTTAGACAAGAGGAAAAGCTTTGCAGAGGAAATGGTCGGATCTAGTAGAAGATTTAGTGGATGCCCTACTAGGTCCAGAACCTGGTCGAGTTACAAAGATCGGCGCGCACCTCCCCACAGAAGTATTCCATCGGTTGTAGCAATTACTCTTAGATAATGCCAACTTGTTCGCCTAGACAATAGTTGATGTGCCAGGGATAGACCCTATATTCTTGTGCCATCGTTTATCGATCGATCTAGCAGTCAAGCCAGTTGCACAAAAAGAAAAAGAAACATGGGAGAGGAGAGGCGAAGAGCTACTCAGGAAGAAACTACGAACCTCTTGGAAGGAGGGTTCATTAGGGAAGTTCAGTATACGACTAGGCTATCTAATGTTGTGATGGTTAAAAAGCCAAAAGATAAGTGGAGCATGTTTATTGATTTCACAAACTTGAACAATGCTTGCCCTAAGGACTTCTACCCCCTTCCTATTATTGACAAGCTGGTAGAAAGAGCGTTTCGTTGTAAGCTTTTAAGCTTCATGGATGTACTCAGGTTACAATCAGATAAGGATGGATTCGTGTGATGAAGAAAAAACTGCCTTTATAACTGAAAATGCAAATTACTGTTATAGAGTAATGACATTCGGGCTGAAGAATGCAAGCGCAACTTATAAACGACTAATGGATGAGGTTTTCAAGAACCAGCTGGGAAGAAATATAGAAGTAGACGTAGATGATATGGTGGTTAAAATGACTGAGGAAGGTGACCATTACAAAGACCTCATTGAGATCTTCTGTCAATTAAGAAAGTACAATATGAGACTTAACCTACAGAAGTGGGCATTCGCGGTAAGGGCGGGGAAATTCCTCGGCTTCATGCTCACCAAGCAAGGAATTAAGGCCTACCCCGACCTGGCTAACCCCAGCATCATCAAGGAAGTTCAGAAGCTTACCGGCCGTGTTGCAGCCCTCTCTACGTTTTTGTCTCGATCTGCTGACCGTGCAACCCCATTCTTCAAGTGCTTAAAGAAGAAGGCATTGTTTTGTTGGGGGGGGCGAGTGCAAAAAATCATTTCAGGAACTCAAAACTTTTTTATCATCACCGCTAATTCTGATACACCCCCAGCCAGGAGAGATCCTGTATACTTGTCGTGCATCGATCAAGCCTTTAGCTCAGCACTGGTCAGAGAAAGTGGAAAGGATCAATAGTCTGTATATTTTGTAAGAAGGATTTTCCAAGGAGCAGAAGTTCGGTACCAGAAGTTTGAAAAATTAGCCTTGGCGTAAGTAGTTTCATCTAGGCACCTGCATCCTTATTTCTAGAGCCATCAAATAGTGGTATGCACTGACTACCAGATCAGGCAAGTCCTCTGTAAACTAGAGTTAGCTGGCAGGATGGTAGCCTGGTCAGTTGAGCTGTTAGAATTCGGGATTTTATATCAGTCAAGGGGCGCCATCAAATCGCAAGTGTTAAAGGTAGTGGTCCAAGCAAATGGACCTTGTATGTAGGCAAGGCATCCAATGTTAAAGGAAGCGGTGTGGGAGTCATATTCAAAAACCCAGATGGGGTGATCATAGAGCAATCCCTTAAGTTCAGTTTCAACGTGAGTAATAATCAAGCCGAATATGAGGCCCTGATAGCAGGACTAGCTTTAGCTAAAGAAGTGGGGGCACAAGAACTTTTAGCAAAGAGCAACTCTCGGTTGTTGGCCAACTTTTAGCAAGGATGAACTACTAGCCAAATACTTGGCTAAAGTCAAAGAATTGGGTAGGTCTTTCAACAGTTTCACAATTGAACACATTACTTAGGATGAGAATGCCTGGGCAGACTTGCTTTCAAAGTTGGCTAGTACCAAAGAACCAGGAAACAAGTCGGTTATTCATGAGAACATCGATGCCTGAAGTGTCGAAGGATCGACTATAATGGCAATCAAGGAGACCTAGGCATCATGGAATAATTAAGTTTCTGGTGGAAGGGACAATGCCTGGCAATGAGTCCCAAGCCTAAAAGCTTAGGAGGAAGGCCAGCTTTTATTTAATAATCGGGCGGGAATTGTACAAAAGGGGATTCTTAAGACCATTAATGCACTGCTTGGACAACGACCAAGGCAATTATATTATTGCAGAAGTCCACGAAGGAGTATGCAGCCAGCATCTGGGCGGTCGGTCATTAGTTGCAAAAATCTTGCGAGCATGTTACTATTAGCCCACTATGAAAACTGATTGCTTTGCCTATGTGAAAAGGTGTTACAAATGTCAAATCTTTGCAACCCACCATCATGCACCGCCTGAAGAGTTGTACGGTACCCTGTCTTCCAGGCTATTTTGTAAGTGGGGATGGACCTCTTGGGTCCTTTTTCATTAGCATCGAGTCAACTTAAGTTCCTAATTGTCACAGTGGACTACTTCATCAAATGGATTGAGGCTGAACCCCTTGCCAAAATCACTACAGAAAGGGTCAAAAAATTCTTCTATAAGAACATTGTCTACAGGTATGGCCTTCCTTACATTTTAGTAACTGATAATGGTATCCAGTATGCTGACAAGAAGTTCAGGGAATTTTGCCAATAACTTAGCATTAAACAAGCATTCACCTCAGTAGAACATCCACAGACGAATGGCCAAGCAGAAGCGGCCGACAAAGTAATTCTGAATGGACTAAAAAAGAGACTCGACTAAGCAAAAGGTAGATGGCTTGAGGAATTATCGAGTGTATTGTGGGCATATTACACCACTATACAGTCCTCCATACAAGAAACTCCTTTTTGCCTCACGTTCGGCACCGACACTTCAATCCTGATAGAAGTGGGCGAGCCGAGCTAGAGAAGAGAGAATTTCGACCAGGAAAACAATGACCAAGGATTAAATGAGGACCTTGACCTGCTTGAATAAGCAAGAGAAATGACTCACATATGCAAGACAGTGACAAAACAAAGAGCAGCTAGGAGATATAATGCCAAAGTAATCTCGAGGTAGTGCATATCAAGAGATTTGGTACTGAAGAAAGCAAACATTAGAGGCAAACCCCCTGGGGAGGGTAAGCTCGCAGCAAGTTAGGAAGGCCCTTATCGAGTAATGATTGAAGTGAGAAAATGAGCATATAAACTCTCTAGCTTGAATGGTCATTTGGTCTCCAAAACTTGGAACACTGCCAACTTGAGCCGATACTACAGCTAAGGAGTGACTGAAGGCGGACACCCAACGATCCTCATCTACTTTGTATCTCGTTATGTTTTGGAATTTACATGATGTAAATCTGCCTACATAAGCACATGTACTATTTTTTTCTTACCAAGTTTTTATCCCACTAGGTTTTCCTTAGAAGGTTTTTAATGAGGCACAATACCCTTATATAAGCAAGAGCGTTTGAATTCACTATGCTGGTTGAAATTTTTAAACACTTGAGTAAATAAATGCATCTAGGCCCCAGGCCGGACATCTATCTAGACCATAGGTCGGATAGAGTAAATAAGAACGTCCAGGCCCCAGGCCGGACACCTATCCAAACTATAAGTTGAATGGAGTAAACAAAATGTCTAGGCCCTAGGCCAGACATCTAATCTAGACTATAGACTGGATAGAGCAAACAAGTAAGCCTAAAAGATCAGTCCGACACATATCTAAACTCTATCCTGGATAAAGTAAACTAATATGCAAGGATTGGATAGAACAAACCGATCACTTTTGAAAAGGTTTAAACATGCAAGACACTTTGATGCCTAGTGCAAATATTCAACAGAAACCATCAATGTAAATGTACGAAATCAAGAGACAAGTATAACCAGCATTATCAGTATAAAAAAAGAAGAAGTGGTCAAGATAACTAGAAAAAGCAACTTCATAGCATAAATACAAAATAACCAAAGGCATTCCTTGGCCTTCAAGCACTATCTGGACTCACGCTAGTAACAGGATCAACAGTAAGGTCAACTTTAGGAGGAAGAGTTACCGCATCATTGGGCCTTTCAGTACCTGACTCAGGACCTACTGGAGAATCGATGCCTTCAACTTCTTTGATCGGCTCAACATCAGCACTCGGTGGATCCAAGTACTCACGACCTGTCAGCTTCCTATTGATAACCCTTTTTAGGGGCCCAGCAGTAGAGAAATCCCTAAAAAGGCAAAGAAATTTGGCATATTCAATACCCTGGCGAAAGCCAGCGACATATTGAAAGACCAAATCTCCTTTCAAATTTTTGGCCAGCTCAGTCAAGGACTCAATAGAATGGAGGCAGTCTTCCAACTCAAAATCCTTCTTCTAGAGGCTTAAGTCACCCAACTTGACCTCCTATTGGGTATCCACTAGCTTGGACTCCAGGCTCTCGACTTACATTTTTAACTAAGACAAGGTGGCCTCAACAGTTTTGAAGTCTATCTGGGCCTTCCCTAAACCCTCATACGAAGTTGTGAGTTTTCTTTTCAGCTCTTCGACGGTTTTAACGTGCGAGACTGCAAGGCTATCCAAAGCCTTTTTATGTTCTTCTTCTAGAGATTGGAGCCACTTCTTCAGCTTCTGAATCACCACATGTCCCACCCGAGCCACGCTAGAAATTTTTAAAGACTCTACAGTGATCCATAAGATCATACCTTCCTCCCCAATAACTTTATTATGCTCGGCATCCGCAAGATGAGAAAGATGTTGATCAATGAACCTCTCGAAAGGAAAATGCTTGTCAAACAAAGACCGGTTTGTGTCCTCGGCTGGTGAATGCAGAAGCATGGTAATATTGATGATGACCAAGTCAAACTAGGGTCCAAGGTTACTTGGTCCGCGAGGCTGCCCGGATGAAGTACTCGTCCTCACCCTTTCGCCGACAACTAGTCGCCGTTTACTGACCAAGGGCCTGGCCTGGGTACCATTTGAAGATTACTCGGTATCAGGGTTCACAGTCACTTTGTCTTGCTCCTCGACAGCCAAGGCTTTAAGGCAGGCCTCTTCCTTTTGGCCGTAGCATCCCCCGTAGGCTTCTGGGCATGCCTCTCCTCCACGAGTTTCAGGATATAAAACTTGGGCACAGCCATCGTACCTGCAACTAAAGCAAACAGTTATATTCGAAAGAGTTCCACTGATAAATTTACCAAGACATAACAGAACCACACTCAAAACTATAATTGGCCAGCCAATCGAATCGTTAATAAATTTCTAAAATGTCAGCACAGTCTACCTCGGACACGCTGACCTCTTCTACAACCGGCTATGTTCCAGAGCTAAGAACCTAATCAAATGGGACAATGGGATAGCTGTTGTCATTAAGAAAGGTTCGATAAATACTATCCAGCCTTGAAGCGTTTGTATGAGCTGTCAAGAACCTCCAACAATTTACGACCATGGACACCGGCCAGGGAAATCCACCCGTCCTTAGCATTGCGAGCTCCTCCTCTTTTATCTTTCTCTTTCTCTTTTTCAAGTCGGTTGATGGTTGAGTGAAAGAAATAAAAGAATTTTGTGGAAGTAGGAAAAATCCCTATATGCCGGAACAGCACCTCGAAGCATCTTATGAAGGCCCAACTGCTAGGATACAGTTGGGTGGAAGCGATATCTAAGACATTCACAATTCCCCTTTCAAAATCATTGAAAGGGAGTGCCTGCCTCAGTCTTGTGCATCATGAAGCCCTTATGAACAACCCCCAAACACGATCCCGAACACACTCGTTCGTCAACACCACACGACTCATATTTATAATTCTCCTCTACTCCATCTTGGGTAATCTTCCATTGCCCATGAAGAGTAGCTCAAGAAGTGTAGGTCGATTGAATCTCCCGCACCTCGTCAATAACCCAATCGAGGTTGTTGGTGGAACTGCATGTCTCACCAACATTGAGTGTGAGCCTTACTCCCGAATGCGCTTCGTCAGCCATGAAAGGAAGATGAGGGAACCCCCAGAGTCAGAAACAGCAGGAATGAAGAAGGGAACCCTACGCAAAATATTTCTAGAGATTGAATTATCAATCTTAGCCAGGGTGGCTCTTTTCTGAGCCACAAAAGTAACCCATAAATCAGGAACCATATGAGGAGCAGTCCTAGGGGGAATTTGAGAGGCAAATTCTGCGGCAATTTCCAGGGAGCTATCACTCTTATTTCCTTCCATATCCATTTACTATCCTAAAATGGATAAACGAATCATGAAGCAAGAAACACAAAAAAAAAGAAGAAGAAAAGCAAGAACCAGACGCAAACAGACAGTGAGCAGAAACAAAAAAGGGCGAAAATAGGAGGAGCCAAGGAAATACCTTGCAACAAACTTGTTGAGAATCAAATCGAAATGGTATGTGGTGTGATGCCTTAAGAGCATATGACTACTTTGAGCTTCAACAACAAATGCGGAAGTGAGAGCCTCGCGCGTGGCCTAGGAAATGTTCGAAAGATTGCAGGGGATAGGACAAAGCGATGGAAAGAAGGAAGAATGGGAAACGGCATCTCACAAATGAAGGCAATTACAAAAAGAAGAGGATTCAAGAAGTTTTTTAAAAGTCGCAGGCACATGACTACCAGATGCATCTAACGGTGGTGGTTGGAAAACTGAAGCACAGCAGAAAAAAGTGGCTAATGATTACTTTCTTCAAGACAGCGGCAAATTAACCACCTTGAAATTCAAAAAGCATAATCTCACGGGCTCTGCCACGTGGCAGAATGGATGATTCCTAAAGTAAAATTAACCGATGCCCGAAATGAACGAATGACCCCGAAAAAATAGGGGCTTAAATGACCGACAGTAGAAGCCCGAGCGAGTCGAGAACAAAATTGCACGGGTTGATCTAACAACAAATTAGAAGATTGCTTGGCACAGTGTGAACGCTCGATGTCAATCGGCCATTCATGCTCAAGGGCCATGGGTCGTCCTAGAGGTCTATTGGGCCTCTAGATGATCCGGATCAGGACCTATAAGGGCTCAGGGGCTCGCCACTGAGGTCCAGCTGGGAATGTACTAGCTGAGGACAGAGAACTTGACAGGTGGCACCCTTTAATGGGGTAGTACATACCTGTATAAAGGAAATTTTTAAGAGAAGGGGAGGGGGCTCACAGGATCCTCCGATGCCAACGTACAAAGACTAATGTCGCAAGGAGAGCCATTACCGCTACCATTCCTCTGGACTCACCATCCTGCCGTCCTGGTCCCCTCCTCTTTTCCCTTTTTTTCCCTAATTCTTTCCTCCTAGGATAGACATATATATATATAGGAAAAAACCCAAGAAACTAAAGACCCATATCCTAGATTGAAGAAACCAAAGGAATCAACCTTGCATCGGATCAACTGTACACGGATGGAATAGAAATAACACATACAAGAATATGCAGATTAACATAACCTCTCTCAACTTAAGTTTAGTACAAAATGTTTAAGTAAAGTTTTTCAGTTGAAGATCATAGTAAACAAAATTTAACTCAACAGCTTATAAAAGCCTTGGTTGCGAAAGTCACATGATATTGTTAAAGATTTAGTTGAACACTTTACCTAACTTGAAAATTTATTTTTAGACACAAAAATTTTGAAAATCAATTGAGCAGGGTTGCCAAAGGATGCAGTTACTAAATAGCTTGAGATGAGAAGAGCTTAATTAACACAGTAATTTATACTATTTCAACCAAAAATAATGGGCCTATGTCTAGTACTCAGTCTTCATTAAGATTTTTATATTCACGTTGAGTGTTTTCTGGTTCATACTAACTTCTCCAAACTAGTATCTAAGAATTTTTTATTCCAAGCTAGCCTCCTCAAACTAGTCAATATATATAGAAATATTAATCTCACACAAGCATACTAGCTAGAAACACACCTATGATCACTAACAAATTAAGGTTACTCAGAGTGCATAATAAAGTATTACAGAGCTTTGAACAACCTATGTAGAGATTTTTCTAAGAATACACGAGTGTAGTAACAAGAGAAAGGTTGAAAACAAGAGTAGATCGCTGTTATATTGCTTCTCAAGTATTAGCATAGTCCAACAGAGATAATTTGAATTCAATATCTAATATAGGTTTGAAAAACTAGTTGTTGGCACTTCAAAAAGCCTTCTGAGACGTGCGGACAACTTACTAGCCCTTGAACTTGCCGTTTTCTGTGTATCATGAAAAGTTGTATTGTGTGACAGCGATGTTGAGTAAGGTGCATGTAGTGACTTTGCTCAACTTGACACTGCTCATCTCTCTTTGCTCAACCACTTTGCTCAAATCCTAACTTTGCTCAAATGAAATTCTTCCAAAGTGACTCATCTGAACTCAATTCTTACATATCAGTCTTTACTCTTTTTTGTCTTTTTAATTTAGACTTTTAATCTTGTTGAGTTGAAAGCCACTCTTCTCAGCTTATGAAGTACCTTTCTCAGCTTGCATCGGGGTCATTGGTTTTAATTTATCAATTCTCATTGTAATTTGATGCTTCTCATCAGTGTTTGAACACTCCCAACTTGACATTGATCTTACTCATTTGAAAATAAAGAAAGGCTGCAATGTTAGAGTTCACAAAAAAATCTTAGCAAATTAAGTTAATCCACGTGAATAGGTTTAGAGCTCCCAATAACGTATATGGGTGCCGAACTGAAAAAAAGAATGAAAGCGACCCAAGATTGGCTCTTGGGCTCCATTTCTTTTTTATTTTTAATTCGATATTTGATATATCAATTTTTTGCAATCTACTGACGCACGTAGGCGCTGAACTGAAAAAAAGAGTGCAAGTGACCAAAGATTGGCTCTGGGGCTCCATTTCTTTTTTATTTTTAATTCGATATTTGATATATCAATTGTTGCTGGTCATTCAAAGTCAAGATAATAAAGAGGAGAGAGAGTGTTGAAAAAATAATAAAAAAGAATAAATTAAATAAAAAAGAATAAAAGAGATATAATTATTGAGAAAAAATAAGAGAGAAATTTATAAAATATTTTAAATACTCTTAAATTTTTTATTTTTAAAAGTAAAAAATAAAATATTATTGTTCAAATAAAAAAAGTGGAGCTTACTAACATTCATCAACATAAAAATTAATAGAAGGATGTTATCAATATAATCCCAATACAAATATATATATCAGAAATATGTCAAGTGAGAGGAGTAGTTTATTGTGAGAACGAGAAGAATAAATCATGACCATTAAATCTTACATGAATGACCATGATAAAAATATAAAGTCATATGACTTTTTAAAGTGGTCATGTAACCTTTAAATAAAATTTAATTCTAGTTATCCATGTATAATTTAATGTTTGGGATTTATTCCTCTTATCTCTCATAATAAAAAAAATTTTTACTTGATACATTCTGTGTGTATACACAAACACACACCAAGAGTCAAATATAATTATAGAGTAATATTACATTACAGAATTCTTTATTATTGTCAAAATGTCAAAGTCAAGTAAAATTCAATTTTTATAAAAGAAATTCTCAAACCTTAAAATTGAAGACATAATCAAAACTAAATTTATATAGAAGTTCTACAAAAACAAAAACAAAATTTCAATCCATGTTATTAAAACCGGACTAGATAGTAAACTAGTGAGATTTTCAGTTTAGGTTCAACTGGTTTCATCACTTCATTGAACCGGATAACGCAATAATATGAATTCTATGAAAATATTCATAAAATGTTAAAAAAATATTAAACTTTTAGAATAAAAAATTAATAACCGGGTAGCTGAACCGGTTGTGTTCAAGCAGTTTTCATGGATCATGTGCGACTTTTATTAGTTTAAAGTAGTCTAACCGTAAATTCGGTTATAAGGTTAAACCATAACCGACTAAGTATTTGGTTCAACCGTGTTGAACCAGTTTGACTGTCTGGTCTAATATGATTTTGACAACAGTGGTTTCAATGATAATTAAACTCGTCATTAAAAATGAAAAAATTTTCACTTATGTTTTCACTTTTGTTAGTGGATGAAAGTCATGATCGATGCGCCCTAAAGCCTTTTCAAAGTCATTTTTTAAAGTTGACTTTCTAGGATGATTTTTTATCGTCATTAAAAGATTATTCAAGATGTCACCACATAAATTAATTTTAGTGACAATTTTTGGTTATCACTAAAATAATTTTAAAAATTTTACATGAAATTTAGTGACTGATAAAATAAGTATAATTTGATTTTGAAAATTTGCATGATCTTGAGTGACAAGAGCCACCTTCTGTGACAATTTGTTGAGATGATTTTTTCAAATTAGATAAGGAATTAGCTAACTCTGCCAAATCACATCAAATGTTTCCCACAATCAGGCAATACGCTAAGGAAGGGACTTTGTTCTTCTGCTATAGGTTCCTAGGCTACTAAAGAAAGCGCCTAGTTGAGTTTGGTTAACAACTATAGTTGCTAAAAGCTAATAAGATATAAATAAAGTAAAGAAAGTTCCAAATAAAGCTGTAAAGTAAAGTAAAGCATAAAGATAAATGTAATATAAATGGTTTGATTGATTGAGTGTTGAGAGATTTACAATTAAGTACAAAATGACCATTTATAGTCTCTAGGCTAGCTAATAACTACCTTTAGCCCATTTGCCATGTTCTGTCCTGCTTTTCTTCTTGCTTCCATTGATTTACAGTAATGGCCAACATTTAGGGAAGTTATTTGGCCATGTCAGCTTGTTCTTCTTTCATTTTAGGAGTTCAAATTACATCCTCAACTAATGTGATAATTGCCAAACCAGTTGAGTTTCACCTCTTATCCTATTTTTGGGAGATTTTGATTCTCTAACAATTATGAGGTGGTTACTAATGCTTGACTTGATCAAAACCCCTTCAAATACTCTGTTAAGCAGCTAACGTGTTCCTTCTGCCAAAAAAAAAAAGAATTTGATCCAAAATACAAGCCCAATTAACCTTTTAAGCCGATTTCATGCAAGGCCCAAACATTTACACAATTTCAATTTAGCTAATTTTAGCCAAACTTAGTTGATTTTCTCATAATAAACTCATCTGCTCTATATCTGCCTTCATTTTTTGACTTGTCTCTCTTTTGAATCTATTGCAACTGTGGCCCATTATTGTAGTGTGCAAATTTGGCTTATCAGCTAACTTATTAGTTAAATATCAAGAAATTTAGACCAGTTTAGCCTAACATAGCCCAAATGCTTTAATCCAGCCCATTTTGCAATTTTTTGGTGTTAACACTTTGGCCCCGTACATCCTTTAGCTTATGAGCATGTGAAAAAGCTGAAGTGATGTATCTTTGAGAGATCCTGACTGAAACTAAGAAGAAACAAGTTGAAATAAGCTCTGAGCTAACCTTCATACTCCAAACTTGTGCTGCTACTTCATCAGCTGATGCTACATCACCATTTAATTTCCAAAATAGGGAAGACTCCCAGCTGTGGAATCGACTAACTCGGGGACATCCTTTTCCAAGTCTGTCAAATCTCCAGCTAAATCATAATAAATCTCCAACCTGAAAGCTTTGGTTCTATTCGTACCTTGGTAGAACATCTACGTATTAAAACCTAGCCTTGTTGACTTTTCGAGAAGACTTTGCTGCTACTGCCTCAGCTGCCATTACATTGGCTGCTACTACTAACAAGCCTGCCGAAACTGAACCTATGCCATTGGCAATCATTCCCCCTTTCCCAAAATGTTGCATCCTACCTAGGATTTTATTTTGATAAATAAATATGCTAGCTAGACATTTTTGGAGTGGTTGAAATAGGCTGCTCTTCCTATGACTATGTGTTTTGAGTTCCCTCCCAGCTAGAAAGATAATAATGTTTCAAGTATTTCTTATTGGTGCGTCTCAAGGCTTTCTGCTTAAGCTTGAAATCTGTTGTAGCTGAGGGGTTCTTGAGGTGATGATTAATTAGTTATGTTCTCTAATCATTGGCTGTGGGCTGCTAATCAATAACTGCAACATTTGAAGAATGGAAGATCCCTTGATCAGCTGATGCTTTGAATCTAGAGGCTTGCTAAGCTAGATCATTAGCTTCTTCATTCTCCTCATTTGGAACTTGCATAAGTATTACATCGGCAAACTGTTGAAGAAGAGTGTTCGTCGTTTCATAATAATGTAGTTAGTTGGGATTGTTGTACTTGTATTCTCCAGTTAGCAACTTGATGACTAGCTGATAGTCTTCCTTAACTAGAGCATATTAAGCTTTCATGGATATCAGCAACTAAAGTCCAATTATCAGAGCCTTATACTTAGCTTGGCTATTAGAACAACTGAGCTTAATCTGGAACATGAATTTGTTACTTCCCATATAGGACTGGTGATTGTAACTTCTACTCTAACTCTTTTATGGGTTTTGGATCCATCAAATTCTAGTACCCACAGTTTGAGTTGTACATAATTGTTGACTTCAGCCAATGAGTCTTTCATATAAATACTTGGATGCTCAGCTAAGAAATTAGCTAAGGCCTGTTTCTTGACATCTATTTCAACTGGGGTATATCCAATTCCAGCATCATTTAACAAATGACTCAAATAGTAAATGGCTTTTTCAGACCCATCCTTGGCATCCTCTTCAAATAGGTAGCCGATGGACTCCTCATAGTTGAGATGTAGAGCTTCAAAGGTCTACCTGATGTAGAAGGTACCAAAACTAGTGGATTAGCTAAGCTTCGCTTGATTTGCTCAAAAATTACTACTTGCTCCTCCCCCCATACAAACTCATCAACTCTTTTCAGCTTTAACAGAGGTGAGAAAGCCTTTATCTTCTTAGCTGGGTTGGCAATGAATCTTCTCAAGAAGTTGGTCTTTTCAATTAAGCTCTGTAATCCCTTATTGTGTAGTGGTCTACCTTCATGAAGTGCCTTAGCCTTCTTTTTGTCTACTCCAATTCCTTGTTTGTGGACTAAAAAGTTAAGGAAGTTGCTAGTTGATACTCCAGAAGCACATTTAACCCGCTTCATCTTTAGGTTGTGAAACCTCATCCTCTTGAAAGCTTGCTCCAAGTTAGGCAAATGTTGATCAAAGTCCTCTAACTTTACCACCACGTCATCAATGTAAAATTCCATGTTTTTGCTAATTAGCTCATGGAAGATAACATTCATCACCCTTTGATATGTAACACTTACATTCTTCAAGCCAAATGGCATAACAAGCCATTTATAAATGCCCAAAACACGAGGGCAACAAAATACTGGGCGAATGAAGTGGTGTTGAGGACTGCTTCTGTTTATAGTTTGGGTGAGGCGGTAACTTCTTTTACCAGATTAGTCAGTTTAGATTGGGATTAGGGGAATGATAAATATATCTGCGAGTCTTGTTCTTCCTCCTATTGTGTTTGTATGGCCCGATCTTTGGATTTAGAGCTAAACTTTTGTTTCTTTTATGATACTTTTTTCTTGAATCGAAGATGTGTCTTCCCCTTATCAATTTTCAATATTGAGTGCTGACTATCTTAGACTGTGCTCCTAGTTAATTGCATCCTAATAGCTAGGCTTTTGTAGTTGTTTTGAACTTGTTTGTGAGTACCTGAATTCCATTCCAAATACCTCAAATTTTTTCTTACCTTTTCATATCCCTATTTCTGGTGAGGGAAGTATGGGTTCAGTTTCTCTTGCCAGTGTTCGGGGTCGCTGTATCTTTATGGCTTTTGATTCTTTGTACAAAGGCTTTAAATCTAGGTTTTTTGAGTTTAGGCATCGGTCGAAGGTATACCCCTTTTTCCTAGACAAGGATGGTTTAAAGAGATACCTCTTTTTCCTAGACAAGGATGGTGTAAAGAGATTTCCAACATACTGGTCCCAATGCCCTGTGAACATTCTTGGGTTAGAGTATGGCAGTTTGCCTCTGATCGACCAAAAGGAGGTGAAAGAGATTTTGAAACTTCCTAATTTTGAATGTGCAACCATTATTAAGTTGCAACATGATGAGGCGGCTTTGATACAATATTTTCATAAGTGTTGTTTGCTTTTTTGTAGAATCTATAGCTCCAAAGGTGAATATTCAAGTTGCTTTTAGGGAAAGGAAAAGAAAGGCTAAGTAGGTGGCAGCGTCCGATTCCCATGCCAAAAAGTGCTTGGATTCCAACGTGAATCCCTCTAGTTCTTTAGTTGACAACATCATAATGTGGTTTCTAGTGGAGTGGATCGACTGAGAAAGCTTTGTCAGCTATTGGTGGTGGGCAGAATTTAGAGAAGGATCAGACTTCTGCTTGTCCAGTTCAAGCTTCTCAGCCTATAGGTCAGGATGTTACTTTTCCTTTGCCTGATCCTCAAATGGATTTAAGTTTTTTGTGAGACTTTGATGGCTCTTCAAATCAAGTTCAATCTTTGTGGGATAAGCTTTATCCCTTTGGTACATTCCTAGATAGGAATGGTATTTTGTCTGTTGACAATGCAAACTTCCACAAGATCGGATTTGAAGTTGTTTGTCGAGCAACTAAGGCCTATGCGCTGAGGACTACGGTAATGGCACGAGCAAGCAAGAAGGAGTTTTGGATGCTTATTAGTCTTGTCAAGTTTGCTCATTGTCAAGAGATTGAAGAACTTAAAAGAGAAATGCTGAAGAAAAAAATGCCTTGGAGAAGAAATATGCTGACCTTGAGGCTAAGTTAGCCGAATAGGATAAGTTGAATGTCGATTTAGAGTCTGTGAGGACGAATCTAAAAACTGTTTCTAAGGGTCATATGAATCTTTCAGAGAAAAAAGAATCCTTAGAGAAAAAAGAATCCTTAGAGAAAAAATTGAAGACGATGATCTTCATATAGCCTCGATCAGTTAATGGAAAGCTGAGAAGGAAGACTTGTAAATAACCTTTGCAACTAGTTTGAAGTTGGCTTCGAGAAGGCCCTGGATCAAGTTCAACTTCTCTATCCAGACTTGGACTTAAGTGCCATCGGGGTTGACAAAGTTATTAAGGATGAAGAGTTGGTGGACCCACATGAGGAAACTAAAGATCAGGAGGATGCCTCCGTTTAAACCTGTAATTTTTTTTTCACGACATATGATACTTGACTTTGTCTATCCTTGTGAAGTTTATGGAACTGTTGCTATTCTTTAATTCGAAAGTACAAAACGATCCCTGTGTCATGAAATAAATCTTAACTCAAAATCAGTAAAACATTGTTGCATAAATTGAACCTTAGCTTAGAAGCAATAAGGTGAACCATTGCGGTATAAAGTGAACCTTAGCTCAGAAGCAATAAGGTAAACCATTATGGTGTTTATTAAACCTTACCTCGGAAGTATAAGGTAAACCATTGCGGTGTTTGTTGAATCATAGCTCAGAAGCGTAAAGTAAACCATTGTGGTGTTTAATTAACCTTAGCTCGAAAGCGATAAGGTAAACTATTGTAATGTTTGTTGATCCTTAGCTCGGAAGCGTAAGGTAAACCATTGCAGTATTTAATTAACCTTAGCTCAGAAGCAATAAGGTAAATCATTGCAGTGTTTGTTGATCCTTAGCTCGAAAGCATAAGGTAAACCATTGCAATATATATTTGAGATAGTGAAAGAAGAAAAATTTAAATATTATTGGTATAAATGATCCTCATATGATGATGTGCCTCGTTAAAAACCTTGGTTGAGAAAAACGCTTTCGAACAAAAACTTAACCAAGGAAAAAAGAGTACATATTTCATATAAGTTATTATAAAGGAAATTAAAGTACTTAGCTATAACATCTTCAAAGATTTGTAGCATTCCAATTTCTTGGTATGATTGATCCATCTAGTTTGCTAAGTTTGTATGCTCCTATTTCAATTTTGATGATGACTTTGTAATGTCCTTCCCAATTTGCTGCTAGTTTTCCTTTCCTTGATTCTCTTCTTGATAAGTCAGCTTTCCTTAAGACAAGGTCATTTACTTTGAATTTACGTTACAGGACTTTAATGTTGTGTTTTCTTGTTGTCCTCAGTTTTGTGGTAATTTCTCGGACATGTGCGATTTCCCTCTCTTCCTCAAGTAGATTTAGATTGGTCCTTTGTTGCATGTTATTTTGATCTAGATTCTAGTTCTGATGTCACCAATTGGGTTCTCCAACTTCAAACGGTATCATTGCTTCAGCTCTATAGGTCAATCGGAGTGGTGTTTCTCTAGTGGTTAATTGACCCATTTTATGGTATGCCCATAGGACGCTTGGCAGTTCCTCGACTAATTGCCCTTTTGATTGTTGTAATCTTTTTTTGAGTTCGTTTATGATCACTTTGTTTGCTGCTTTAGCTTGGCCATTTGCTTCGAGATGTTCGACTAAAGTGAACAATTGCTTAATATGCAAATCAAAGCAGAATTCTTTGAATCTTTTATCAGTGAACTACGTTCCATTGTCTATGACAAGTGAATATGGAAGTCTGTACTTTCAAATTATATGTTTCCATGTAAATTTTCTTACCTTTTCGGATGTGATCTTTGCAAGTGGCTTGGCTTCAATCCATTTTGTGAAGTAGTTAACAGTAACCAATAGAAATTTGATTTGCCTAAGTGCTTGGGAAAAAGGACTACGCAAGTCCATTCCCCACTTGCTGAATGACCATAGAGTGTTCTTTATGTATAACTCTTTTGGGTGTGCTAGGTGGATGTTGGCAAATTTTTGGCATTTATCACACTTTTGTACTTATTCTGAGCAATTTGCTTTCATTGTTGGCCAATAATAGCCTGTTCAGAGTATCATAGCTACTAACGATCTTCCTACCATGTGATGTCCACAGACTCCTTCATGTACTTCGGCCATTGTGTATTGTGCTTGATCAGGGTCTAAGCATTTGAGTAAGGGGCTTGAATATCCCCTTTTGTATAATGTCCTCCGAGGTTGACATAATTACTTACCCTTCTTTGTAAATTCTAGCTTCTTTTAGGTCAGTTGGTACTTCCCCTGACATTAGGTACTTCTTGATTGCGGTTTGCCATGTTTCTTTTTCTTCGGCGATTGAGTTTACAATTTGAGTGGTACACTTGGGTTGTTAATTGTCTCTTATATTACTATTCAGTTATTACCTAGTCCTTTTGTACTTACTAGTTTGGAAAGTAAGTCGGCCCATGAATTTTGATCCCTTGGAATATGTTCTATACAAAATGAATCTAAATTGTCCAAGAGTGTTTTGACTATTTCGAGATATCTGAGCAATGTGTCATCTTTCATTTGATAGTCCCTCTTGATCTGGTTGGTGATTAGATGGGAGTCACTTTTTATGATGAGAGTTATTACTCCCATTTCTTTTGCCAGTTTCAACCCTACTGTTAGTGCTTCATATTCTGCTTGATTGTTGCTTGCTTTGAAATTGAACTTGAGTGATTGTTCAATTATTATTCCTTCAAGTCCTTCTAATGTGATTACTGTCCAACTACCTTTTGTATTTGAAGCTCCGTCTACATAGAGGTACCAGTATGTGTGCTCATATTCATTCACGGGGTTAGTTAATTTGGCAAGAAAATCAGACATTACATGAGCTTTTATTAGTCTTCAGGTGTGATATTGGATGCCATATTCCCAGAGTTCTACGGACTAGGTGATCATTTGGTCTCCTAGATCGGGCTTCTGTAATACTTGTCTAATTGGTTGGTTGGTCTTTACAATAACTAGGTGACTTTGAAAGTAAGGGTGTAGCCTTCTTGCCATTGTTAGAACTGAGTGCTAGCTTTTCGATCTTTTGATATCTTTTTTTAGCTCCTTGAAGTATTCGACTAACAAAGTAGATCGATTGTTGCTCGTCATCTTCTTCTTTGACTAATACAGAACTAAAGGCCTGATCAATAATTGTTAAATAAACAAATAATGCCTCACTTGTTTTTGGTTTCTTTAATATTGGTGGTGATGATAAGAACTCTTTGAGTTCCTAAAAGGCTTGCTCGCACCATTTAAATTCCTCTGGTTTCTTTAAACACTCGTAGAAAGGAAACGCTTGATCGGCTGATCATGACAGAAATCTTGATAAGACTGCTATCCTTTTAGCGAGTCATTGTACTTCTTTTGTATTTGTTGGGCTCCTCATGTCTAGTATTGCTCGGCACTTATCCGAGTTTACTTCTATTCGCCTGCGAGTTAGCATAAATCTAAGGAATTTACCTGCTTGAACTCCAAAGGCACATTTTTCAGGATTGAGTATCGTGTTATGCTTTCTTAGACATTTGAAGATTTCTGATAGGTCAGTCGGATGGTCTCCGGTTGATGGTGTTTTTGCTACCATGCCATCGACGTATACTTCCATGATTCGTCCAATTTAGGATGCAAATACTTTGTCTATTAATCTTTTATATGTTGCACTTGCATTTTTAAGTCCAAAAGGCATTACCTTATAACAAT
This sequence comes from Castanospermum australe, assembly GCA_019955255.1. Taxonomy (NCBI): domain Eukaryota; kingdom Viridiplantae; phylum Streptophyta; class Magnoliopsida; order Fabales; family Fabaceae; genus Castanospermum; species Castanospermum australe. The sequence continues at coordinate 307,472 of NSJW01000796.1, forward strand.
AGTTGACGTTGTGAGTGACAAGTGCTATCTTATCTTCGTCCTCCGGTTGCATGCGTATCTGGTTGTAACCTGAGTAGGCTTCCATGAAGCTCAAGTATTGGTAACTCGAGGCTCCATCTACTAATTTGTCAATACTGGGTAATGGGTATGAGTCCGTTGGATATGCCTTATTTAAGTCGATAAAGTCTGTACACATTCTCTATTTTTCATTTTCTTTCTTCACCATGACCACATTTGAAAGCCATGTGGTATAGTGAATTTCTCGTATGAATCCTACTTCTAATAGTCGTTTTGTTTCCTCTGCTACGGCCTTTTGCTTTTCAAGTCCGAGCTTTCGGTTTTTTTGCTCTATGAGTCTTGCATCTCGATTTAAGGCTAATTTATGGCATATAAAATTTGGATCTATCCTTGGTATATCATATGGTGAGTATGCAAAAAGATAAGCGTTACTTTGTAATAATGGAATTAATTTATTTGTTATTTCAGTTAGAAGGTTTGTCCCTCTCTTTACTATTTGATGTGGCAATGGTGTAACATCCCTATTTGCTTAAGTTAGGTTCTAAAATTCTAATTAGCCCCTAATGGCTGTTTATTTATTATTTGCTATTTATTACCTTATTTGATTTTTAAAAATTCTATTGTGTTGTCCAAATAAAAGAGGGCATTGAAAATTACATAGCGGAAGTAAACATCAGTTGAAATATTTAGTGGAATAGTAAAATCTTAATAGTGACAATTTAGTAATTTTGAATATGTGAATAGGGATATTTTTGTCCATTAAAAATTAGAGAATTAGTAATTAGCTGAGATTAACCAGTGAGTCCACTAATATATTTCTAGGCACTTTAAAATTTAATTAGATGAGAATAGCATAGCAAAATTAATAGAAAAGTAACATTTTTGAAATTGGCCAATTAGGACATGACATGTGGAAGCATGTCATTGGATGAAAATTTGGCCAATGAGAGAGTGCCACGTGGAGGCCTAGGATTGGCTAGAAATTGGCCAATGAAATGGTGACAAATGGCACCATGTAATTGGCTAAAAATTGGCCAATAACCTTGTGACATTTAGCACTATGTGATTGGCTAGAATCTTAGCCAATAGAGTTGTGACACTTGGCAATGTGTGATTGGCATGAATTTGGGCAATAGGAGCTTGACACTTGGAAGCATGTGATTGACCAATAGAATGGTGACAAGTGAAAGCATGTGATTGGTTGAAAGCTTAGCCAATAATGTCTTGACACTTGGAAGCTCACCATTGGTTAGAAAAAAAAAAGAAGCTATCATTATTTAGTTAGAGAAACTAGACTAGATTAATTTAGTTACACTCATTTAGTTCTAACCTAACTAGCTTATTTCCATCCTAACTAGGTGTTATGATTAGTTGGATAAACATGAGACAGAAGGCTTGCATTTGATTAGTTTGCCTAACAAGACAAATTTGCTTAGGTAATGAACAAATCAACTAATCCCTAATAGCTCCCTAGCTCACGGCCAAATCAAGCACAAGAGAGAAAAAAGAAAGAGAGAGAGAAGAGAAGAAGAAACCATAGCTAATGGCCAAGGGAGAAAGGAAGAAGAGAAGTAGTAGAAAAAGGGAAGAAAATTGAAGAGCAAGCCAAAAATAACCAAGAAAAACTCAAGCTTCAAGAGGTAAGAACTCAAACCTAGCTTTTTCTTCTTGAAAAACTTTGAGTTTCATGGTAGGTATCATTCTTGGATGCATGGGTTTCTATGTTCTTTGAGCTTTGAACTTGAATATGGATGGTTTATGGCAATAGAGACTAAGTTTTGTGTTGATGATAAAGCTTTCTATCATGTGTGTTTGGAATTTTTCCCTAATATGTCTAGACTAGGGTTTGTATGGGTAACTTTATCTTTGGTTTGATTTTAGTGATTATGGGTGGATATGGAATCGATGTGATGATTAAGTTTTGTTTTATGGATGTGTTAATTTGCTCAAACTCTCTTGATGGCCACTTATATGGCTCACGGCCATGATATGTTCTAATGTGGGTCATTTAGACTTCTACATAGTTATGAACTACTTATGATAGTATGATGTTGATTAAGGTAGAATTTTATTCAAATGACTAAAAATTTGCTTCATTCACCTTCATGAGGCTCACGGCTATACTAGGATTCAAGAGAGAAACTTTGTAATTTACTTACTTTAAATTGAATCTTGATAAAGACGAAAATGAATAGGAAGTCTTAGTAGTGTTTTTAATGATAGTCTAAGTGTAATTATAGCTAAATAAATATAAAATAGCTTAATTAACTCCTAGGTGTGCCACGGCCCCAAGGTGTGTAGAAGGGAAAAGTATGAGTTGGTTAGTTAATAGAAAAGCTTAAGGGTTTTGAGGAAATTTTAATACAATTCTTTTAGAGAAATTAATTTAAAAACCCATGGTGTATTGCTATCAAATCCACAGCTGCATTAGGGTGAAGAGGAAATTGTGTTACTAAACCAAGATAGAGTGACTTCTAAGTGAATTAGCATCTTCTTGATGCATTTGAAATAAAACATGGAAGAGAGGGTCTTTCTAATACTAAGTGTAGCTCATGGCCATAGTGTAGTTATTGAAGAAATCATATGGTTTAATTAGGTATGGGTTAGTTCTTAGTCATTCTAAGGTTATCTTAATTTCATTCAAGTGAAATATATTAAATAAGAACCAAGGTATGCTTAGGTGTGGTTCATGGCTATGTATTGTCCAAGGGGGGTTATAATTAAATCATATAAATGCTAATGAAACTTAAGTGTTCTATTGTCACCTTGATGCATTTTAGGCGATTTAACATAGTGTCAACTTAGAAAGAGGTTTTTATGATTTGTGAACCCAAGATGCTAGATAAATATCCTTACTTGTTCTATAGATATTAAGGTAGAAGATGACATCCTATAAGAGAGCTTAGCATATTTAAATGTGTTTAGTAACTAAGAGCAAAATGATTACATGCTCACTTTAATTCTAGTGAAAGATGCAATGAAAGTTTGTAAATGATCCTCAAAGTAAAGAAAATAAATTAGAGGCGATCCAGAAATATTAGAAAAGAATTTCTAATAAAATATCATGGAAAAAGGTCCATGAGAAGTCCGACATGTGTCTATTGTCCACTTTGTGGATATGTTGAGTGGAAAGGGTACGGTGTGGCCATTTAAGTTAGGGGACGCCCTATGTCAAGAGAGAATTTTCAAATATGCAAAATGCCATGGCTATGATTAATGATTATGTTATGAGACCATTCAGGCAAAGATGATTGAAAGAAGGCCAAGTCCGAAGTAAAAGTTTTGTGAGCATGTATTTAATGAAAAGGATGTCAGAAGGTAATTTGTTGTAGTTTATCCACATTCTAATTGTTTACTAGCCATGAAAATATTTTTCTGTATATCATGCAGCTGGAAATGTCACTATTTTAATTATTGTTTTAAAATCAGTTTGAGTGCCTACTGAGAAATTGTATTTCTCACCCCTGCTATATGTGATGTTTCCAAATTCTTCTGTAGTCGAGTGAAGATGAGAGTTTTTGTCTTCTTAGTTATCGATGTTGAATTAGTTTATAATCCTGAGCAGGATGTATTTGAGCTGCTAGTGCAAAATGTGACTTACCGTTAGTTAGTGTGAGAGTATGTTGGTTATATAGCCTATCATGTAATATGTTAGCATAGGATTTCTTTCCTGCATGGCCTAGTAAGGCCAGATGTTTTGGTGTAGATATGTATATAGTTTGTCCTACAAGTGGAAATCTAATGTTAACACTCTTTTGAGTATGTAGTATGTAATGGAAAAATAAAATAATGTGTACCGGTGTGTTTTGTATGTAAACAAAAAATGTTAGTGTATAAGATTATGCCATACTTGGTGTATGCTTAGAGTATTTATCTTGGTGCATGTGTCAAGTTAGAGATTTAGAAGTTTATGAATGTCATAATTCATTTTCTTTTAAAACACGTTGTCAATTGCAAATCATATCATCAACTAGATTAATTAATTAAATGTATTAATTATGTAATGAAGTAAATAAGTAAATCGAAGTTAGTAAATATGACATGTAATCTAGAATTTTATTAAGTTAACTATAATTATTTATCACGTGATGAAAATTTTATGATTCGTTATAAAATATAAAAAAAAATTGGCACGTAGTTTAGAATGTTATCTCTTACAGATAATTAAATACGGACACGCATTCTCTTAAATGCATTATTTAATTGAGTATTTAATTAAATGGACATGTAATTCTTAATTAAATGGATTAAATTAAATCATTAAATGGACATGTAATTCTTAATTAAATGGATTAAATTAAATTTGGTCTCATGTCTGAAAGTTCCCTCCTTGGATCTAGCTCTGTTAGATTGACAAGGTGACTTTTGGTCGGTTGGTCGTCTTGTTTTCCTTCTTTACTCTGACCTTCCTTCAGGCTTTCATTATAACATAACCTGGCTTCTGCTTGATCGACATGAATTATCCCTGTTTGTTTGTTATTTGTTGGGAACTTTATTGTAAGATGTGGTGTTGATACGATCGCTCCTAGCTAGTTTAGTGATGACCTTCCAAGTATTACGTTATTTGGTGTTTGACAATCTATTACAAGATATTTCACTGGAATGGTTTTGGAGGACGGGCTGATGGCGAACGTGGTAATAAGTTCCACGTAACCCCAAATTTCCACCCTTTCTTCGAAAAAGCCTATAGACTGCCATTGAATGGTTTCAATTCTCGAAGATGGTATTTGCAGTTTGTTAAATGTACTCCAATATAAGATATGTACTGAGCTTCTTTGATCTACCAATGTCCTTTTGAAGAGGAGGTTTGCTAATATGATTGATATCACCATATGGTCATCTTGGTTTCGATCTATTCCTTGGAAATCTGCGTCTGAAAAAGATTGAAGGATAACTAGTATTTAAAGGGGAAAGATTTGATTTATTTACTGACATAATTGTTTGTACAGTCCTTAGATGTTTCTTTCTTGCTAAGTTTGTTTCATTGTCTCCTGCAAATCCTCCTGAAATAATGTTGATGGCTCCTCTAATAGTTCCTAGGCTGTTATGATCGATTTTACTTGTGCGTTGTCTTGCTTAGGTCAGTCATTATGTCGTGTGTGTCTCAAACTCAATGTTCTTCGCCTGTAACTTTGATCCCGCTTTTCAATTCATTTTTGAACATACTGACTCAAGTGACCGGCTCTGATTAATGCTTCTATCTCATCTTTCAAGGCTATGCATTCTCTGATTATGTGCCTGTAAGATCTGTGAAAGTCATACCTTTTTGACTCGTCTATTATATGATCTTGAGGTGGTGGAGATTGTGGTAGTCTTAAATATTTCAAATTGTAGATTTCCTCGAGGATTTAATCTCTTTCTTTATTCAAGGGAGTGTAGCTCATGAATTTAATTGGTTGTGGTAACTTTCTCGTAGAGATTTTTCCTCTGTTTGCCTGTGCTCTCTCTTTGACAATAGATGTTGTTCGTCGTCTTCCAATCTATAGTAATTCAAGTTTGTATTCCTAGCCCTTGCTATTTCTTCCATGTTGATTATCTTGTGGACCATTATTGCACTCATTGAGGTCTGACGGGGGGTTTTTTGCCAGATTTAGGTCCTTGTCATAATCGGGTTATGATTGCATGTAAAGAGATGGCTAGATTTAGGTCTTTAATTTGGATTGCCTCCCTATTGAACTAATCGAGAAACTCCTTCAGCATTTCATGTTATCCTTTCTTGAAGTTTATTAAGTTGGCTGGGGTTTTTTTGTATGCCCGACTTATTGCAAAATGGGTGAGGAACCTGCTGGCTAGTTTAGAGAAGTCATTGATCAATTGTGGCTCTAATGATGAAAACCACAGTTGGCTGGATTTCTTTAACGTGTTTGGGAAAGCTCTACACCTAATTGGGTAGGAATTACCTGCTAAAAGCATTGCTGCATTGAATATGTCAAGGTGTTCTTGTGGATTTGTTGATCCATCATACAATTCAATCGTATTGGGTAATCTAAAGTTATTTGGTAACGGAACAAACATAATAAATTATGAAAATGGGTGAGAAGAATAGTACATAACCTGGTTTTGCATAGTGACAATTTGTGATTCTTTAGGTTGGTCATGATTTTGAGTTTCTCCACTTTCTTTCCTATTTCCTTTAGATTGTCGAGCTAGTTCATTTAAATATTGTTGTATTTTTTGAATGGAGTTCATGAGGGTGTGTATGAGCTCTTCGCTCACATTTTGTTTGTTGTTAGCATAGGCTGCTTCCTCTTGCTCATGTGATAATTGATGGTTGTTATTCTGGTTGCAAGTTCTAGGCATGCATTTGTAGTTTTTGCTTAACCTGAAATGTTAGAAAATTATTATGGTTTTGGGAAAGTTTTACCTCTTCTGACAGACGCCGCTAGATGTTCCTTCCTTTTACCTCTGAATTGATCTGAGTGAGCATTCCAAGGTCATCTAGAAGTATTGATGTTGCTGGACAATGGTTGATGAACATGAGGATGGTAGGGGGGTACCTGCAAGGTACTCTAATGCTGAAGTCAGTATGAGAGTAATATAGAGAAGAGAAAACAGAAAGTTAACATACATGGAGGTGTGTCCCTTGGTGGTTTATATAGAGGATGTCATTAATGTCATACCATGATCAAGGGGCATTGATAAGGCTAGAGTTTTGGGCAGAGATCATGTTCGGGTTGATATTCTATGCTTGTATCATGGGATTTAGGGAATATTCTTGGTTTCACTGTTCCTGATTCTGGCATGTTTTTCATATGGGTGAGACTGGGTTTTGGCGCATGGTCTTTTGAGGGTTGGTTCGGTCCAAATCCTAGTATTTTGAATACATCACCTAAGTCTGTTTTAGACAATGTTGACTGCATGTATAGATCACATCCTATATAGCCACATCACACGTGATTATTTGAAGATGGAGAATCATGGAGCTGTAAAAAACAATCAAATAAGTCTCTTTACGATTACAAGAGAAAGGAAATTGCGAGTTATGTTAAGAAAAGTATGCTTCGTTCAAGGAGAGACAAGTTTTTAGAGTTGGTTGTTTGCAATATTGAAGCATCCTTCAACAGGAAGAGAAAAAAAAGACTACTTCAGCACTATGTAAGAAAGGCAACCGTCATAGTGTTTGCAAAAAATCAAAGCATAGTTCTGTTATGCACCTTGTGGCAAAACTGGATTTTCTCGATGAGTAATCTTTGGCATTTGGCAATGTACTTGCTTTTTTTGGGAATAACAGTTGCAAATTTTTTTAGTGAAACAGCTAAGCCTGTGTTCATTTTGCTAAAACTTGCGTTCCTATATAAATGATAGCATTGGTAATTGATAAAACAATTGGTTTTTAATCAAGGGCCAAAATCATTTTCTAAAAATGCAATCCAATGGTGGGCATGTGATCCCACCAAAATCAGTGTAAAAAGAATGCCAAGATTGTATTATTAAAAGAATAAAAAGTAACCTTAATAATTATTATATTTCAATTAATTAATTAAGCTCCTCTAATTGATCAAAATTAATTATCAAATGAGCAAATTAATTAAGCTACCCATATATGCACTTTTAGATTGTGTTTGGATTATTAAATTTGACAAAGGTACTTTTTTTATTAAAATTTCACTATGTTTAAACTTATTTTATAAATGCTATTAATACAAGCTTACAACTTAATATAAGGCATGTTAATAGATTTAGAAAAAAAAAATTGACTAGTCAAGGTTATAATTGTGGCTAAATTAGCCCAATACTTATATTTCCAAGATATATTATGTGATGGTAACTTTTTTTTAAAAAAAAAGAAGAAAAAGAGAGGTTTGTTATTTAAGTCTCACTTTTGAGAAAGAAGTCTAATGTTGTTTTACTTTTAAGTCCACATTAGAAAAATAGTAAATTCCTTCCCCTAGGAATGGTTATATATAGACCACCCCTCTAGGCTCTTTGCAAAAGAGTAAGAGCTTCTCATAAATTTTGGAAGTAAGATCTAACGTCGATTCAGATTTTGAGATATCTTAACTTAAGTTAGGTGAGTTGATATTTTATTTAATTATATTTATTATATTTTATTTTATTTTATTTTATTTTTTTGTTGGAAAATTTTGGATAATGGATTTAGGCTTCGGTATCTAGAATTACTTAGGATTTAGGGATTCAATTAGGAAGATCAATTGTCTATGATTAATACTAAAGTACTAGTATTTTTCTATGATTATAGAATGCAACAGGAAATCTTTAGTTCACCAAAGTAAATTGTTAAAGGAAGACCTTATTTGAAATTGCTAAGTACTATGAGTGGTTATATCTGCTACATGTCTCTTTATGATTTTTAAGTTTCAAATGAATTTTAGAATTTTTTATTTGAATATATTAGAGCCTTAGGTACTTTTAGGACAAGCAAAAAATTTTGAAACTCGCATCTGGCTTTTGAGCATGATTATAATGAATTATTAATTAAATTGATAATTTTTGTTGATTGAAAATATATTGATAATGGTTTTGGAACAATTATAACAATTGTTTCATATATCAGTTTTATATCAATAATGATCATTGTTATAGATAATGATTTTTGAATAATTAATGGTAATTGTTTCAAAATATGGTTTGACACTATTTGATTATTGTTATAGGCATTGGTTTCTTATAAAAAACATATTTAAAAAATATTTTGAATTTCTTTATTTCAAGAAATGTTCTCTTTCAAATTATTATAATAAATAAGAATTTTTATTTCCATTTGAAAATTTATTTTATTAAGGAATATGTTACTGTATATTGTTGTAAATTATTTTCTTGAGAGAAAAGTCATGTCAGATCACTGTGTTTAACAACAATAAATGCTAGCCTTGGTGTACCTAGGATCACACTTTGCAAAGGAGATATTAATTTGTGCTATGTTGGTACACATCGGTTAGTTATGGATTTGGAGCGTGATGCTCATTAGTTCAAGTCTTAGGTTTATCAGTTTGATTAGTTTACCCATGAGCTGTGTGCTTAGTTTGTTCAGTTCAAGCCTCGGACTTATCAGTTTGGTTAACTTACCTCACAAGCTATGTGCTCAGTTTGTTCTAGTTATACTCAGTGAATTATTCCACTTAGATTTTATTCTAATTAATTTTTTCAATGTTTGAAATTTGTTATTAGAAATTATTTATTGACTTTAATGTTTTGTTATATTTTTTTAAATGAAATTTTTTGTTATATATGCTTGTTATATTTTATTAAGTATTTTTATTTAGGCTTAATTGCTAGATATTATTTTAGAAATTATTTTTTTATTGTTACTCATGGAAAAACTCGTGTTTCCGCTTGTCCCGTTTCAAATGTAGTAGATATTAACTGCTCATTGAATTGTAAATTCACCCAAATTGTGGTTATATTTTTTCAGATAAGGGTAAGAGATTGCTTTTGATTTTGTTCATTCAGTTTGATCAAGGGAGTCTACATTTGTTTTTAATGAACTCGACACATTGTTCATGTAGAAAAGTTTTTGTTATTATTGTAGTTTATTTAATATTTTGATTTGAAAGTCTTTTAGACTGATACTCTTAGATTTGTTCCATTATTTCTACTGATTTGATCATTTCATGATATTTTATTTTATAATAAATTATTAGTGATTGAGATTTACTTGTCTGATATTATAAGTCTAAACTTATAATGGAATAAAATATTTTTAGAGGCCCTGTGGTAACTATTTTAGATTGTCTGTTCTAAGTTACAGGTTTGAGGCTTGTATGATTTAGGTGAACCTATGGTTACGCCTTTGTCATACGTCGGTTATATACCCCAATTCGAGTTGTGACATATTATTACAAAAGCAAATTTTGATATAAAAAAACTAGAGACAAAAATATCTAATAGAGGAACCCTACAAGCATGAACGAAAATAATAATTCACATGAAAAGTATTCAAAGTTCAAAGCATAACTAAAACCAACTTTTGATTATTATACTGAGCATCAACTTCAGTTGATATCTAATTTTCTTTCACACAATTATAGTGCAGATTTAGTAGCAGGACAAACTAGTGAATGTATACTCTAATGATATAAAGTAATATACCAAAGCTGTGTAATTTTGTGATATTCAAATGCATAATCAGTAAACTAATTGAAAATGATTGTTGTCTCAAATACTGTCATGTCCACATTTTACAATGTCTACAGTGTATTGTGTCTTATGCCAAATAATAATTTTTTCTCTTATATATCTAAGTATTTTCAAAATATTTGGGGAGCCATGGCTCTCCTATCCCTAAATTCTTCACTTCCTTAAAGCTAGGTTCATAGGGATTTAATTTAAACTAAGATGTTACACCATCTATCCATTCCATAAACCATAATTAGACACCATAATTCAAACCAATTTTTTTTACATAATCATTGAACGCCATAAACATACCAAATCACATGCCACAATCAAAGCATCAACAAGGAAGGGCAATATTGGAGTGAAAGGGACCAAGAAACTAACCTTTCAAAAGCAAGAGGCTGGAGGAGGAGCTTCGGATGCGAGGAGGGAGGAGGAAAAAGGGGAGGAATAGCAGGTAGTGGGCAATGCGATGGCAAGGTGGTTGGAGGAGGGAGGAGGAGAAGGGGAGAGAGGAAGATTTGCATTGGTGGGGAGGGGGTTAGGGTTCGTGGAGGAAGAAATGGGGAGAAAGAAGGAGAAGGGAAAAAAAAGAAAAGGCAAAACACGCATTTTGCTAAAATTTTTAGAGACGGAAATTGCAACACCTACTTATGCGGTATAATGTCACGTACTAATTCCTTGAGCAATTATTAGAGATTCAATAATCGTATTTAATAAGTATTTCTAAAATTCTAGAATTCAACACCAATTCTTAAAAGTTTAATCACGTAATAAATAAATATTTTTATGTACAAAAGCTTTGATTACGTAATATTTCTAATAAATTCACTAATTCCTTTATTTGATTACCTAGCATATTATTTGATTACGTGACATAAAAGAATATTTAGTAATAACTCATAACTAATTATTAAAAATGAATGACCGCGTAAGTACTTAAATCAAACACCTTAAATAAGATACCATGAGTGCATGACAATCTAATAATACACAAAATAATAAATAAAACTATTAATTACGTGATTTAATTTTTAATTGAATTTCCTTGTTAACATTAATTACATGAATTAAGTAATCATTATTTAATCACTACTTCAATAATTTATCATATTATAGCTTTAAATATATTTTGCTAAGTGAAGTAATTAAAACATATATTAATACACTTACACATGCCATCTATTGTCAAACTAGTATTATTAATCAAATATTTCTTTTTGTAATACCGTGTAACCTAAAAGTTTCAATACACATTTCTAGAATTTTTTGTTCTAAATTTCTTCGAGATTAAACGAGATGAAAATACTTCTGTAAAAACATCTACAAAATAATCTAAATAAGATTTAAAGTTTCAGTTTCTATATTTCACAATTACTGTTAGAACACTTATTGAACCAAGGGTTTTGACTAATGAATATCTTTTTATCTAATCCCCCATCTAAAAGTACTAAGCAGGGTGTAATGGTATGAAAAAAACCTTTTTAACAATTCCTTTAAGGTAATTAAGTATGCCATCCTGAGGAAACCCCTGAACTTTTAACGAAAGAAAAAAAATATAGAAATAGAGATTATATATGGGTTACAGTCAATCAAATAAAGAAACTAACAAAGATAGACGTCTACTTTTTTGAATAAATGAATTGCTAGATCAGTTTGGAGAAATGGTAATTTATTCTAAAATAAATAAAAATCATACTATGGGTCTTTATTTAGTATCTTCTGACCTAATAGGTAATCAACGACTTAGATTCCTCAGATATTTAAGGGTTTGGTTTCCGGTTTGACATAGGGAAGTTTTCTTGCCAGCTCAAAACAAGAATACTGACAAGTATTCAATCTATTCCAAAAACATAATCAAATTCAAACAAAACAGTAATTGTCAAACGAAAAAAATAGACAATCAACCGTAATAGATGCATACAGTCAACAGTAAACAAATCATTTTCTATCTGTATGGAATAAGTCCAACACATTCAAATGTTCACATCACTTAAAATAATTTAGATAATTTTCTAACTAAATATTTCCTTTTAGTTGTTTTCATTTTTATCTCTAATTGTTTTTTATTATTCATCTGTTATGACTGTCTTGCATACGTTGCAAAACCCAATTTCTCTTAAAACACTTACTACTCTATTCTTAAAAATCACTAATTACATCTTGGTGGTACCATAATTTTCCTGAACACATAGAAAGTTACATATTGATGTGATCAGTCTCAATATCACTTATCTAGCCGTTAGGAATTTACAACACCACACAGAGACAATAATGCATAGGCACAACTAAAATTACATCAACTTAAGCACCCATGTATGCAAACTCAAAACAATCTAAAGAAAATGCCACTAAACTCAACACTTTCTACCTTAGGTATGCCTAGATGAACTGATCTGATACCATAAATGTAACACCTACCAATGTAATACAGTGTTGCATACTAATTCCTTGAGTAATCCTTAGAGATTTAATAATCATATTTAATAAATATTTTAATTTACTTAATTGATTACGTGTCTCTTATTTTTTTATTTCAAGTAAAATTCTACGTTACATTTCTAAAACTGTAGAATTTAACACCAATTCTTAAAAGTTTAATCACGTAATAAATAAATATTTTTAACGTACAGAAGTCTTTGATTACGCAACATTTCTAATAAATTCAACTAATTTCATCATTTGATTACTTGACATATTATTTGATTAGGGGACACAAAAGAATGTTTATTAATAACTCATACCTAATTATTAAAATTAAATAACTACGTAACTACTTAAATCAAACACTTTAAATAAGATACGATGAGTGTGTGACCAATCTAATAATAAACATAATAATAAATAAGACTATTAATTACGTGATTTGATTTTCAGTTGATTTCCCTTGTTAACTTTAATTACTTAAATTAGGTAATCATTATTTAATCACTACTTCAATAATTTATTATATTATAACTTTAAATATATTTTGCTAGTGAAGTAATTAAAACACATATTAATACACTTACACATACCATTTATTGTCAAACTAACATTCTTAGTCAAATATTTATGCACGTTAATTGTACGTAATATTACAGCAAAGGAAATACATATTCATTACTAAAATTTAAATATCATCTTCAGACTTTCGCTTCAACTTTCATAGCTGTATACGTTTTTACTCGATTCCTGGATACTCTGTAAATACCACATTTATAGGGGTGAGAAGTCTACATTCTTAGTAGGATTTTAAACCATATAAAAGAAACTATGAAAACTATGTGCTTTCAACTGTATATCATACAGAAAATTGTTTCATGATTACTGTTAATCATAAAATATGGATAATTCATAATTAAGCATCTTGATTTCTAGCTATTTCTTCCATCTTTTCCTCTTCCTCTTCCTCTTCTTCTTCCCTTGCTTGGTCGTGTGCCTCCCTCTCCTTTCTCCCTCCTTTTTCCTTTCTTTCTTTTCTCTTCCTTTCTCTCTTTGGCCGTGGGAGTTAGGGAGATACGGGGAATTGTTGGTTTTCTTTGTAATGGCCTAAGCTAATTTGGCTTTGTTAGGCAAGCCAATGGGATTTAGTCACTTGGTCCTAAGCTTATCTATATCATGATGGCTTCATGATGACTTCTAGTTAGGATGTAACCTACTTGGTTGGATTGCAGGTTTGAACTAGATAGGAGTAACTAGGTTGGTTTAGTTAAGTTTCTCTAACCAAGCAATCATTGCTTTTCTAGCCAATAGTTTTCTTCTAAGTGTCAAGCACTATTGGCCAAGCTTTCAACCAATCACATGCTTCCATTTGTCACTATCCTATTGGCCAATCCTTGTCCAATCACATGCTTCCAAGTGTCATGACCCCATTGACCAAGATTTTAGCCAATGACATATTGGCAAGTGTCACAATTCTATCGGCCAAGATTCTAGCAAACCACATATTGCCAAGTGTCACACCTTCATTGGCCAATCTCCTAGCCAATCATAGGCCTCCATATTTCAGCATCTCAGTAGCCAAATTTTCATCCAATGACATGCTTCCATATGTCTTGTTCTAATTGGCTAATTTCATAAATGTTACTTTTCTATTAATTTTGTTATGTCAGTTTCATCTAATTAAATTCTGAATTGATTAGAAATACATTAGTGGACTTACTGGTCAATCTCAGCTAATTACTAATTCTCTAATTTTTACTAGACAGAAATGTTTTTGTTTACATGTCTAAAATTACTAAATTACCCTTATTCAGTTTTCACTATTCCATTGGGTATTTCAACTGATACTTTGTTTCCCTAGGTAGTTTTCTTTGTTCTCTTCAATTTGGGTAGTTTCATTTTAATAATAAAAGTTAAACAAGGTGAAAAATAGCAATACTTGTTATATTAACTATTAGGGCAATTAGGGCTATTTATTTTACTCTAAATTAGTGTGGATGTTACAGAAATATTCTGTTTCTAATTTCGTGTCTAAAGTTTTTCTTTTAATTCTCGCTTATTCAGACACATAATCATTTCGTGTCTATAGTTTTTATTTTTTATTTAAATTAAATAATCAGACATGGATTTAATTCTGTGTCTGAGCTTTTTTATTTTAATTTTTTTTGTATAATCAGAGACGGGTTTTTTCTGTCACTAAAACTTTTTTTTTAATTTTGCATTTAGTTTTAGACACCGATTTTTTCCGTCTTTGATATTTTTTATTTATTTTATACTTAGAGATGGAAATGTTTCCGTGTCTAGATGGTTTTTGTTTTTTTAAAGTGTTAGACGCTGAATTAGACACGCAATATGTCAGACACAGAATATTTTTGTCTTTGATTCTGTGTCTAATGATTAAAAATTTACTCTCATATCTAGGTTATTATTTTCGTGTCTATCAGAGATGAAATAAATTCACCTCTGAATTTCGTGGCTAAAATTGATTTTTTCAGTAGTGTACCTGCCCCCCACGTTTGTTGGCATTGTCAGCTGAGCTTGTTCCTTTGACTCTCCACTGCTTCTGCATCGACTGTTTCCACTTAACAACATTGGTTTTAGGCTCTGGTGGATAGCTATATATAGATACCATGTTAGTAGAAACAGCTAGGAACGAGTCAATATCGACTGCCATCTCAGATTCATCCTTGCCAGCTGGCCAAAATCTCCCATCTTTCAAAGTTTTCTGGATAGAATTTCTGAAAACTAAACAGTTGTTAGTAGCATGACTATATGAATTATGCCACTTACAATATCTTTTGTTCTTCTATTCATCAGCTGAAGGGATCTTATGTCCATCGGGTAGCCAAATTTGTTGATCCTTCAGCAAATAATAAAAAATCTAGTCAGCTTTGGACATGCCAAAGACATAATCTTCTTTGTTTTCCACCTTTACCACCTCCTTGTCCTTTGATGGCCTAAGGACTAGACAGGAATAAGACTTTCCTTGCAAATCTCTGTTGTTAGAATATCAGCTGACTTATTTTCCCATTGCTCAGTTGCTTCACCTAGATCAAAATCAACATATTCAACAATTGAAATAAGGTGTGAAGCACTTCCTTCCTTGTTGGCTCTTTTTTGCTTCTTTTCTAGGATGAATTGTTCAATCTAAGAAGCTTTGGTTACCAGTTAAGCTGGATCTGAGTATTCTTGAGCAATCAGCTTTTCTCTTAGTTGAGGATCCATGTTTCCTATAGCAATGGTGGCGTATTCAGCTTCTGGAAACTGCATATGACATCTACTCCTCAACTTTCTGAACCATTCAAGGTACTCAGCTACTAGCTCATCTATTTGTTGTTTCAGGTTCATGAGCTCAGCTACTATGATCTCCAGCTGAGACCTATAAAAATGATCATGGAACATCCTTTCCATATCTGCCCAGTTCTGCGCAAAATTAGGTGGCAAAAAAGAATACAAGTGAAGTCAGTTTCAGTTAAAGATAATGGAAAAAGATGAAGTTTATAATGCCACTATGTTCCTGTTGCTCAGTTGCTTCGCCTAGATCAAAATCAACATAATCAACAATTGAAACGAGGTGTGAACCACTTCCTTCCTTGTTGGCTCTTTTTTGCTTCTTATCTAGGATGGATTGTTCAATCTAAGAAGCTTTTGTTACCAGTTAAGTTAGATCTGAGTATCTTGAGCAATCAGCTTTTCTCTTAGTTGAGGATGCATGTTTCCTATAGCAATGGTGGCATATTCAGCTTCTGGAAACTGCACATGACATACACTCCTCAACTTTCTGAACCATTCAAGGTACTCAGCTACTAGCTCGTCTATTTGCTATTTCAGGTTCATGAGATCAGCTACTATGATCTCTGGCTGAGACCTATAAAAATGATCATGGAACATCCTTTCCATATCTACCCAGTTCTGCTCAAAATTAGGTGGCAAAGAAGAATACCAAGTGAAGTCAGTTTCAGTTAAAGATAATGGAAACAGATGAAGTTTATAATGCCAATATGTTCCATGGTAGACTTATTATCCACACCTAAGAAAGTAGTAAAGTCAGAAGTTTAAAACCTCTTGGCAAGGGCATGACTCTATCCATCAATTCAGGATATGGCTTTTTGTAAATTGGCTTGTCAATAAGCTTTAGCCCCACGTCAAAGTGCCTCATAATTGTCTCAGCTATCATGTTGGGATCAATCAGCTAAGGCACAAAAGATCGTGGCTTAACTATTACTGGCTTATTGGAATTTGGCATCTGAATAGGAATAAGCCCTGTCTGTCTTGATGGTACTGGAGGCATTGGGTTCGCCTACTGATAAATCAACTACTCTAGCATGTTTGGGTATATTGGCTGATTAGCTGAAAATGGTGGAACTGGGTCCTATGGCTGCTCTCTAGCAAAATCTCCATGTGCCCTATGTGGAGTTCCTCACCCTGGGAGAGGAACTTGATTTGCCTGATGAAAAGTTGGCTGCTCTGTGGTTAATGGGAAACTTGGCTGATTAATTGCATGCGGTAGAAGTGTGTTCCATGGCTGCTCTGCTACGTAATCTCAAGGTGCCTTGAATTGAGTCCCCACACACATAGCTGCGGGGTATAGTGGGTAATGTCAAGTCCCCTGAACAGGAACCTATAGGATAGCACTGACAGCTGGTATGTTAACTTGAATATAAGGTAAGCCAAGATTATCTAAGGTATTTGGAGGTCCCCTGGCCATCTGAGATTGCCCATACTGAAACACTGCTTGTACTACAGGTTCAACTGATCCTTGTCCCCCAGGGTTGGCTGCATTTACAATATAGGGGATAGTTTGTACATGATTGACTTGCCAAACATTAGAAGATGATACAGAATGCTCCCTCGGCTGCTTTGTAACTATTTATTATTGCTCGCGAACATTGTGCACCTCATTGTGGACTATAGACTTGACAATTTCAGCCAACTAGCAAGACATTTTGTACATTAGATTATTGAGACCCATGTCAATCTGCTGACGAATGAAAGAAGTTGTCATAACCATCAGCTGATTATGTTCAGCACTGTCTTCTAGTGCAGTTGGACCTGACTGTCCCATAGTTATGGGATTTGCTGGTTGAGAAGGTCATGTAGCTGGTGTCGAAGCCACCACAGGTTGAGAAACCAAAGGCTCACTTGCCCTATGATTGCCATTCTTTTGAGCAGCTGATTGTGAAGGTTCTATTTGGATCAAACTCCTACCAGACCATAATTACATGTGCCAATTGAAGTCGTGACCAATGTCTGCAAACCTCTAGAGAGGCTCGTTTCTTGGTCCCATTAGGGGTGCCAAAAAGATGTGTTGAGATTATTTTTTTAAATTAGTCAACGAATCAGCTAACTTTGTCGAATCACAGCAAATAATTTCCATGGTCAGGCAATACGCTAAGGAGGGGACTTTGTTCCTTTACTGTAAGTCCCTAAGCTACTAAAAAAGCGCCTAGTTGAGATTTGGCTAACAACTACAATTGATAAAAGCTAATAAGACATAACTAGAGCAAAGAAAGTTGTAAATAAAGCTATAAAGTAAAGTAAAGGAATAAAGATAAATGTAATATAAATGAATTGATTGAGTGCTAAGAGATTTACAATGAAGTATAAAATGACCATTTATAGTGCCTACGCTAGCCAACAACTACCTTTAGCCCATTTGCTACGTTCTGTCCTACTTTTCTTCATGCTTCCATTGATTTGCAATAATGGCCAACATTCAAGGAAGTTATTTGGCGATGTCAACTTGTTCTTCTTTCATTTTAGGAGATGGAAGTACTTCTTCAACAAACATGATAATTGTCAGATCAGTTGAGCTTCACCCCTTATCCCTATTTTTGTGGGATTTTGACTCTCCAGCAGTTCTGAGGTGGTTACTAATTCTAACCCTAAACCCTAAAACCCTTTCAAATGCTCTGTTAAACAACTGACTTGTTCCTTTTACCCAAAAAAATTAATGAGTCTGATCCAAAATGTAGGCCTAATTGGCCTTTTAAACCCATTTTGTGCAAGGTCCAAACATTTACACACTTTCCTAGAAAACATGATGTAGGCTTATGGACTCCTTAGCTCAGTTTAGCTGATTTCAGCCAAACTTAGCTGATCTTCACCCAATAAACTAATCTTGTTCATATCTACCTTCATTTTTTAACTTGTCTCTCTTTTGAACCTATACAAACATGGCCCATTATTGTTGTGAGCAAATTTGACTTATCATATAGCTCATTAACTGAATATCAAAAAATTTAGACCAGTTCAGCCTAACAAAGCCCAAATGCTTTAATCCAGCTAATTTTGCAATTTTTTGGTGTTAACATAACTCTAATCATATCAAATTATACAATCCAAATGTTCAAACATATGTAATTATATCCATCTTGAACAATCCAAATTGTACCTATTCGGTAAATTGTAAAAGAGATAGATAGTATAGTATAATTAATACTATCTATATTTGGACAAGATACTGAATAATAATTTATATGGTCAAAATAATTTTATCCAATTTTGTCTGTATAAAACTGTGTAAAATAAAATAATTTGATTTCTATCTGTTATTTGGAGAAGGCTAAATAAAATTATTTTGACTAGATATTATGCTATCTAATGTCTTACCCAAACATTATATAAAGATGGATAGTATTAATTATATTATACTATACTATCCTAGCAAGTTCACTAGGAAGTTTCACTAGATGGTTATGCCATGCATGAAGAAGGGATTGAATGGGGGCACTTGTAGCTCATGCAGGTGAAGAAACCTTTTCCCTTTTGATTCTTGACTAAGTTTGCAAATTGTGAATACTCTTGTACAACAATCAATTTACGTGGCATGTTCCGTAGTGATGTGTTCACTTGCTTTTCATGGTGGGCTATCGTGGTTTCCCATGTAGTTGCCATACTACAGTCCATAAAAAACCTAAAATATTGCCAATCTTGAGGATAGCTAAGCAATTATCAGCCGATGCACCAGCTGAGTTGGTTTCAGGCCTTGTTGGCAATCGATTGGGTTTTGCCTCTAAATTGGGCCAAGGCAACCAAATAAGCCCATGAGCAAACCAAGTCCATCTTGGAATAGTAAACCAAGTTGGATGGATAAAAGGGCTAAGTAATTGACTTGATAACCACCTTAAAAGGGTTGAAAGGAATGAGGGATCATCGAGAACTGGCATGGTAGTTACCACGCTAGCTTATGAAGGCTGTGTAGTTCCTAAAATGAAGGAAGAACAAGCTAACATGGCCAAATAACTTCCATGAATGTTGGCCATTGCTATGAATCAATGGAAATTAGGAATGGAAAATGGTAGAACGTGGAAAATGGATTGAGGGTAGTTATTGGTTAGCCTAGGCACTATAAATTGTTATTTTATACTTTATTTTAAATCTCTTTCTTGCCCAATCAATCAAACCAATATTTATCCTTACATTTATCTTTACTTTTATGCCTTTACTTTACTGCCTTATAGTTTCTTTACAATAGTTATGCTTTTCCAAGCTCTTACCTAACTAAGTTGTTAGCCGAGTCTCAATTACATGTTTTCTTTAGTATGCTATGGACCTTCAGTTGAGGAATAGAGTCTATCCCTTATCGTATTGCTTAATCGTGAAAATCATTTGATGTGATTTAGCTGAGTTAGTTAATTTCTCATTTAATTCAAAATAATCATCTCACTAGTACGCGTGTTTGTCTATTTTGTGCCCTTAATCAGTGAGATTCCCTAACATTGCATAAACTACATAAGCGAAGGACATGTAGAATTAAGAAGTTTATAAGAACAAAAAAGTTTTTAAGCATATGATGTCTAATAAAAAAGCAGAAATAATAGTATCCAAAGGCCAAACTATTTGCTACAAGTGCATGTACATATCTACAAAAAAGTAGAAACGACAATAGTCTTGACTCTTAACTGGAACTAACACTTTAAATATTCAGGCAACCAGGGGAATTCTATCAGTTTTATAAAAATTTGATCTCATATTAGAGTTGTCTATAGAAAGTTAAACCATATGACTTTAACCTAACATCATTGGAGTGTAATTGGGTATCAATGAACCCAAACTCTACAGAAACATGCTCCAAAATGAAATTGAACAAGATTCATCCTTCGTTAACAATTTACATGAAGCAATGTGAATCTTATGCTGAATTCATAATATGCCAAATTACAACAAAAGGCTTATGCTTATCTGTCAGGATGTGAAAACCAGCTTTTAATAGTGAATACTCAAAAGTTTCACTGCCACAACATTCACATATATTACAACTAATTGTACGTAAAAAACAATATTTAATTTATTGTTTAGGCAATATATAGATTTTTTGAATGTAGAGTCTACTAGTCTAACACCATCATCCACAAAGTTCATAAGATAGAAGGCAGCAAAATTAAATGATTTTAAAAGAAAAACTTGTAAGAGTTATCCAATTGATAACATAAGCAACACACTAAATATTATAGTAAAAGCAAACACTAAATATTACTATATAAGCAAATAATAGATATATATTACAGTATAAGCAAACACCAAAGTCAATCACCAATAAGAAATGAAACAACTATGCAGACAATTGTAACAATGTTGCATTGAGTTCAGGGTCTTCCCCTTATAAATAAAAGATTAAGTAAATTCTCAAGGGTGTTACCAAGTGGCTTCAATATTTAAGAAGGGGGTGAATTGAGTTCTAAAAATTTTTGCAAACTTTTTGCAAATAATTGACTTAGTAACAATCATTGAAGCTGTCAACTTTTAGAACTAAATAAATTTATGAGAACTTAGGTTCTCACACAAGTGTTTCCAAAATAAAAATAATGGAGGTGAAAGTATCAATCTAGTGATCTCAAGCAAATACTGAAAGTAAAGAGACAAGGGATTGGGAGATTGAAACAATGATTTATACTAGTTCAACTACTCCTTTTGACCTACGTTGAGTCCCTAACATGCCATTTGAGATTTTCCACTATTTTCAAGCTTTAATAGGTGCTTGTGAAGTCTTTACATAGTATAGCAATCCTCACATATACTTGGAATACCTCACTCTTAGTGTTTGAGGCTAACTCACAAGGGATACCTCATCCTTTAACAATAAATAAAAGGGATATCTCACCCTTATTCACTCCCTATAAGGATACCCACCTTCTAGGTGTCTACAAGATAATAAGATGAAGAAAACTCTTTGAATGAGCTTATATACAACTTGAAGAGTTAATAGGTAACATTTTCAAAGATAGCTAAAAATTAGAGTAAAATGTTTGGAAGATGTGAAAGCACGAAATTGATGATGTCCAAATGATTTCCATGTGTTAGAACTATGCAATAACTCTCTTTAGGGTCACATTTAAAGCCCATTCATAAATATGTCCATTGGTGGTAAATAGCACACATTTATTTAAAAAACTAGTCATTATTACTTGTATTCTCATGCGTTGGCATTGGTAATCGATTATTGACTTGGTGTTTGATTACTAGAAGCCAGTAATCCATTACGAGGCAAATCTGGTAACTCTGAAATAGGCTAGTATTATTTGTTAACGGTTGGAAAGAGATTATTGGACTCCTTTGTTTAAGCTATTAAACAATTACCAAGGGTAGTAATTGATCACTAGCCTTGTAAGAATTGCAATACTTTAAATTTAACATGGCATTTGATTTATCCTTTAGTAATGGCCTTTTCTAAAGTTTAATAATCTATTCTTAGGACCAAAAAATTTGAATTTCTAGAGCAAGTGATTAATTATTGAACTCCTTGTGTTGCTGTCAATCGATTACTAGCACCTAAAATTCAAATTTTGGCTTTCCAATCATCAAAGTTCAAACCCCTAAATTTCAAAACATTATAGAATCCATTTCAAAGGCCCACAATTAATCCTTTGCAAACTTTATAAAATAGCCATTCCAGCTAGGCTATATGTAAAAGTTCATTTAGCCTTAAATAAGTTAAAAATGTTTTTGATATATGAGCGTAAACAATGAGAAAATTCCAATTACGTTTACAAAGAAACTAAGTCCTAGATTGATCTTCAGGAATTTCTTGGACTTGTTCTTCTTGTATTCCAAATTCTTATAATCCTCAAAAACATTAAAGCATATGGTGTTCTCAACTCCCCTTTTTTGATGATAACAAGACAAGAATTGATAAAGGAGTTTGTTATTAAGTGTAATTAACTAAAGATTAGAAAACTCCCCCTCAATGTCACAAGGGTTGACCAGATTATCTAAATCAGAGTTGTGCTACAAAGTACTCCCATTTTCAACATGTTTGAGGTGTCTCGAGCTAACTCATTTTCTCAATTCTCATTTTCCTCCCCGTATGGTATTTTAAAAAAGATTTTCAACAAACTCAAGCAAATGAAATGTTAGTCCAAAATAAATACATGTGCAATGAGATAAATGATCCAAGTATTATGCATTTATATTCAAAAGGAAATTCACACCAGTTTGGGTTAGCACAAGAAACATCAAAATACTAAGCACAACATATAAAAAGTGCCTATCACAAGTTAAGCCCCATCACCACCAACATCGACTCCGTCAACTTCATGTGCAGCACCTCTACTCCCACTCAAAACACCCAAATGGCCACTGCATCTAGCAAATATCCATAGAGTCCATGCAACCATTATGAACATTTAGACAACTATCTAGTGTTGGGTATACAGGCTAGCCTGGCCTATGATGAGCCTATGTTAAAAGTGCCAGACTGGGCTGGTCCATTTTATAAAAGGGCCAAAATTTTAACGGTCCTAAGCAAACCTTTTAAGCTTGCAGGTTAATGGGCTAGACATTAGTCCGCTATTTTTTTATATTTTTTTATGACCAAAGAAAAAAGTTTTTTAAAATAATATCCAACAAAAACTGACAAGGCAAAAGCTTTTAAGTATCAGCTTTACCTTAAACGCAACTTGTAACAACTAACAAATAACAATCATTCAATCACCTAAAGGTAATACTTAAAAGCAAGCTTTAAGCATCACTACATAAGCTCTACAAGCTTAATTAGCTTTAATCACTAAAATGCAAAGCACAATTTATACTAGGCAAAAGCATTAAGCATTATCTATACAATCATTATGAATACAGATAGTAACAGTGAGTCTTCACTCCAGTGACTATACAAGGCAAAAGCATGAATCATAATCTATGGTTACTGGTAATGAGTCTTCAGTCTTCAATCTTCACCCTTTAGTAACTATATAAGGCAAAAGCATCATGTTCAATATACATAACACCATTCAGTATAAACTTCAATGACTATACAAGGCAAAAGCATTAAGCATTATCTACGTTCAATGACAGTAAGTTTTTAGTCTTTAGTCTTCAGTCTTCACCCTTCAGTGACTAAACAAGAAAAAGGCATCTTGTTCAAAATACAAAATACCATTCAGCAAAAACTTCAAACAGTCAAAGACAACAAAAATAAAATAAATGAGTCTTCAATGTCAGTCCTTATTCATCATCTACAATAACAATGTTTGAGTCAACTTTGGACAAATTTGTTTGAACCATCATATTTTGATCATCATTTCCCACAAATCACAAACACAAGTGAGAAAAAAATTTAAAACATTTATCAATCAAAACAGCAAAGTCTAAATAATTTTAAATCATAGGTTGTAGTATTAACAATTCACTTCAAAACCAATCAACTAATTTCTTGTACACATTAAGGCTTGCACATTTTTAGGAAGAAGGCAACTGCAATACTTAATGAGAACATGAGCACTAATACTAAAAGCTGATTCAGATGCTACAGTAGTTATTGGAAAGCTCAACACATCACAAGCCATCAAAGAATGATCTGGATATTAAGCTTTATGATCCTTCCAATATTTTAGTACATCTAGATCCTCAAAGTATTGAACTTACAGCTTTGGTTCATCCAAGTAAGTATCCAATAGAGACTTGCCAATATGAAACACATTTTGGCTTTCATATTGCACAAACCTCTATCTCATTTTAAAGTTAACAACAAAGAAAGAACAATGAGATTATGACAAAAATGAGTGATACACATAAATATGAGTGAATGAAAAAACAAGGTAAAACACAAACTTACATTTAAGATCCAAGAGGATGATGAGTCCACACTTTTTCCCTTTCCTCTCCTTCCACTAGCAAGTGATTCATGTGAGGAAGATTGACCTTGACTTAGAGAAATGACGGTACTTGTCTCATGGGAAGACATTTTGGCATATTCATCAAAAAGATTATATAGCTTATCTTTCACAACTTTCAAGTTTGATTGGCAAGCTATTGGATCAAGACCAAGTTTTGCATAACAAAATTCTAACAATGTGAACTTCGTGCAAGGATCAAGCATGGCTTCAAGTGCAAGCACAACATTATAATCATTCCAATACTTATCAAACTTTACTTTCATTCTAGTAGCCATATCTCTAACAACCTCATTCTCATTGTTCATATTTTCCATCAACAAACATTCAATTTTCCATACTTGCATGAATTTGATGTTAGGTAGGAAAACCGGAGATTAAATTAGTGACTGTATAAAAAGGATGCAAGAAATCACACATTTTTTGTCCTCTTACCCATTCTTCACTAGAAGGGCAATTCTTATAATTCCTATCATTTAAAGCAAGGCTCCAAAAAGCATGACGATAAGCAAGTGCACTCTCAAGCATCATAAAAATGGAGTTCCACCAAGTGGAAACATCCAAATGCAAGCCAACACTGGTATCAATACCACCAACTTGTTGAATACAAACATTAAAAGCAATCATTCTCCCTTCCAATCCCTTAACATATTTTATGCTCACTAATTTTGTGTAAAGCACTACTAGCAACTTTCAAACCTTCTTGAACTACAAGGTTCAAGATATGAGCACAACATCGGATATGAAAAAATTCAGCACCACACAATAAACCATCTCTTTTTAAAAGAAGACGTTCTTTACAACTGTTGCATATTGTCATTAGAAGATACATTATCCAAAGTTAATGAGAAAATTTTCTTCTCTATCCCCCACTCTTGCAAAAAAAAAAAATTTAAAGGCAATATTTTCCAATTCAAGCCTAGAATGTGGTGTAGGAAAATGAGCAAAACAAAGTATTTTGCTATTAAGCTTCAATTTTCATCTACAAAATGAGTAATTAATGAAATATAACCCTCTATAGTACAAGATGTCCATACATTAAATGTCAAACATATTCTACTAGGAATTCAGGACAGCACTTGTTTCAAACTATTCTTTTGAGTCAAATATAGATTCAACACATCTAAAGTAGTAGCACGTCTAGAAATAATCTTCGCATCAAGATTCAAGTATTTCAATAATTCTCTAACCCTTCTATATTCAACAAAAGAGAAGGGGAGGTCAAGCTCTATGATAGCCATGGATATCACTTCATGTAAAACTTTCTGATCAATTTTTCTACCTGTTAATTTTTCAGCATGATCAATCATAAGTTTACCAACTTCATTGTTGGGAAATCTAGGAAGTTTTTCACGCTTTGAAATGTGACTTTGTAATGTTGAAGTTTCATATCTACTACCCCACAAACATAATCTTTTCCACATGCTTTACACTGTACTTTTTCTTTCCCATCTTCACCCACACCTATCTTAACAAAATAATTCCAAACATTTGATGAAGCCCTAGTCCTTTTATTATTATTTTTAGAATCATCAACCACTTCACTAACTAGAGCAATTTGTTTATCCAAAATATGAATTTCAACATCAACATGAACACTTTGGTTCCCAATAGAATCCATACTGAGTCATGGATGAAGCTGAAAGATTAATAATCAAAATTGACACTAAAAGTCTAAAACATACGAAATTAACACAAGGTAGCAGCCAAAAGTACATAGCCTAGCCACACGTACAGTCTGACAGTCACACACAAAGACTGAAACACACCAATTAACATGCACACAGGTACATTTAACAAATTAATAGTTCGATTAAACACTCAAACAATAGCCAACAACCAAGAATCCCAACACATGAGTCAAACAGTCAGTCAGTAGCCAAAATCTCAACAGGGTACACAAAAATTAAAGTCCCAGTAGCAAGGTTAGACTTAAACAGAAACCAAAATATATGCACTTGATGATGAGGTGCAGCTTGGGAAAGGAAATTATGGGTTTGTGTAAAAATAGCTCTAGTGAGGTGCAGAGAACGATTTGGTGATGGTAGGTGCAGCGAAGTCGAGCATATTGTGATGGAGGAACGACTGGACTATGGTGGACGAACAGCTACAAAAGGTAGAGGGATTGAACGAAGCCTAAAATGATGGAGGTCCTATTGGACTATCGACAAATTGAATGGAGGACTAAGACCGCAAAGGCACAGGCTCACACACGATCGTTGGAAGGTAAGGAGGAGATGGAGGGCTTAGAGGCACTGGCGCACCCCTATAGTCACACTTGCACGACAATGATGACATCTTATGAATTTTGTGATAGGAAATTAGCAATAGGGAAATGAAATGGAGTAGAATCATATCTCAGTAACACCCTTTTTCCTAAGTCTAAACTCTATTCTTTATAGTCTATACTATCTCTGAAGTTTGAAGTCTCTAGGCTCTTCTTTGAGACTAGAGTCTCAGACCGAGTATGTCAATGTGTGAACTAAAGTGTTACTCTTAGGCTTGGTCTAAAGGATAATTGGTGTGGCTGTGTTGGGCTTATTTTTTTATGGACTGCTTGAGAAAAAGGATGGTAAGCTGAAGCATGAAGAAGTAGTTTTTTTTTTAAATAATCGGGTCACAGACCAGCTCGCGAGTTAACCTAATCCAACCGGTTTAACTCGCGGGTTAAAAGGGTTAGGTTTATTAACTCGCATTTAAACTGACTTGAATTTTAATCAACCCTAACCCTTTAATTTAGCAAGATAAACGGGTTGGCCCGTGAGCCTTGACCCGTTTACCCGGCTCTGCAACTATCCATCTAGTCAAATTTTTTATCCATCACATCCATGCAAGTGAAAATGGTCTTAGCAATAGAATGCTTAAGGTTTCCATCTGGGGAATGTAAGAAAAATTATATGAAATTTAGAACACTAATTAGATCTTACTTGATGAAGATCTAAAAAGAGCAATCCTGAATCGTTGTACCGATACCAAAATCTGTAAGGTTGAAGGACTAGGCCTTCCTATGCATCTCCTTCTACTCTCTGCATCAGCTCTCAATGAAGCAAGCTGAAGAGTCTCCATTCCATGTGAGGTTAGGGTTTCTCTTAGAAAGTGCAATGAGAACCTAGTCATAAATAAAAATAACCTAACAGGCCTTCCCATCATAGGCCTGTGAGGTTAAAGCCTACACTATTATTAATCCACATTAACTAATATAAGATGTGCACTGCCCATAATAATTGAATCACAGAAATATTGAGCCTATACTTGTCTATAACCCATATCATATTGGCAACCTAATTTTCACAAACAAAATATCACAATTAATTGTAGCTGAAATAGAAAATTTTCAACATTCTCCTACTTGGGCAAAATTAATTGTAATTTCAATTTTGAAAATATTTTATTTCAAAAATGACTCTAAGGTTGAGCAACTAAGAAAAATAAACTTAGTACATGGCCACGATTTTAAAACATATGATATATGGATACCATCTTTGATATAACTCTACCAAAAAATGCCAACAATGCCGAATCATGATAGTCATCGATCATTTATAAACACAACTCATTTCCGTGATCACAAACACAATTTAACATTATCGACAAAGTCTTAGTGTGGTAGTGTAGCAAAAAAAAAAACAACATACAAAATTGATCCATAAGATGTGTTGTTTTCTTGTCAGTCCTCTTCTTTCTTCCCAACATGCTTGATTATTATATAAGCAAGAGAAATCCAATTACTCTCTAATATGCTTTGGAACAAAATAAGCAAGAGAAATTGTATGGTTGTAAAAGAACCATATTGTCTCATAACTTAAATGTGGTGTTAATTAAAAGACATTTTGATTCGAAGAACACCAAGTTACGAAATTATATCTCAAACTCAAAATTGGTGTCAATTAAGAGACATTTTAATTCAAAGGACATCGAGCTATAAAATCATGTCTCAACATCAAACATGGCATCAATCAAGAGACATTTTGATTCAAATAACACCAAGTTACAAATATTTGTAATCAAAATGTGCACATCTATATAGAGGCAAAAATAAAAGTAGAGTAAACGCCCAATTCAGTTCTCTAAAGATTGTGTCGACATCACTTTGGTTCTCGAAAGAATGTCAACATCAATTTAGACCTTGAATCATATAAGGTGACATCAAAACTGTCCTTCTATGTATGAATAGAGACTAAAATGATATAATTTCTATAATTAAAAGGACTAAATTGATGTCAGTTTTGTCCAACTGAAAGACTAAATTGATGACATTTTTTATGATTGAGGAACTAAATTGATATCTATTTTTTTAGAAGACCAAAATCATGTCACCTTTTATGATTCAAGGACTAAAATGATGTCGACATAATCTTTGGAAGACTAAATTGGGAGTTTAGTTATAAAAGTATCATCAATTGCATAACATTATGCATATTAACCATACACTAAAAGTGCTCAACGATAAAGGTTTAAATGATAAGCATAATAAATAAACATTAAAACTCCCACTAACCAAATACATTAAAAGAACTCAAAAATTCCCATAAGTTCACCTTGTCTTCTAAGACTATAGGTTGAGATTTTTTATTAAGGGATAATCACATTTGAAAAAAAATGATAAGCATAATAACATAAACATTAAAACTCTGACTAACCAAATACATTAAAAGAACTAAAAAATTCCCATATGTTCACCTTCTCTTCTAAGACTATAGGTTGAGATTTTTGGTTAAGGGATAATCACATTTGAAAAAAAAAAATCACTAGAAACTTCAAAACAAATATTCTAGAGTATTCTAATCAAAAAAGTTTTTAGTGATGTAATACAAAATTATATATACATTTCTTTAAAAAATTGGTAAATAATGTACACAAATTTTATGTAGCTACAAAACACGAATAATGTCAATTACTTGTTTAATGATCAAATAAGATAGCAAATCCAACAATGTTGAATAAATAGATATTTAAAAGGTGTCAGACCATTTAACTAATTCATAATGAATCTTCCAAGAATTAACATTAAAATCTCTCAACAAATAAGTATATGATATTATTCATTTGAATTCAATGAGCAAATTCACTAATCAAACCAAGTCAGAGATAAGTACGAACGTATCATTATAATTTGTGTAATTTTATCAAATCCTTTTCAAGGTTCTAGTTTTGAAAAAGTTATTATCGCTAATATGGATAACAATATGGGTAGAATTTTATCTCAAATATATGAATCAAAATGCAAACATAGATTTCCAAAAGAAATGTTCTATGATATTGAAAAAACATTCATATATAGAGTTTAATATCCAGGGTCTTACAAAAATTTTCAAAACCAAACATTTTTACAGGATCATTCAAATTTACATAATAAATGATTTCTCTATTAATCTTGATATCAAATAATGACAACAGTCAAAATTCTCCCACTGATGTCAAGATCTATAAAATGCTTACATAACATACAAGTCAACTAATATAAGCATGTCAATGCTTTTCATGGTAATCCATGTGTAACATACCTATTTGCCTAAGCTAGGTTCTAAAATCCTAATTAGCCCCTAATGGTCGTTTAATTATTATTTGCTATTTGTTGCCCTGTTTGATTTTTAAAAATTATATTATGTTGTCCAAATTAAAGAGAGCATTGAAAATTACCTAAGAAAATAATATTAGTTAAAATATTTAATGGAATAGTGAAATCTTAATAGTGACAATTTAGTAATTTTGAATCTTTGAACGGAGATATTTTTATTTAGTGAAAATTAAAGAATCAGTAATTAGTTGAGATTGACCAGTGAGTCAACTAATATATGTCTAGGCACTTTAGAATTTAATTGGATGAGAATAGCATAACAAAATTAATAAAATAATAATATTTTTGAAATTGGCCAATTAGAACATGACATGTGGAATCATGTTATTGGATGAAAGTTTGGCTAATGAGAGAGTGCCACATGGAGGCTTAGGATTGGCTAGAAATTGGCCAACAAAATAGTGACAAGTGACGCCATGTAATTGGCTAAAAAATTAGCCAGTGAGTTTCGGACATTTAGAGGGCATTTATTGGCTAAGAAAACAACCAATAGCATGGTGACATTTGGAGGCCAACCATTGGCTAGAAAATGCAATGATGACTTAGTTCAAGTAACCAAACTAGTTACTATTTGGTTATTCCTATCTAGTTTCCATTCAACAAAGATAGTCCTAAATGAACTAAACTCCATCATTAACATGATAATCATAACCAAAAAGCGTAGCTTCTAATTGGCTTGCCTAGCACAAACAAAATAGCTTAGGTAAGACACAAACTAAGTAATCCCCTACATGTCCCTACCCCATGGCCAAAACCAAGAGAATGGAAGAAAAAAGAGAGAGAGAGAGAGAGAGAGAAAGGAGGAGAAGCCATAAGCACAACTAAGAGGAGAGAAGGAGGAGAAGAGAAGAAGGAGAAGAAGAAAAAGGTGAAAATCACCATCAAACTCAAGCTTCAGGAGGTAGGAACTCAAATCCTTACTTTTCTTCTTGGAAAACATAGTTTCATGGTGGATTATCACTCCTTGATCTATGGGTTTCATGTTCTTTTGGGGTCTTAAGCTTGAATATGGATAGTCTATGGCAAGATAGCTTAGATTTGTGAAGTTTGTGAGCTTTGTTTCAAGTAAAGGATGAACCTTTCTTGTGTTGATATAGTTAGGGTTTGGTTTGCATAATTTTGCCCATGGCTTAATATTGATGATTATGTATGGATGTGTGATCTATGAGGTGATTTGTGCTTATATTATGTTAGATCTATAGTAAAATAGCTCAAAATCCCATGTTAATGTTAATAAAATTTAAGTGGAGAATGTGATCAAAAAAATCCTAGTAACTATATGTATATATATATATATATATATATATATATATATATATATATATATATATATATATATACACATACACACACACACTTACACACATATATATCACAACTAAGGGTTCCCTAGGAGTGATTTAAGGTGAAACCAATTTCATGTTATTGTGAAATGAGCATTTTGGAGTTATTTGATGAAATGCAAATGGAGAATGGGAAATAAATGCCCTAGAAGTTTTAGGCATAGTGCATGGCCATGTATGGTTGAAGAAAAAATTAAGGTGACCAAATTTACTTAATAATCCTTAGGTATTCTAGAAGTTGCCTTAGAGTATTTTCAAATGGAATGTTACTAGGGAGTTTAAGATTATTAGTAGTTTTAATATGAAAGATCGTGTCAATCTTACTTAAGAGACAATGAGATCAAATGAGATAGTTTGGCTTTTGCTGATGTCATTACTAGCATATAGTAAATTTATGATAAATGAGATGGTTAGAGATTTGATCTCAAGAATTAGACATTAAGTGCATTAAGCTCACACTTGAATTAATTACATGCTCATTTTAATTCAAGTGAAAGAAATAAGGAAAGTTTGAAAATGATCCTCAAAAAAAATAAATTAGAGTTGATCCTGAAAAATTAGAAAAGAATTTCTAATAAGATATTATGGAAAAAGGTCCATGAGAAGTCCTACATGTGTCTATGGTCCACTTTGTGGATATGTTGAGTGAAATCCACCAAAAGGGTATGGTATAGCCACTTAAGTTTAGGGGACAACCTATGTTAAGGGAGAATTCTCAAATATACAAAATTGCCATGGCTATGGTTAATAATTTTGTTATGGGACCATGTAGGCAAAGAGATGATTGAAAGAGGGTCAAGCCCTAAGTAAAACTTTTTGTGAGCATGTAATTAACAACAGGAATGTTAGAAGGCAATTTGTTATAGTTTACCTATATTCTGATTAAATTTCTATCCATGGAACTATTTTTCTGTATATTATACAGCTGGAAATGTCACTATTTTAATGACTGTCTTTTAAATATGTTTGAGTGCCTACTGAGAAATTATATTTTTCACTCCTATTGTATGTGATATTTTCAGAGCCTCCTGTTGCAGATTAAAAATGAGAGTTTTCATATTTCTTATGATAGATGTTGAGTTGGTATACAATGCAGATCAAAATGCCTTTGATTTGGTTGTGCAGGATATTACCTATAGATAGTTTATATAGTTTACTATAGTGGTATGATGTAGAATTTCTCCTACATGGCCTAGTGTGGCCAAACTTGTCTTTTGATGTTTATATGTACATAGTTTTTGATGCAGGTGAAAATCTAATCTTACAACTGTTTTAGTTATAAGACATGCAAACAGATGTTGTATAAATAAATCTTATAAGAAATGATAGTTTAGCAATGTTAATTAAATGGTTATGTGTTTAAAATTTTTTTTACGTGATGTTATGTTGGATGCCATGAGAATAAGTAGTTTGATTGTGGTATAAAAAGTTAATTTAGTAATGTTGATAATTTATGAGTCACGTAATATAGTAAATAAATAAATTAAGTTTAGTGAACATGACATGTAAATGAGGTTTTTATTATGTTAATAATATTTATTTATTATGTGACGTAGCTTTTATAATTCATTATAAAGTATAAAAATTTTCAATATGTAGTTTAGAATTTTTTGTAAAACAATGCGTAATAATTATTTATTTATTGTATGATTTTCATATAATTTTGAAATTTTTATTCTATGTATAATAAATGACAATAAAGAAGGATATTTTGGAAATATCAAATAAAAATTAGTTAATTAAGAGTAGTTGATATTTAATAGTGGCAATAGACACTTCCTAAGATTAAACATTACATTTTCTCATAAAGAGTGGGACCAAAGTTAATAGCAAAATATGTAACAAATTTCGAATACTTTAAAAAAATGGAGTAATAAATTTCTCACTAAAATTCCCACAAGTAAGCTTTACTCTAAAATTTCAAAAGTATAGGGCCAAAATAAAACTTACAAACAAATATATGAACAAAAAAATTTTCTAACAACATAAATAAGTAAATAAAATTCATAAAGACGATAGAAATTTTTTTGGAGAAATAATACATGATATTTTGAACCTTTTGATTATATAAACTCTGTCTGTTTAGTGTTTTAAAATTTTATACTCTCAACCTAAAGAATTTATGGAGAATATGAATAAATGTATGAAATTTCTATATCATTTTAAACCGTATAAGTGTAAAACTATTTTCAAATGCTATAAAATTTAATTTTCATGATAAGTAAAGGTGTTTATTTTGTTCCACCTTCTTTTTAGACTATATCATGATTATTTGGGCAATTAATGACTCCTATACGAGATTTTTCATTAATCATAATGAGTGATCACCACCAAAGTGGGATTACTTGTATTGATTTGTAGAATTTTTTTTCATAAACTAGGGAATGTTTCTAATTAGTGCATGCAATTTTCTCCCTAAAGTGGGTTATTGTATTTTTTAATTGGAAGCCTAATTTTGATGAAGTTATTAGGGATCATGGTCTAGATGGTCTGTCTATCCAAATGGGATAGATTTTCAAAGCTAGCGTATTCTCAGTATTAACTCATCTATGAGGTTCTATTTGTTAGTTGCATACTCTACCCAAAGGGGACTTTGTGATTTTGTACTGGCCTCTTTAGAAAAGCTTAATTTGTTTTGAAGCTATATTATGCCCTTATATTTTGCTAATACATTCCTGCTTTATCTTAAATGGTTGCATTTTCATGAACAAATGTACTACTTCAATTGAAGTGTGGACTAGTGTTATGTTAGGAATTTTTTGATTTTTTATTTAATATATCATCAATAACATTAGTACATGTATTCTATCTAAGTTTATACTATCTCAAGTTTATCTTATGGTTTCAAAATAGGATAAAATTTTATGTGTGTGTGTGTGTGTGTTAAGCTATACAAATTTACTATATTATGCGATGCAATTGAATCTGTTTTGTGAACAGTGGAAGTATATGTTGTTTAGTATCTTGTGTTAACTAGATCAATTGAATATCCTTTTGAATATGTCTAGTAGGAGACAAGGGGAAGCCCAACACAATGGGAATAGAGAGATCAAACAAGGAATAGGTTTAAGCATGGAACCACAGTTGTGAGCTTAATACCACATATTGACTCAAAACCTTAAGGCATTTGGTTTATGGGTCTTCCCATTTATATAGTCCTCACTTAGTCTATTACGATCCCATGTGAGACTTCCACTCATATTTAAATTCCAACATTCTCTCCCTCAAGTTTGATTTGCCATGTTCGCCCTCGAGCGAATGCCTTTTCAACTGTATGATGTCACACCAAGCCCACAAGCATAGGCCTGCGCACATGGGCTTGTATCACCAAGCCAAATACTCATCCTAGCTGAACCATCGGCTCACATACCACTTGTTGAAGGCAAGGGGGAGCCCAGCACAATGGAAATAGGGAGATCCAACAAGGAACAAACTTAAAGCAAGAGGTATCACTCTCATCAAATCAGTTCCTCGCTAATAGCAATCTAATAACATAAAAAAAAAAACTCATTGAAGAATAGTGAAATCTATAGCTTTTTGGTAGCTTTTGATATGATAGGTGCTTTTATATATAGGGTGTAACTAGTGTTAGGTGATTTTTACATGTTGCATCAGTATATTGTTGTTTCTTGTGCTAACACAGAGTATCCAGTTGCATAACTCTTATTTAAAATAAGAGATCAACCTTTTCACATTGAGGGGGAGTTTTTATAATCTTTAGTGAATTACACTTATTGACTAATTTCTTTATCAAATTATTTCTTGTCATCATCAACAAGAGGGAGATTGTGAACACTATGTGCTCTATGATTAGGCTTTAAGCATAACCCTTAGGCGAGTTATTTTACTTCTTCTTACACCTAGGAATCACTTGAACACCATCAATTCCCCGCTCTAACTCTTTCCAAGCATCTTACTTTGTTTTTTAGCATTCTTTGATTTGTCTTTAACACCCATTGGTTCTTCAAGTTGTAAATGGGCTCTTTCAAAGATTTTTCTTCATCTTAGGCCTCATTTGGTATATTATATAAGCGATAGATAGTATATTATAATTATTACTATCCATCTTTATACAATATTTGAACAAGACGCTAGATAGTATAATATCCGATCAAAAGAATTTTATTTAGCCTTGATCTTATAACAGATAGGGATCAAATTATTTTATCTTATATAATTTATACATTTAAGGTTAGATAAAATTATTTTGACCGAATAAATTTCTATCCAGTATCTTGCCTAAATGTGGACAGTATTAATTATACTATACTATCCATTCCTTATATGATGTACTAAACGAAGCCTTATTTTCTTATAAAATCCTAGAGGGTGAGCTATCTTTAAAGAGAGTGACAAAAGGTAAGGTATCCCTCATGTTTGTTGCCAGATGGTGATGTATTCCTCGTCAGTGCAATGCTCAAGAATTGAGGGTGAGGTATCCCAAGAGTGTGAGGAGTGATCTATTGTGTAAAAGTTTCTCAAGTACCGATTGAAATTTGTAGATAGTGGAAACTTTCAAATAGCATCTTAGGGATTGGACATAGGTCACAAGGAGTGACTAAATCCATATAAATCACTATTTGCAATCTCCGTATCCCTTATCTCTTTACATTCAATGCTTGCTTGAGATTGCTAGATTGATACTTTCACCTCTTCATTTTTATTTTTAAAAAACT
The DNA here is from genome assembly GCA_019955255.1 of Castanospermum australe. Classification (NCBI taxonomy): domain Eukaryota; kingdom Viridiplantae; phylum Streptophyta; class Magnoliopsida; order Fabales; family Fabaceae; genus Castanospermum; species Castanospermum australe. The sequence goes on from NSJW01000796.1 coordinate 343,698, forward strand.
TGTGTAAGTGTAATACTCTACCTACGTAGTATAGTATCATGTACTAATACTAAAATTTAACGTAATAATCAAAAGTGAATAAATTTAAATCTTAAATTTTTTTCATTTAATATAATTTCTTTAATGATTAAAAGTCATCAATTACATGTCTAGTTGATTACAGGTCAAATAAAAATACTATAATATATAACTAATGATTAAATTTAAATTAATAACTTTGAATATGACATCTTGATTATGTGATAATATAAAAAGTATTTAATAATAAATCAAACTATTGATTAAGTGATTATATTATTTAATTAAATTCTCTTTTAACTTTGATTACGTGACCAATAAATGAATAAACTTCTTATGTTATCACTAATCCACTATCTCTCTTTTTATTTCTCTCAAGTGTTAAACTTTCTATTAACTTTAAACAACTCACTAATTAATCATGTCATAATCTATAAAACATTTCACTAAATAAAACATCTATCACACATATTCTTGACCGAGAGCCAGCTGCAGCTGGCATAGGAGCAGGAAGAGCTAGCTCTTTTATCAGAAACTGGAACTTAGTTTAGTGATCTTAAGTGTTTTTTTTTTGGGGTTGGAAATAGCAAGGTCCAACAAAGGTATTTTTCCGTGTCAAAGAAATATGCACTTGATATACTCTCCGATGCAGGATTTCTGGCTTCTAAACTTGCTGCCACACCCATGGACAGTACACTGAAACTGTCATCAAACCTGGGCAATCCTTGTGCTGATATTCCATCTTATAAGAGGTTGATTGGTAGACTCCTTTACTTAACAACTGCACGACCAGATCTTTGCTTTGCAGTACAGCAGCTCAGCCAATTCATTTCACAGCCAACTAATGTCCATCAACAAGCAGCTAATCATGTGTTAAGATACATCAAAGACTATCCAGGGAAGGGTCTTTTCTTTTCTGGTAATTCAGACTTCCAAATTAAAGCATTTAGTGATTCGGATTGGGCAGGATGCATAGAAACTAGGAAATCTATTACTGGTTTTAGCATATTTCTTGGCAACTCCTTAATCTCTTGGAAATCCAAGAAACAAAGCACCATTTCCAGATCCTCTTCAGAAGCTGAGTACAGGGCAATGGCTGCTACAGCATGTGAAATACAGTGGGTGGCTATTCTATCTCTTAGCTGATCTTCAAATACCAATAAAAATTCCAACTCTTCTTTATTGTGATAACTCCTCTGCAATGCACATAGCTTCCAACCCCACCTTCCATGAGTACACTAAACACATAGAGTTGGATTGTCATTTTATACGTGAGAAAGATCAAGCAGGTGTTATTCATTTGCTGCCAATTTCTACCACAGGTCAACTTGGAGACATCTGCACAAAGCCTCTACATACTGCTCCATTCCATTCAATTGTTACCAAGCTGGGCTTAATCGATATTCATTCACCATCAACTAATCAAGCTCCAGCTTGGGGGGGGGGGGGGGTTCTTGACCGAGAGCCAGCAGCAGCTGGCACAGAAGCAAGCAGAGCAAGCTCTTTTGTCAGAAACTGGAACTTAACTTAGTGATGTTGCTCTTATCGTTGTAGTTTGTTATTTTAGCATTTTGTTATCTTAGCTGTTAGTTTAGTTTATTTTCTGTTATTTGTTGCTTAAGCACACGTGCTATATGTGTGAGTTAATGTACATATATATACTTGAAAACCATATCATAATAATACACTTTTTGTTTTCCCCGAATCTTAATACATATCAATACACTTATATATGAAAACTCATTGCTCAACCATTATTCATACTCAGTTGTTCATACACATCAACTATGCATAGCAATACATCAAAAGAACTATCTAACTACTAATAAATTGAAAACGTTATCTTTAGTGACTTCAATCCACTTCCACTCCGGTCATCATAGTAACATACATCTTTATTCGATTCTTGTAAACTCTGGAAATACCACACTCAACAGGGTGAGAATGATAAATTTTCAGTAAGAATTTAAACAGTATAAAAAGCAATTAAGAAAACTATAGTACTTCCAGCTATATAACTTAGAGAATTTCCTTAGGTAATTTCTTGCGTTCTCTTTAATTAGAGTAATTAGACAATAATATTAAAATTAGACAGGGTAAAAAATAACAATAAATTGTATAATATCCATTAAGGTAATTAGAACTATATATTTTATTCTAAATTGGAAGCGGATGTTACAGTAAGAACCTAAGTTCTCATTAATTCATTCAATTCTAATAGTTGATAGCTTCAATAATAATTACTAAGTTAAGTATTTGATTGGGAAAAGTTTGTAAAATTATTTAGAACATAATTCACCCCTCTCTTGAGTATCTTTTCCATTCTTAGACCAAGCATTTTCATCTAATACCAAAAGTGGGAAATGCTTGGTTTTATTCCTTTGAGTAGTTCACAAGGGGGTTTTCTTTAAATTTGGCTATATTAGGGCTTTCTTCTTTACAAACAAGCGGTACTTACTGCACTTAGAGAAAAATACTTAGGAAGGTTAATTTCATTGTGCAAAATTCTAGCCATCTCTTCAAAACTTCTATTTTTCCTCTTTAAAACTCCATTTTGTTGTGGAGTTCTAGGGGCTCAAAATTATTTACAATACTACTCTTTTCAGCACCCAATTTTGTCCAGCCATTTAAAATTATTTTTAAAAAATAATAAAAAGATTATTTATCTGATTTGGTCATATTAATTAAAAATACACAAAAAATAAAAAAAATCCAAAAAATAAAAAATATAAGAAAACAAATAAGCCCATTATCCTAGTCTTGAGATTTGGTCATCAAATTGAAAAACATATAACTGATCAATTAGGATAAGAAGAATTTAAATTAAATAATTATGTTATCTTCTACTTGATATAAGATTCTATTTAGTCTTGAGTTTGGTTTTATTTAAAGATATGAGAAAGTAAACAATGAGAGGAGGATAGAAATTAAAGGGAGGGAATAGAGAATTTGCACGTTAAAAGAGAGAGAGAGAGAGAGAGAGAGAGAGAGAGAGAGAGAGAGAGAGAGAGAGAGAGAGAGAGAGAGAGAGAGAGAGAGAGAGAGAGAGAGAGAGAGAAAATGGAGACGACAGAGAGATTGCACGGACAAGAAGGAGAAATATAGAGAAGAATTCCTGAGGTTAAAGGTACACATATTCTTCCTTTTCCACTAATTCATATCTGCAGCCCCATCGATATTAGTTCTTGAGAATTTGATCTTCTCCTCTACCCACTCAGAAATCCACGGCACTCACCCAAATCATAATCAAACTGGCACTCACTTGCATTCACATAGCATCTCCCACACCATAGTGTCATTTTATTCATTTTGGTGATTAGGGTCTATTACTTTTATGTATCTTATAATGTGCCGGTAGTACTCTTGCTCTTTTTATTGATAGGCTTTATAGACTTATTACTACACGTATACAGTTGTCCTCATTAGTTCATCAATTTCGGAAACATTTATTTTTATTATGATATTGTGAGCATTTAAAAGGAGTGGAGAGTTTTTCCATAACCACATGAGATTATAACCAAGGGAGGTGAAGTATGCGGTTGCATGAATTTGTTTTTGCATGGCTTTGTTTGCTGTTATCACAATAAATTTCTGTTCATGTAGTCGATCAAAGAAAAAGAGATAAAGTAATTAAAGGGGTTGGATTCTTTTTTTCTTTCTAGTAAAGGTTGAGATAATCATAAAAATAGTAATATACACAAATTAGAAAGGATAATAATATTAATAGTAGAAGTGAAATGTGATATAGTTCATGAGACTTTTGTTATGTCTGTTCATTCTTAGAAATGCATATTCCATTATTTGCCCTTTGGTTTACTCAACTTTTTAATTAACTGTCAAATTAATTTTTAACATATCATTGACCACTCTATTGATTTGGAAAATAAAATCAATTAGGGTTATTGTTGTCGTAATAGATCTTTAATTCTAAAATAAATTTTAATTATATTTGAAAAGTAAATTAAAATTAATGTTGCAATAACGGTTCTTTAATCCTAAGATAAATTTTAATTATATTTGAATAAATTGAGTTTAATGTTATCGTGATAGTTCTTTAATTCTAAAATAAATTTTAATTATATTTGAATAAATTGGGATTAATAATGTTGTGACAGCTCTTAAATCCTATAAATAAATTTAGAATCATTGATTGTCATTGTTGTCGTGACGCTCTTTGATAATAGAACATTTTATTTTAATAAATTAATTAATAATTTAATTAATCAATTAATAATTTTTTATTTATATATCACCATTAAATTTAATTAAAATTCACCAACTCATAATTATTTTTTAGACGAATTACAGGATTTTGATTCCTCATTTTAGAATATGTAGGCACTTCGAGCAAGCTAAACTTATAAATAATTTTTCTTGGTAATATAGCTTGTAAATATTTTTTATTTTTGTAAATATTCGAATTTAATTTCATTTGTGTTTATTTTTTGGGTAAATTAAATATCATTAAAGTTATTAATAATTAGCACAATTAGTTTTAAGATAACTATTTTAGGATAGATATATAAGGAGTGCAGTAGAATTAAGTTTCCATCTTTTCCTATACATAAATAGACTATTGAATTCAACTTTGTTTTGTAGATCAATTTTCATTTTTTAAAAGGTTTTTTCAATTTTTTCCCTAATAAGTTAAAATTGGTGGTAGCTCCATATTTTCAGTTTATTTCTTTCGCCAACTTTGCAGCACCCTATGAGAATGTTCGTGACAACTCTCTTCATAGAAAGTTTCAAAATATTGATTTTCAAATTCTTCACCATGATCACTTCTTATTGAAGCAGTGCTTGTATTATTTACACTTTTAATAAACATAGCAAGTTTTAGTAAAGTTATGAATGCATAGTTTATGTGAACAAGAAATAATGCCTATATATATCTAGAGTAATCATCCACAATAATTAGTGCATAGTAATTTCCACCAAAGCTTATAATTCTTTAGGGTCCAAAAAGGTGCTTGCATGTATAAAAGTTACAAAGGCCTAGTAGTAGAAACAACATTTTTAGTTTTAAAAGAGACCTTTACTTGTTTTCCTTTTTGACAGGCATCACAAAGTTTATGTTTTTCAGAATAAAGCTTGGTAGTTCAACTACTAATTCTTTGTACGCAAATTTAGTGTCAATATTAATGTGAGTAATTATCATGTGCCATCACCATGAATCATTTTCCTTACTCATAAAACATTTAGCATCATTTTAGGATAATTTATCTAGGCTAATCAAGTAGAAATTATCAACTCTATGTCTAACAAACTTGACTTACTTATCATCTTTACCTTCAACTATGTAACACTTTGAATAAAAAATAGTTTTTACTTTTGTCATACAATTGACTAATGTTAAGCAATTTATGTTTCAATCTATCAACCAACAAGACATTATTGAGAGAATCAAGAGGGGTTGAATTGGTTCTCAACGGAATAATGGTAGATTTTAAAATCCAAAAACTTAAAGTAATAAGCACACAGAATGATTAATAAGAGACAAGCAAATCAACATAAACAAATATAAAGAAAAAGGGAAGAGAAGCTTGCATATTGAATTTATCTTGGTTCAGCCAGAACTTGTAACTTATATCTAGCCCCGAGGCATCCATTTAAGATTTTCTTCACTATAGTGTTTACTTATAAGGACATTACATGAACCTTCCATTACTTCTACCCTAAAGCAAAGTAATAATGATGTTTTAGCACTAAGGACACCACAACAAGCCTTTCTCTACTTTTATCCCCAAAGCAAAGTAATAGCGATGTTTTGACATTATGGACATCATAATGAACCTCCTTTAACTTCAACTTGAAAAAAAGTAATCTAATCTCAATAAAGTTTTTAGAATACTACACAGACTCTCTTTCTTAATCAACTAAAATAAGAGTATAACTCTTTTCAATTGCTTTTATATTTGAACTACAATGAATATAAAAAAAATTCTCTCTCTCTAAAGTTGATGTCTCCAAAAGCTCATCAAAAGCTTCCATTACTTCTACCCTAAAGCAAAGTAATAATGATGTTTTAGCACTAAGGACACCACAACAAGCCTTTCTCTACTTTTATCCCCAAAGCAGAGTAATAGCGATGTTTTGACATTATGGACATCATAATGAACCTCCTTTAACTTCAACTTGAAAAAAAGTAATCTAATCTCAATAAAGTTTTTAGAATACTACACAGACTTTCTTTCTTAATCAACTAAAATAAGAGTATAACTCTTTTCAATTGCTTTTATATTTGAGCTACAATGAATATAAAAAAAATTCTCTCTAAAGTTGATGTCTCCAAAAGCTCATCAAAAGCTTAATATAGAGCCTTAGCAGCAATCACATGTGAAATTCAATGGCTCAATTGCCTACTAACTTATGTTTGCATCAACTTCAAGCAGCCATCACTTGTATATTGTGACAACCAATCATTCTTCCATATAGCAGCAAATCTGACTTTCCATGAGCGCACTAAACACATTGAATTGGATTACCACTTAGTATAGGAAAAAATCCAAGCAAGCTTAATACACTTGCTTCCAATGCTTTAGCAGATCAACTTGCTAATATTTATACCAAAGCTTTATCCAACTTTGTCTTTCAACATCTTCAATCCAAGTTGGGAATGCTTGACATCCATTCTCCAGCTTGCACCAGCACCCGGGGGGGAGGGGGAGTAATACCGGATATTGATGATAGAAAATAGTGATTTTTAATATTTTATTTATGAAGCTAGTTAGTTTAGTAAATTACATTCAGTTAGTGTTAGTAGTAGTATTTTATATTGTATTATTCCTGTATAAATAGATTCTCGGATCTTTCAATTCAATAAGATTCATTTTTCCACTCAACCAGAAAACTCAATAGGTGGCACAAAGTTCAATTATAAAATAATTTTTTATATAATAGACATAATGTGATTTTTTATTTAAAATTTATTTATTTTTTACTTTTTAAGATGCAAAATTATAAATTAAACTTCTATAATAAATACAATTTTATTACGGAAGGTTTTTTTCCCTATAAAGGAAGTCTATGACTTAATATGGGAAGGAAAGGATAAATTAAAACAGAGGCAAATTGACTTCAGTGGAATTTGAACCTGTAATCAAGTAATTTTCAAAAAGACTAGGTGTCACTTGAGTTACTCTTAGGCACCTGATTATTGAAGTTAAAGTTGAGCAAAGAATATCACTTTGTGTGAGTATTTCAATTAAATGATATTATTTCTAAAACTGTGATAGTGTGTCTTGAGAATAAGATATAAAAGCAATGTAAATAACCGAGTGTCATTGACAAGGAAGTAGATTAAAAAAAAAAATTAAATGAACTCAAGAGGTGTTAGTATAATAAAAATGAGTTATACCCACAAATATGAAAAATATGCTCCGATTTCTGTAAGTCATATTTCATGAGAAGGATTATACCATTATCACTCGTAGTCCGAAAAAATTAGGCCTATGAGACAGTTGAAATATATTAAACCCTATGGGAATATTCTTAGTTTATACAAAAAAAAATGAATGAATAGATAAATGTTAAATATTAAAAAATGTTGATTTTATAAATAAAATTGACTGTTTGAAAACTATTGGGAATCAAGCATGAATGAAAGAAAATTTGTAAGGATAAATAAATGAGAAATAAAAAAACAAGATTTGTAGATGACATTTTGGACTTAGGCACCGTCAACCAATTCACCATACAAAAACCAATTAAGACAAAAAAAAAACCATACAAAAACCAATTACATAATTTATGAATAAAACATTATTTTGAAAGAACTATTCTTAGCTACGCTTCCCATTCCTCTACTTCTTATCTTTATCTCGTTTCTAATGTGTATATATATATATATATATATATATATACTCCGATTTTTTTTTCTTTTATGATGGTTTCATTATCGTATCTAATTTTAGAAAATTGTTACAATGTCATAATTTTTTTATGGTATAGATAATGAGATATTGGTTTACACATTAAATTAAAATTCAGAAAGCATAATTATCAAATAATAAATATTTCACAACTGATTAAAATATAAATAATTACAAAAATATCAAAGAACCTTCTAATTTTACTACCATCTTTTTAGCACAAATTAATTACTTATTAAAAATGTTATTAAAAACTAATTCAGATTATTCATATCCAGATAACAAAATACTGTTAATATTACAGCTCCTCTGTATCAATTAAGCTATTGTCCGCAACTAATATTAAATATTATAAACCCAGCAATGTTATTTTTTACTGAAGTATCTTTACGAATCCTTCTACGAATGATTTGATAGAATCAAGCACGTGCATTATATAAGATTCAAGAATTAAAATATTAAAAAATAAAAAATAACTCGTCTTGTGTAAAGGTTTAAGTCATGTGTGAATTTTTCACGAATAATTTTTCATGTTAAACATCATTTCCCTCATAAACCAAATCCAAATCAATTCAAATCGGATGAACAAAATAATATCAAGACGTGACAACAAAAAAAAATAAATAAAATAAACATGCATTAGTCAGGAAGATGTATGATATTGTCGTTTTCCTTTTTCATGACCCAATGCAGGGAACGGGGGGCGTTGTGACCTACGAATAGCGGTGGTGGCTTTAGGTACGAACAATAGTTGGTGTTTGGTAAAGCGAAATTGGGTCCTACGCCTACAATATTATTTGGCTGTGCCTTCGCCGTGTGATTTCCATGCAGAACCGCGTGCCATCATTCGGGTGTGCGTCCATCAACAACAACCATGCCTTTACTCTGCTGGCTCCTCAGCCAACTGTGGACAGCTTAATGCTGAACCTTCTCATGGCTTTCCTTTCTAATATGCTCATCCTCTCCTTCACCTATACTACCATCTCTTTTCTTTTTCTATAGACTATAAATACCCTTCCAAGCATGCCATTCTCTCCACTATCACATCCAACACCAGAGTTTCTAGCCACCAAAAACCTGTCAATCCTGTCTTTGCTGAATCCCATTTTGAATCTTGAAGCAGCTATATATGGCTTTTGCAAGCGCAGCATTCCTAGTGTTGTTGATCACTGTGGCTGGTCATTCTGTGATTGCCTCCGCAGGCAACTTCTACCAAGACTTTGACGTAACTTGGGGGGATGGCCGTGCTAAGATACTCAATAATGGCGAGCTTCTTACTCTGTCCCTTGACAAAGCTTCTGGCTCAGGGTTTCAGTCCAAGAATGAGTACCTTTTTGGCAAAATTGATATGCAGCTCAAGCTTGTTCCCGGCAACTCAGCTGGCACCGTCACCGCTTACTATGTAAATACAAAATCATTATTTTACCATTTGCATAATTGTTGACTAGTTTTCTTGAAGCTTCAGTTATTAATATTTTAGGGAATTACTTGTGTACAATTTCAGCTGTCTTCAAAAGGAGCAGAATGGGAAGAGATTGACTTCGAATTCTTGGGCAATTTGAGTGGTGACCCTTACATCCTTCACACCAATGTGTTCAGCCAAGGCAAGGGTAACAGGGAGCAACAATTCTACCTCTGGTTTGACCCAACTGCAGATTTTCACACCTATTCCATTCTCTGGAACCCCCAACGCATTGTGTAAGATCCTTTTATCCAATCCTAAAATTAAAAAAAAAAATGCAATGTTCACTTTTGTTACTGCAATGTGCAAGTGTGTTTGAGAGCTGCAAGGAACTAAGTAAGCTCTGTTTCCTCTGTTTCAGCTTCTTTGTGGATGGAACCCCAATTAGGGAGTTCAAGAACTTGGAGTCAATTGGTGTTCCATTCCCCAAAAGCCAGCCCATGAGGATCTACTCTAGCCTCTGGAATGCTGATGGCTTGGGCCACAAGGGGAGGGCTTGTCAAGACAGACTGGAGCCAAGCTCCTTTCACTGCTTCCTACAGAAACTTCAATGCCAATGCCTGCATTTCGTCCTCTGGAGCATCATCTTGTGGCCGAAACTCTGCCTCTTCCACCCCATCTAACAATGCTTGGCTCTCAGAAGAGTTGGATTCTACAAGCCAAGAGAGGCTCAAGTGGGTGCAGAAGAACTACATGATCTACAATTACTGCACCGACACACACAGATTTCCACAGGGCCTCCCCCCAGAATGCAAGACATCTTAGGGGAAAAAACACTGCCTAAAGATTTGCAGTGATACATTTAAAACTCTGCCATGCCCCAGTTGTAATCTATTGTACCTAACTTCCACTATCTGGTTCTTTCATTTTTATTTTTATTTTTATTTTTTGGGTGTATTGTAATAAATACGTCATAAAAATCAATGAAATTACTTTCTTTCCTTTTTTCTACCGAAGACCAACATCAACATCGAGCATTTGTTCCTTTCTTTCCCGAGTTTATTTTGTCTTTCTTTTTCCTTTCTCGGTTAATATGGTAAAAGTTACAAGCCAAAAGTGCAAATTGCCAATGTTAGCTAGATGATGCAACTATCAAGCGTGAGAAATAAAAAGGCAATTATGGCCTTCTCTACTATTGTTGGAAGGTTGACATTCTATGGCCGAATTCAATGAGCTAATGCCCTTCTCTACTAATGTTGAAAAACTTGAAGAACAAACTTGGGAAATTTTTGTGGTTCTTGTACTTACCGGTCTACCACCTGAACTTGAGGCATTGCACCATTGGATTCGCTCATGTGCTTCACCTTATGATGTTGTATCTGAGTAACTATTGTGTATTTATGCTCCTATTGTCTATGCGACTGCATCTTATTAGAATTTTTAATATTTGGACTACCATAATTATATATCTTATTATTTATTAAAATTAATTGGATGATATAACTTGATAATCTTTAGAGTCCATACTTAAATTGAATAATGTGATCCTATGAATTCTGAAATCATTGGTTTATTGGATTTTGTGCTCAATGCACAAGTGTACTGGTTAAGTAGGTTATGTATAGGACTTAATAACCTAAAACTCATGATGGATGAAAACTAAAGTTATTAATTATTTTATAAAAGATAGGATATTTTCTCCATTCCTAAGTTCATTTTGTGATTCTCTATCCCATCGGAAAGAAATGGCTACAAGAAAAGGAGAATGAGAAAAAGATCTTGATATGGAGTGTACACTTATATATAATGGGACTCTTGCAAATATGAGATTTGCAACTCTTTATTATTTAATTTGATATTATAAATTCTAATATAAATTCATATTATCTATGTATGTAACTTAAATTCTACATGTGATATTAGAGCTCATTATAATTATAATAGATTTAGGATCCAAATTGATTAATTTTGAAAAAGTTAATTTTGGGTTCTTAAAATTCAAATTGAAATTTTAAATCAGTTTATGGATTGTTTTCAATTTGGAATTGGGGCTTATTTTCCATGATGAATTTGAGTCTTATTTTTTTTGTAAGTGATAACTGAGTGCTTATCGCGATTGGGCTGTTTTGGATTTATGATTTTTTGATGTGATTTTGGTACAATAATATAAAATTTTGTGTAAAATGCATTTGTCTTTTAAAAAAGTTTGGTCTTAAACCTGTTTCCGCATTCATGGAGGTCCGCCATTGTTGAAGCTTCAAGCTTCTGGGTTTCCGCATTTGGGTGCAATTTCACCACCGAAATCATATGGATCTGTGGTGTTTTCCTCGTATCTCAAAGCAAACCGTGTTAAATCATGGGTTTTGTGGACTAGAATCATGTTTTTCGTGGTTATGGTGGTCGTCCGCCATTGTTGAACGTTGGAGCTCCTGGGCTTCGCATTTCAGTGTCGTTTTCTCCACAAAATCGCATGGCATTTTGGGGTTATTGCTCCTTGCATTAAATTCGTATGAAACCTTGGGTTTTGAGGGGCTGAAATAGAGTTTCTGGCCTCTGTTTCCCGGAGTCCGCCACTAACGGAGCTTCAAGCTCCGGCGTACATGGTGGATGCGTCGTTTCTCCACGAAATGGTGCGGGATGGTGAGATTTTTGATCCCCACCTCGTTCTGGTCCCAGATCTGGTAAAGAAACGACTTGATTTGGCCGTTTGCTTGGTGAAACCCAGCTTCTCCGCCGCCATTAACGGAGCTTGAAGCTCCGGCGTCCATGGCAGACGCAGCTTCTCTCCGTGGCGCTGTCTGTAATATATTGATATACATGTTAATAATTGTCATCTCTAATTATTGATTTTAATTCATGTATTTTGCTGAAACAATTAATTAGTATATGAATATGAATAAATGTTTAATTTTATTATGGAATAAATGCTTAAATAAAAAGATTATTAATGTATGAGGTGTATGTATTGATAAATGTTACTCACCTGCATTGTTAAGTTTGATAGATACATTCTCCATATGTTTAGAAAATTGAAATTTGATATTAGATGTTTAGAAAATTGAAATTTGATGTTAGAAAAATGATTATTTGAGTAATTATTTATCCGTTAGAGAATTATATTGGTTGAAGTAGGTGTATGTTATTAGAGTAGTTTATTTACAGAAATTGATAGAGTTATATGTTATTTTTTGGTGACTTTTATTGGTTGAAGTGAATGTAAGTGACTATAGTAGTTCATTCATTAAGATTGATAGAGTTTTCCATTAAATAAATTTTGAGATGTCGTGTTACTTATATTGATTTATAATTTAGTTCACCAATTTAGCTCATCTACAGGGAATTAACTCATTAATTAATTTATTGTGACATGGTATTTGAGATGATTTTAACAGTAAAAATCCTTCTGCCTACAGGTATTAGATTTTTTGATATTGTTCTTATTGTGTGATATATTCTCCACAGAGATTATATCCATATGTGGTAAATATCTTTTTAGGTAATTATTGTTACTGTATAATATCTATGTTAATCATTTTTGTTATTTGTGTTTTTGATTCAAATTTCTTTTTTCATAAATAACACCATTAATAAAATTGTTTTCTTTTTACCTATTATAAAATTTATTTTATTTGATCATATGTCTTGATCACGTTGTTAATAAGTAATTTTATTTTATTTTAATTTTTCATAAACAAAATTGAAATAAATGTGGAAATGATATAATAATTGTAAATCAATGGGTCTTAAATATTTAATTTTTTTAGAAGCTTCGTGCACAAGAGAAAAAATTATATTTAACTACTTGGATAGTTATACTATGTGTTAACTTTAATATTTTGAACTTGCATATAATTAAAATGTCTATCTAGTTCATTTAAAGTTGAAAATTCTTATGTGTTATATGAATGTTAAATATATAACTAGTTAATTTGAGCCTTTAGATGCAATAATTATGAAATTGATTGTTTAAGATACTGTTAGAAAATATTGATATAACTTTCTCTATATAATTTTATGAAAATATTTAGTGCTTTGTAGGCATGAATATATAGAGAAGTGATTTTTTGAGATAGAAATATTCTAATATTTTCTTTTAGTGCGTAATTATTGCATTAAATTTTTTGTGGTTATTCACATGGAATGTGAGTTATATTTGCCAATGAAGTTTTGTTTATAGAAAGTATGCTTTTATGTTATATGAAATTTTGCCCAATTTTTGAAATGCATAATATATTTATCGACTATTAACTCTTCGAATATTCTGTCATACCATAGCATTTAAATATTCACTAAATAGATGTAAAATGAAGTTAATTGCTTGTATTAGCAATGTTATGAACTATGTTTCTCCATGAAAACTGTAATGTATATAATGAGAAGGAAGTTCTTCTAAAAATTAGTCAAATCATATAAATTAATACATCGATTAATTATGTATGTTTATTAACTACTGATGTATTGTATGATAAAATTTAGTACAAATTTACATGTTTTAAAGATATAACATGACTATTATCATTTGCGACTGTATGACAGTCAAGAGGGAGAGTTGTGAAATAGTCATGAGTAATGCACTAATTTTACATTGTGTGTAATATAATTGTTTGACATTTTATCTTGTATTCAACTTTGTCAAGTGAAATTGAATGAATTTCTGTTATTTAACTTTATCAAGAAAAGTTAAATAAATTTTATTTATACCATATTATATATTTATTATGCCTGCTTGTAAGGAAAGTTAAAGGAATATCGTGATGATGTTAATTATTATTTGTGATTTTTCCTATTTCTCTTATGTTATATTAATGTACTATATTGTGTGATAAGTGCATGTAGAGAGCTAATATGTTTTATTGGCATGTTTTTGGCAATTTAAAAAGTTTGAGTTGATTATTGTTAATATATTTTTTTATTGAATTTAGTTAATTAAGCAAATGGTGACTGGCAAAGTAGCTCATTTATTAAATTAATAGAATAATTCATAAAAATCTTTGAATGATTTCATTGTGGTCATTTTTGACTTGTTGACTCTCTTAATTTTAATTTTTTGAAATTGCATTCTAATGATTGAATATTATAATTTGCGTTTTTAGAATATAATTTTGTGCAAATTAAGACTTTATGTCATCACTTGGATGATACAATTTTATATAAAGAGAACACTTTATGATGTGTTTCTTCGAAAACATGATTTTAGAAAATTTAGTATGAAGTTGAAAATGGATTTCAAATAGTAATTACATTCTGTTTTTGGGTCTATTAATTGATATGAAAGTGTATCACCGCAAGATGATTATGTTGTTTAAATCAATTAGAGTATTTACCTACCCACGGGAGATTTATTGCATGAGTTGGTTTGAATAGCATGAAAATTTGAGATACTGTGACAATGAAAATTCTTCTACTCATAGGTGTTGAATTTTTAGAAACTGTTATCTATGATATATATTCTCCACTCACAATGAGAGTTTATATTCATATGTTTTGAATCCCTATTATAGTAGTTGTTACCACTGGTTATTATCCGTTTAATTAACAAAGTGTTGATTATGTTTCTAACTTCATATTATTTTTTTGAGAAAGGTAATTAGACTACGGTTTTGAAACTTTGACTGTATAATTTTCAAGAATGGAAAACATATATTTAGCTATGGTTTTAGTTAGATGGATTTGTATATATAATCATGAAAATGTGCTTAAGCTCATACTTAAGTGAGTTTTCTTGTATATAAGAAAATGTTCATATTTAGAAAAGGGGGAGCTATAGTATATATTGTGTATTTTGTCCATAGGCGATTGTGCGATCATATGTTTAAACTCCTGTAAAAAATATGATTGTATCCAATTAAACATTGTTTTAATCATAATCTTGTATGTATTTACGTGTACGTTATTATGCAATAAACACATTTTATGCAAAATTGAGTGGGAGCCAATTGTTTTAATTCTTCTAAAAGAATTGATTTTTGGATATGTCTTACACATTTGATTTTGTTGTGATTTTTTTTAATATTTTTCACTTTCATGGTACGTATATTTGTACTGTAAAAAGCTTATAATTTGTCAATTAAATTGATGTGATTAATACTTTTTTATTAGATGTGTCTTGGAAAAGTATTGCTTAAATCTATTTTTAAGTTTAATGAATTTTCCTTTTGGAAAAGTGGAAGTGATACGAAACATTTTATTTCTTGTTTGTTTTTGAATAATTAATCACATGTTAATCTATGCCTTGTATAAACTTTTTTTGCTAATTTTTTTAAGGTAATAGATTATATGGTTGATATAATTTTAAGCTTATCTTGTTAAAATTTTCTTAATATCAAAAGAAATGAGAGTATGTGTTATACTCATAGAAATAGTCTTATTTCTGTTCTTGGGTAAAGGTATGGTTTCGAGCCAAAATTTTATTTAGAACAAATTGTCCTTTTTTTACTCTTTGCTTGCAATTTTGTTGATGAGATTGTAAATAATTGTAATATGCTTATTGCATTATGGTGCATGATCATTAAGGATGAGTAAAAGGTATTTGTTATTGATCTCATTTATATGTTAGTCAATTTGTTTTTATAAGAATTGGTTAATGTTTGTATGTTATATATATGATTTGAACATTCTTGACAGTTAAAGTTATACTGTTAAAGTTCTCATTGACAATGAAGCTATTTTGGCTTGGTTATGTTATTAATCAATCACATGTTTGAACCTTGGTGGTTTGTATTTTATGATATGATTGATTAGTGGAAGTTGATAAATTGTAATTGCACATGTTTTGTGTAATTGAAATTCCTGTGATATCATGAATTTTATTATGTGCACATGATGTTAATGTTATCATGAGAAATGTGACTTTACCATGTTATAATATTATTACAGTACCATTCAATATATCTCGTGATATGGATGTTTTCTTAGGGAAAACATTAGTCTTCCATGAGAAAGATATTTTGTTTACTTTATGAAAATGATGTTTCGTGAGAAATATGTTTATAATCTCCTTGAGAAGATTGGTTGTGTTTTCTTGGGAAAGTATAATGTGGGATCCATACATAGTAACATGAAAAGGATAACAGATTATGCTATAATGTGTATCTACACTTGTACACTTGTGATTAAGCCAATAAGATTATCAATTATGTGGTCATAGGTAAACTAAACTCTGAATAGTTTATCTTCACCTGTGGTTCTTAATTGATGATCTTTTTGGGGTTTCTTGGTCAATATTTATGGTAATTGTAATCAGGTTGTATTTAGTAGCCACAATTGTTCAACTAGAGAGTCGTTTTCAAATTGCTTTTGAAAAGTTGATGAAACCCAATCAATGTTGCCCAAGTGGGGAATGTTAGAATTTTCTACATTTGGGCTGTCCTTGATTGTGTATTTTATTATTTGTTAAAACTGGTTGGATGGTATAACCTGATAATTCCTGGAACCCATGCCCAAATTGAATAATATGATGATATGGGTTCTGAAATCACTAGTTTATTAGGTTTTGGACCTAATACGTAAATGTATTGGTCATGTGAGTTATGTGCAGGGCTTGGTAACCTAGGGCCCATGATAGATAAAAACTAGGGTGACTGACTATTTTATAAAGGTCAGGATCTCATCTCTACTCCTAAGCTCATTCTGTGATTCTCTGCCTATCTAGAGGACACAACTACAAGAAAGAGAGAAAGAGAGAAAGAGAGAAAAGATCTTGATCTAGAGTGCATACTTGTGTATAATGGAACTCTTGCAATATCTGAGATACGCAACTTCTAACATACAAGCCATCTAGATTAATGCCACACCACAACCTAATGTGGTATTGATGTAGTGAAAGTGAGTTACATTCTCTGATATGAAATATGTAATTTGATTTTTGGGAGTTGCATCTCATGGAGAGGGCTATACCATTATCACTCTCGGTTCAGGAAGATCATGCATATGGAGCGTTCAAATGGGTTGAACCCTGTGGAAATACTTCTGGTTTCATACAAAATATATAATAATAATAATGCCACACCTTAATAAGTGCTTATATGACCTCTTCCAAAGAAATAACTTTCATATGTTTAATTTGGAATCTCTCCATAATCTTATGTGAGTTCTTTACTTAATCTATCATGTTGACCTCTTATATTTTGATTTTGGTTTCTTGTATTAAAATGTCTTTTAAAATCTTTTAAAATTTTACGATAATATTTCTATGAATAAATAAATTATTTTATGAATAAAATATTACAAATTATTACATAAACTATTTGTTATATTTTTATGAATATTGCTTCATCATATTATCTAATTTATATTTAATTTTCATTTTTTTTTAATTTGTGATCTATATAGCCATGATATAATATTTGTAGAGTAAAATCATAGTTCAAACATATTCAGTTAAGTCACTCAATCATAGAGAATAATATATATAATAAATTTTAAAAAGAATTTCATATCAAAGTAAAAAAATAAAATATATTATTTACATATTCAATTCATAAATTAACGTATCATTACAAAAATATTCTATAATTTATATTTAGAAAAACCTAAATGCAAATATTAATAAGCAAATGCCTGTGTGATACCTTTAAAATACCAACTCTCACGGTTCTCAACCATAATAAAACATGCATTTGATTAATTTTTATATTTTTTTTTAATTTTTTAATATGTGTAGACCTGATATGATAACTTACAGAACAGAATCAAAGTTCAAAATCATTCAAATAAAGACACACAATATGAAAATAAACATATGCAAATAAATTTAAAAATAATTTCTTATCAAAATGTAAAAAAATACAATATATTATCTACATATTCAATTATAAATTAACATATTATTATAAAATTTTATAATTTTAAATTAGAAAAATGAATAATATTAATATGCACGCCTCACTAAAGACTAGTTTCGATGTGTATGTGATTCTGTGGCAGGCCAAGATGACAACTCTATGCCTGATATCCATATCTCCCTAAAACAGTAAATGTGATTGCTATGTGTGTGTTAATATCAGCACCTCCATGAAATCAAAATTCCCAATACATATTAGAAGCTAAGTAGCTTTAAGTATGATTTCATAAAATCAGACGTCCAAATATATGCAATTGGTGCTCAGTAACTATCACATCGTTGAACACTGCCTAACGATACAAGTCGTGTTCATGGACATGCTAAGTAAACTGCTTGACAAATTTCGATTCGTGCAAACAAGAAGAGAAATTGGTGACTAAACAAGGTTGCGTTTTTTGCCAACATTTTCCTTTCTAGGTACTGCATTATTACACCTTCAATTGAACAGTTTTACTTTCATCAGCGCTTTAATGCTTCATATAAAATTCCAGGAAAAACTACAATTGCTGCTTTCCTTTTGGCAGTTAGTTATTGTGCATGTTGGGCTCGGCGCGCCATTATTGCTTGAATTTACAAGTAAACAATCCATACAATACCCAACAATTTTTTTAAAAAAGACTAATTATGTGATCTTGCTCTAAGACTCAACAATAGAAATTCACTATTCTATTTTGTTGTTAAGATCACACTTCA